>JAJHZJ010000291.1:4022294-4549794 GCA_023548195.1 Bettongia penicillata ogilbyi
GGTGGGAGAGTGACTGTTCAGCCTGGGCTGAGGTAGGATTCTCCTGACTCAATTTCCCCACTGACACCTGGTAGACTTTAAGCCTGACTGAATGCAAGTTGACAATCTACTCCTGCCTGGAACTGACATGAAGTTGGGGAGATATTGTTTCCCTGCAATGTCCCTACTCTTGGTGGCAATTTCCTATAGTCATAAGGTTTGTAAGCTTAATTCCAGATCTATTAAATTATAGATTATTGGTAGGGGAACATCTGAGGTTAAGTCTAAAATTAAGCTATTAGGCTTAGGACTTTAGACCAACAACAATGAGTTAGGTTCCTTTAATTCTTAGTAATAGTGTGGAAACAATTAGATCAAGAGCTTGTGAAGGTAGCAAGCACAAATATTTGTGTCTCAATTGGTTAATGTTTTAAAAAAAATTATATTGTGGTCCATATCATAAATGCTTTAAAAAGAAGTATCACCTGACCAAAAGATTGAATTGTTTAACTGTTATGAACTGTGTTAAAAATGAAAATAAAGTTTAAAAAAAAAGAATACTTGAAAGTCCTCTATTTCATTGAAGCTCCATTTTTTTCCCCTGAAATATTATACTCAGTTTTGCTGGGTAGGTTATTCTTGGTTTTAATCCTAGCTCCTTTGACATCTGGAATATCATATTCCAAGCCCTCTGTTTCCTTAAGGTAGAAGCTGCTAGATTTTGTATCATCCTGATTGTGTTTCCACAATACTCAAATTTTTTCTTTCTGGCTGCTTGCAAAATTTTTTCCTTGACCTGGGAACTCTGGAACTTGGCTTCAATATTACTAGGAGTTTCCTTTTGGGATCTCTTTCAAGAGGTGGATTCCTTCAGTTTCTATTTTACCCTCTAGTTTTAGAATATATGGGCAGTTTTCCTTGATAATTTCTTGAAAGATGATGTCCAGGCTCTTTTTTTGATCATGGCTTTCAAGTAGTCCAATAATTTTTAAATTGTCTCTCCTGGATCTATTTCCTGGGTCAGTGGTTTTTCCAATGAAATGATTTTACTTTGTCTTCTATTTTTTCATTCTTTTAGTTCTGTTTTATAATTTCTTGATTTTTCATAGTCATTAGCTTCCATTTGCTCCACTCTAATTTTTAAGGAATTAATTTCTTCAGGATGTTTTGTACCTCTTTTGCCATTTTGGATTAGTCCATTTTTACAATGTTATTTTCTTAAATATTTTGGGGGGAGGGGGTTTCCTTTAGCAAGCTGTTGACTCATTTTTCATAATTTTTTGCAACATTCTCATTTCTCTTCCCAATTTTTCCTCTACTTCTCTTACTTAATTTTCAAAATCCTTTTTGAGCTCTTCCATGTCCTGCAACCAATTCATATTTTTCTTGGAGGCTTTAGATGTAGGAGCTTTGACTTTATCTTCTTCTGGTTGTATATTTTTATCTTCTCTGTCACCAAAGTAAGATTTTATTGTCTGAGTTTTTTTTACACTGTTCATTTTCCCAGTCAAATATTTGACTTTCTAACTCTTTGTCAAGGTAGAACTCTGCTTTCGGTAGGGGAGTATTGTTCCAAATTTCAAGGGTTTTGTGTGTTTTCAGAGAAACTTCTACGGGCCTGTAAATTTTCAGTTCTTCCAAGGTGATATGATCTAAGGAGAGGTGTTTTACTCCTTTCCTGGCCTGTGCTCTGATCTGTGACCACAAGCACTCTTTTTTGTCTTGAACTGTGAGGAGGATTCCCTCTCCATTTTACCACAAGCTCCATCTCACCTGTGGTTTTCTTCATCCCAGGCCACCACCCAGGACCATCATTCACATCCAAGCAAGGCAAAGCAAGAGAATCCTGCCTCAGAGCCAGCAAAGAGATCCCTGCAATCACCCTCTGATCAATCACTCAATTCCCACACCATCTTTTGTCAAGGAGCTGCTGGCACCGTAGCCACTACCTTCACCAGCTTAGGCCTTCCTACAGAGTTTTCTTCTGATCTTCTATGCTGGCATTTTTGGCATTTGTGGGCCAAAAAGTCTAGTAACTTCCACAGCTGCCAGTGATTCAGTCCCCTGAGGCCTGATCTTGCCCTGTCTAAGCCAGTGCGGCCCACGCTGGACTGTGCTGCACTCCCAGCCTGGTGCAATAGGTCTTTCCTGTCCATCTTCCAGGGTGTCTTGGGCTGGAGACTTGTTTCACTTCATCATTTGGCGCGTTCTGAAACTCTAGAATTTGTTTAGAATCATTTTAAACAGGTATTTGGAGAGGCTCAAGCAAGTCCCTGTTTTTACTCCACTATCTTGGCTCCACCCCCAAGTATGTAAAATTTAGGATTCTAATGAGACCTTTAGGCAAAGCTATCTAATAAGAATGTTTGAAGCACAGGAGAGAGATTGAGGCAGGAAAATGTGATTTGGGTGTCATCCACCTCTATATTCTGGAGAATATTTATGCAACTGAACCTCAGTAAAACAAAATTACTCACAATGTCCAGCTGTGAGAACTCATGATAAATATTTTTATGCAGCATTCAATACAATAAAATTCCAATAGAATAAAATACAATCATGTACACTTAGATAGACTTCCTCCAACAAAACTTGGGTATTTACTATAATGAAACTTAATGTAGCTTTTAAAACTGATGTAACATTCTAACAGTTGTCAAAGTGCTTTCACAAACACTATGTGCTCCATTAAAATGATTTGCAAGATTAAACTGCTATTGAAATGGCCAGAGTTAATAAGTCACAGGCAAAATTAATTGGGAATTTCAAGAGCGTCATTTATTAGCCAGGCTGGTGGCTGCCTCATGTAGAGACCCAGAGGAGACAGCCCCAAACTCAGATGAATGAGTGCATTTTAAGCATTTCGGTGCTACTCGGTACAGCCTTGCGGTTTCCAAAACAGAGTTCTGACAGAGCAAGAGCAGGGCTTGCTGCTAGGCAAGAACCCCCAAACAGAAGGTGGTTGTCAGGGTGCTACTAGGCAAAGGACCCCAACAGAGGAGAGGGGCCAGGAGAGGGATCCAGTCACAGCCTGGTTGTCATTCAACATACAGTAGCTGTCAGGAAGGGGAGAGGGCTCTTTGCCTGGCAAGGGGGTCTAACATTAGGGGGGCACAGGTGGTTACCATGCAAATGGACTAAACAAGAAATGACTGTTAACAATTCATCAGATATTAAGCCAAAGGGGATAACATTTTGACAGGGGCCCAACAACAGAAAAACTGTTACTAGGCAAGTTATCCAACCCTGCCTAATAACTGGAACAGCTAATTACAAGCAAAGACTAATGATATTGCTGAGTTAGAAAATTTGAAATAGAGCTTTCTTCTCATAAATGAAGTAAAACTTTACAACTAGTATACTCATCATCATCGTGAAAAGTGAGTATGTAAGGGTGTTCATGCATGAAGAGCCCACAGTACTATATACGTTAGGCTTTATTGCTACTTTTTGGCACTGAGATTGACTGAAGCATCTGACCTTTCTGCCAGTGGTTAAAGGGGTTGACTCACCAGGAATTTACTATGCCAGTAAAATCATGGATCCAGTTAAAAAAAAATTGACAAAATATGCTTTGACGCAAGATACTTTTCCAAAACACCCAAATGATAAAATAAAGCACCTCAAAGAGTAAAGCAACTAAACAAAATACATTTTGTCCAAACAGTTAAGTAAAGCTATGTAATAGAATGTTTGAGACTGATAATAGATTTCACTGTCCGTTTTTGTATTTTCCCAATGGAGTAAACACTTTCTAAGTTAGTTAAGCCATATGTGTTTATAGGGTCATTTAACCCAATCCAATTAGCTGTGTGATCAGTGACAGACTTGAAGCAGGCTCCTTCATGTATAGACATACAAATAATGGATATCACTTTTATCTAATATAGATAGCAACCTTGTTTTTTAGTTATATCTGACTCTTTGTGACCCTGTGAACCATAGAATGCCAATGTTGTTATAGCAGTAAATACCCTAAAATACACTGGGGGAGGGGGGGATGCTGCTCTCACAGGTTCTTAGATCTGCATTCATAAAAGGAAAGCAACTTTTTTTTTTTATTATTTCATTTGTTTACAGTGTTCTACACTCACTTCCATATATCTTAGATTTTTTCCCCTCCCTCCCCTCTCCCTCCCCCTTACCTCCTCTTTCCCTCCCTGAGATGGCATACAATTTTATATAGGTTCTACACATATATTCCTATTAAATACATTTTCACCTTAGTAAATGGGAGAAATAATAAAACGAACCAAAACATAATACAAAAGAAAATGATCTGCTTCATTCTGCAATTGAATTCCATAGTTCTTTCTCTGGATGTGGAAGGCATTTTGCCTTAAGAGACCATTGGGAATTTTTTTAAGTCCTTGCATTGTAATGAAGTACTAAGTCTACTGGAAAAATTCTTCACATACTGTGGTTGTTACTGTGTACAAAAGTTCTCCTGGTTCTGCTCCTTTCACTCAACTTCAGTTCATGTAAGTCTTTCCAGGCCTCTCTGAAATCTTCCTATTCATCATTTCTTATAGCATCATTTCTTATAGTATACCATTACTTCATATACCACAATTTATTCAGCCATTCCCCAGTTGATGGGCATCCCCTTGATTTCCAATTTTTGGCCACCACAAAGAGAGGTGCTATAAATATTTTTGTACATGTGAGACCCTTAAGGAAAGCAACTTTCAAGGGGTTAACAATTACTTTAATCAAGCACATGTATTATTCCTTTAACCAAGCACATATATCATACAGTTAGTTCAGGGAGTTAGCACCCTGAATTTCAAAGAAAACACAGAGAAATCAAAATATCAACAGACATGGCTTCCTCTTCCTGAATTCAACAATCAGACCCCAACTGCCTGACCAGAGTTACCAGAGAGAGAGGCAGGATGTATCTGGGTTCTCAAGGCCTGTGTGCTGGGGGCAGCTCCTTAGCTGCTTCCCAGAGTCCTCATCTGGCCAAACAAATACTTCCAGTCAGTATGCCCCAAAGTAATCAATAGACATCGCTTCCTCTGCCTGACCATAATTTAACAGACAGATACAACTGTCTGACTATACCAGAGAGGCAAGCATGACATCTGGGTTCTCAAAGCCAGCAGGGAGGCTTCCCAGAGTCTTCATCTGGCACTCAAAACTTCTTACCAAAAATTAAGCCCCGAAGTAAAACCTCACCCTCAGGGTATTTACACCTTTTTTAGAGCCAGAGGGCATTCCAACCCTTGAGAGCCAGTGCATCATTAACAAAAGCTGTGGGTGTTCCTACAAATCTTCCCCAATCAAACTCCAGTCAATGGGTAGGCCCATTAATGGGTGGGGAAGAACTTTAATCACATTAACAATAAAAATGTTTCTAGTTAAAGAAACTCTAATTGTTGTACTTCTTGTAAAGACTCTTGATTGATAGAAGCAAGATTCAAACTGAGGCACTTGATTATACTGAAACAAAAACAACAAAAGATTCTATTTTGACTGTCATCTCAATTGTCCATGGGGTTTTCTTAGCAAAGATACTAGAGTGGTTTACCATTTCTTTTTTCAATGAATTTAGGCAAATAGAGGTTTAAGTGATTTACCCAAGTTCATATAACTAGAGCCTGAATTCAGATTTGAATTTAGCCCTTCCTTATTCCAGGTCCAGCACCCTATTCACTGAACCATCTTGCTGCCCCAAAGTGACCCCTAACAAACAAAATAAGGCCAAATTTTTTAGCAAGTATTTTTTTTTAAGATACTTAGCATAATGTTTATTTTTGCCTATTACTGCTCTCCCACTCTCTAAGATTCACGCCACTTTCCTGTTCCATGAACTTGTTTCATAATTACATATTATTTTTCAGTCCATGAATTTCCTGTTATTTCAGGTAAAGGGTGAGTGCCTTAGAATCTGAGAATCACTTATTTCATGGAATAAAGGAAGCCCAGCACTGACCCTATCCCTGATTCAGCCTCTTTTGGGCTTTATATCCTGGTAAATTCTTGCACTGGATAGGGAGATTTGCAGGTCCCCAGTCTTTTCCAGAGGGTCAAGTAGGGCACATGGAACTAAGACAAGAGCCAGTACAACACCTTTAAAAAATCATAAATATGTAGTAGCCAGCTCTACATTTCTTTTTAGCTCATAGAGTCAAATTGGACATATTTAATACAAAATGAAGAGTGCATTTCAGCATATTCAAGTTAGCTGTATTACTTTTATAAAGAAGAAAAACATAAAACTTACTTTGCAGCAGAGTCAGATATTGGGAGTGAAGACTTAAAGGAAAACACTTTCAGAGATGACTTCATCTCACCTCTCCTGTGTAATCAAACTAGCAGAACTGGTTGCACTGTTGGATATTGACTTCCTTTCCATTTTTATTTTAAAAATGGTACTAGTCCTTCTTCAACTTGTCCTCTGGAAAGAAATATGATATCTGCCATGGTGTTCCATCACTGTCAGTAAGGGTGGTTACAGCAATCCTTCAAGGTTTCCTCTGCCCATTAACTTAGCCATAGCATAAAATCCTTCTGATTTCCACAGGAGACAGATTTCGAAGCCATAATGAGATATTGGAATGGATGTCTGGGCTTCTAATTGAATAACACTTTATACCCTTCTCTTCTTGGAACATTGGAGACACTTAAAAAATAAAACAAATCAAACCTCCCACAACTTCAATTTGACTTTTAGGTGTATATGCTTTTTTTCTTCTAGTTTTCAATGACATTTATTCCTTTTCTGTGTAATAGACAGACTGAAAAAGAAAACACTTTCTTTTGATTTATTTCATATGTTTTATTGATGCCACCTGCTTTTATATTGCAATGATTTCTGAATATAAACACCCATCTACCTCTCCCATCCCCTACTCAAAAACCTTCTCTTGAAACAAAGACAAACAGTGAAGCAAAACCTACCACCATAATGATTTAGTAGTCTGACCTAGTATGCATCCCATTCCACACTCATTGTTCCCTCCACCACCACTATCACCACCACCACCAAAAGGATGGAAGTGCATTTTCTCATCTGTTCTTCAGGGCAGAGATTGGGTATCCCCAGTTCTTAGGTTTCAGTTTTGTTTTAGTGAGGAATATTCATAGATGTACAAAGGAATTGGGGGGTCATTTAGTTCAATCTCCTTCAGTTTACAAAGTTGGGAACCCAGTGCCAGTGACATCCCTCAGTTCACACAGGTAGTAAATAGCAGAACTTGGCCTTTAACTCAGGTCCAGTGACATCAAGTTCAGCCTCTTTTTCATGGTCCATACTGCTTCCCAACTCTTTTCAGACGTCTCTGAAAACAGCAATTTTATAAAAAAGACAGAGTCATTATACCTTTTATGACTTTCCTGGTGCTAAAATATACAAAGCTAAGTATCAGTAAATCAGCAACAATGCATTCCTTCCTGGGTAATGGAATTTTTTTTTTCTTCTTTTGGACTAAAGTGACCATGTCTCAGTGCAAGGGAGAAGCCATACAGAGCTAAAATACTGGCATTCCTGATCATAAAGGAGAATGAAGAAATTCCTTTGGACACATGAATGTAATCATGATTGTTTCCTACCCTAAAGGAATGCAATGTTACTGATGCTTTGAGGCACATCTGAAAAAATACAAAGTCCAGACTAATAAGAAGTCCCTACTTGACACTGCATTTTAAGTATACATTTAACTGTCTTTAATGTGTTACTTATTTTAATTTTTGTACGTTTCTCCTCTCATTTATCTTATTTTTAATTTTAAATTGATGAGTTTGGATGTTGTAGCACAACTCACATTTAATTGACATGTGTGTCTCATATCTTTTTCACCTGATTCTCTCTTTTCTTTTTGTCTATTATTTCTTAACTTTTAAAAAATTTTTTGATTGGATTTTTATTTTATGTTCTCAACAACATGTAAACAAAAATTTTTGACATTCTTTTTTTAAATTTTGAGTTCCAACTTCTCCCCCTCCCTCCTCAAGGAAGCAAACAATTTGATATAGATTATATATGTTCAGTCTATGATATAGATTATATATGTTCAGTCATGCAAAACACTTTCATATTAGCCATGTTTCAAAAGAAAACGCAGACCAATAAGAGTAAGAATAATAAAGAAAGATTTAAAAATGCTTCAATCTGAATTCAGACTTCATTAGAACTTCAAAGAACTTTCTCTGGAGGTGGATGGCATTTTTCGTCACAAGTCCTTTGGATTTATCTTGGATCATTTTATCACTGAGTATCTAAATAGCTAAATCACTTTTTTCCTTTTTTTTCTTCCAACCTGTCTTCCAGACTTTAATTGATAATAATAATAGCAAATAGTTGACATTTTTATGATTTAACTTTTACAAAGCACTTTACACACACTGTCTCATTTGATTTTTGAGAAAATCCTATGAGCTATAGTCTGAAAGTATTATTATCCCTATTCGATAGATGAGAAAACTGGACTCAAACTAAATGACTTGCCCAGGGTCACACAACTAGTAAGTGTAGGAGGTGGGATTCAGAAACTCTGAATCCATTACTGCCTCTCCCATAACCTTTAACGTTGCCAGCCCCATTAGTGAATTGAGCACCATATTTGGGTTCAAATTCCCATTCTGACATTTACAAGCTGTGTGATCCTGGACAAGTCACTTTATCTCTTTGAGCTTCAGGCTCTTCACTTGTAAAATGGAAACCAACAGAATCACATGGAGTCTTAGAATTTGAAAGTACTTCAGAAGTGAATTGGTCCAATCCATGCCTGCATAAGAATCCTTTCCAGAAAGAACCCATTGACTTCTGACACAGCCTATACCAGTTTCTAGGAGATACAGTATCAAACAAGCAGCATTGCTTATCCCTGGAGGACACAGTGGTTAGGGGATTGGGAATTTGAATTGGATTAGTAATGAGAATTCCAGATGGTGGATATAGATACTTCCAGATAGAAGGTGGTATTCAAGACTGAGCTACCTCTGTGGTGGCCTCCACCAACTAAGGTCAGATGGGACATAGCTAGGGTCCAGTTGAAAAGCAGGTTTGCTAGTTATTGAGTTGACTACTTCAGATGGGGAAATTTACATTCTATTCATCCACCTTCTCTCCCCAGAGAGACAACAAATGTTAATGGGAAGTATTCTAGTTCTTTAAAGCTACATTTATAATTGCTATTTTAATGAGTACTAAAGCTAGTTTCTCAAAATGGGGAAAACCTAGATCTGGGGCTTCTCCACCCACTAGGAGCTAAAAATAGCTATTGGTGATTTGCTGGAGAAGAATGATTTTGAGAGACAATGTGCCAATTGTTCTCTCCCAATGTCTCTGTAGAGGTGGAGTGAAGACTAGAGAGTAAATTATGACTAACGAATGATAAGAAAAATCTGATGATAACCGTATTAGAAGTACTAGAGAGTAGTTAGCTTCTCTATTCATCTTGTACAGCTAACCTGAATACAAAAAGGAAAAGAGAAAAAGAAGATCGTGCATGAAATCTTGAATTTCTATTATGTCAATCTTGTAAGTATATATTAAGCTTAACACAGTACTACCAACATGACTCTACTTGTCTGTTTCTACCTCTGAACTTCCTTCTGCTCTCTTGTAGTTTTAAAAAATATTTCATTGACTCTCTTTCATTTCTTTTCTTCTTTTTTTGTATCATCATTAATACCTCTTCATTCTCTCCGGCATATACAACCTTCTCAAAAAATGAAAGCACTCCTTTTATATAAATAAGCATAAACAAGCAAAACAAATTCATACATTGATCATATATATGATGAATGTGCATGTTAATGTATAACATAAAAATACATATCATAATTTATGTATCACAATAAATATATAATGTGATTAATAGAATGATTTAATATGTAATCTAATAAATATTATATATGTTCATCTGAACTTATCATCAAACAATTCTCTGTCAAGAATTGGGAAATACGCTTCATTATCAATCTTCTGGACTAATAATTAATAATTTCATTAATCATAGTTCTTAAATTTTTTAAAAAAGTTATTTCCCTTTAAAATATTGTGGTTACTGTATCAAAGGTTCTCTTGGTTCAGTCAGTCCATTTAAGTCTTCCCAGATTTCTTTGAATCTATCATATCACATTTTATCATTTATGGCGCAACAATATTACATTACATTCCTATACCATCATTTGTTCAGTCTACTGTGGGAAACAAGGAAAGAGTTCTATTTCCACAGGGTTAAAAACTTCTAGCTTTGAGTGGTGATAGTTATTCAGAGTTGTGACCTAGCACAGTTAGATTAAAGGTCAGAAACTTGTGTGTAGATTTGACAAGCTGTTTTAGGAAAAAGCCTATCAGAGAGGAGAACATGAAGTCATGTGGCCAATGGATGGTGTATTGGGAAGTCCAAAATTTGGAACAGTATCAAAGGGCTTGCATTGGTCTGAACAAACTGTAGTCTTACTTGAGAGCTACCCATTCATTCAGGGGGCAATGAGCTCCGGAAGAGGAGTGGAGTCAGCTTTGGTTAAAGTGTTCAATTCCTCTGGACACTGATGTCATAAATTTTCCTTGATACCTTTTTGTGTATGAAGTGTGTTTCTAACAATCCCAAGTTGGCAGATATAAAACTTTGCTTCTAATTCCCTGCAATAACAAAAAATATATTTTTATGTATGTTTTACTTATATCTATGAAACAAAAATATACTGCTATTAATTTTTTGTACATCTGGGTTTTTTTTAATCTTTGATTTCTTTGGTATCCCAAGGTCAAAGTGTATGCATAGTTTAGTGATTTTTTGGATGTATGCCTAAACATCCAGCTTATTTCCAAAACAGAATGATGGGGTATGAGCTTTGGACCCCCTCTCCACCTTTGAACTTTTCCACAAACTTCAGGAACTCCATTCCTGAACCTTCCCTCACCTTCCCACCTAGATACTCAATAATCCTTCAACTATCTTTTCATTGTGGCTCTTGCACAATCCTTCATTCTCTATTACCGCTGACTCAGTCCAGTCCTTTCTTCATTGTCTGTTACCTCCAGACCACCCCAGGCTATTTCCCACTCTCAATCTCATCTAGACCACTTCTCTGTTACCTCCTGGTCCCTCCAGGCTTTTAGCCCCTCCTAGATCACAGTCAGATAACCCCACAGTCTTTCTGTATAAAAATGTCCATATTGCTCCCATTAAATTGCTCAGACTTTCAAAATCTGGCCCACTTGTATAGGCATCACAAATAGTACAGACTCCCTAGGAATCTCACCCACCCCAGCCTGTATTTTAATAAACTTTGTCTTGAACTGGAAGAAGGCTCAAGTGATTGAATTCTTTTGAAGCAGACCCACACGCTTTCCCCTTGCATTTCAAGGCTTCCAGCACTCATAGACCATAGCAAGACTACTTTATATCAAAATAAAAGTGCATTAGTGTACCTGTCTTCCCACAGGCCCTGCAACAATTATCATTCTTTATTTTTTGCTCATCTTTGTCAATCTGATATAAGGTGGAAATTTAGAGTTGTTCTAATTTGCATTCCTCTGGTTATTAAAGATTTGGAACAATTTTTCATATAACTGTTGGTAGTTTTCATTTTTTTCTTTGTATCTGTTGACCATTTATTTATTGGGGAATGACTCTTATTCTGATGTGGTTGTGTCAATTGCTTGAATATCCTATATATCAGATATTTATCAGAGAAACTTTGCTGCAAAGATTTTTTTCCTCAGTTAATTTTTTCCCTTCTATTCTAAATGGACTGATTTTGTGTGTACAAAACTTCTCAGTTTTGTGTAATCAAAATTATTCGTTTCATCTTCTGTGATCTTCTCAGTTGCTTATTGAGTTTTCTTCCTATTCAAAAATCATGAAAATTATCACCTTCCTTTCTCCTTTACTTTGTTTATGATAAATATATCTAAGTCAAATATCCAGTTGAAGCTTATTGTGGCATATAGTGTGAGATATTGCTTTAAACCTAATTTTCTCCAAATGATTTTATAATTTTCTAAGTCATTTTTGTCCAATAGTGGGACCTTGACTAAGTGTTGGTGTCCTTGGGTTTGTTGACACTGTGCTGCTAATTTGATTACTTTTGGGTATTGTGAACCTGTGAACCTAATCTGCATACATCTGATCCCCTTTCCTCTTTTTTAACTAGTACCAAATGGTTTTGAAGATTATTGTTTTGAAATATACTTTGAGATTAATATTGCTTGGTTCCCCTTCCTTCTTATTTTTTTCATTAGTTCTTTTGAGATTCTTGATCTTTTGTTCCTCTAGATGAATTCTATAATTTTTTTCTAGTTCTATAAAAATGTCTTTTGTTAGTTTACTGTGATATTAAATTTGTAAATAAATTTAGGTATTACTATTGCTTTTATCATATTAAAATGACTCAACTATGGGCAATGAATGAATGAACAAATGAATGTAAAATCCTTTATAAACATTTACAGTATGCCAAGCACTGTGATAAGGGCTAAGGATACAAATACAAATCCAGTGACAGTGGCCTCCACAAACAAGACTCCATCCCTCAATTCTGTGCATTTTCTCTGGTTGACCCCCTTGGCTAGAATACTCTCCTTCTCTGGAGTCCCATCCCTCCCTTCTTTTAATTATTTCCTATTTATCTTGATTATAGTTTGCTTTGTTTATCTTTGTTTATATATTGTCTCGTTATTAAATTGTAAGCTCCAAAGTCACCTCAAGGATTGTCAAAACTGTTTTTATCTCTTTTGTATCCTTACTGCTTAGCAGAATACCTGGCATATAGTAGGTACTTAATAAATGTTGATTGATTGACTTTTAATGCTCTGGAAGATTCTGAAGATCAACTGGCAGGATAAGGTAGCAGACACTGAGGTCCTTACTGGAACTAAAATACCAAACATTCACACGGCTTCAGAGAGCACAATTCCAAAGGGCTGGCCATGTTGTTCAAATGCAAAATGTATGCTTGCCAAAAAGACTTTTTCATGGAGAACTCACACAGGGCAAGCATTCACATGGTTGTCAGAAGAAGCAATACAAGGACACTCTCAAGGTCTTGCTTAAGAACTTTGGAATTGAAGAGGATTCTGGAAAGATGGTGGAGTAGGTCTGAAAATTCCAAGCTCTCAAGATTTTCCCCCCCAAAAGAGTTAAAATAGCACCTTAGGGAGAACAAAGTATAAGTGGAGATAAACAAGAATAGGGGTACAACAGGGGTCTTCCTGGGACAATTCAGAAGAGCAGAAGAAAAATCTCAGAATGAGATTCTATCCTTGTGAAGAATAAACACCTCCAGGCTAGATTCCAGTTTAACCACAAGCTTGACTTAAACAAGAGTGAAGCCCTGGGGTTACTTGGTTTGAGAGGCTGCCTCAGCCCCTGCCACAGGAACTTTCATACACACACACACACACACACACACACACACTCATAGTGGGGGGATTTGGGCATTTGAGCAAGGGGAAGATTAGATTGAGGGAACCTCTGTTGTTAAGGAACACAAGATCCAGCTATGCTATGAAGAACATTGGGGTGAGAAGGACCCCAACACACACTTGATAGATACAGAAGCAGTCTGCAGAAAGTTTCTGGGCGCAGGCACTTACAGGAGGGTGGAAGTTTGGTTTTGGTTCCAAGCTAGAGAGGAGAAATGAAGATTTGGGGCAAGAGGCACCATTTCCCATACCCTAGGGCTAGAGGTGATTACAAAAATTAAGCTACTACAACTAAAAACTGCACAGGCAAAGGAGAAAGGATCCAACCATAGAAAACTATTATGTGAATAAAGATGACCGGGATTCATCTTCAGAGGAGGATATTGATGTAAAGAAACCCCCAAAGAGTAAGGTCAAATGGTCATCTGCCCAAAAAGAATTTATAGAAGATTTTAACAAAGACTTCAAAAATCAAATGACAGAGATGGAGGTAAAACTAAAAAAAAAAAAAAAGAAAAAAAAGAATAATCCAAGAAAAGCAAGGTTATGAAAGGGAAGTCAAACAATTAGAAAAGGAGATCCTGAATCTTAAGGAAGAAAATGACACTTTGAAAATTAGAAATAGGCAAAGTGAAGCCAGCAAAAGTATAAGAGATCAAGAAAAAATTAAATAAAATATGGATAATGAAAAAAATAGAAGAAAAAGTGAATCATAAGAAAAACAACAGATTTGGAGAATAAATCAAGAAGAGAAAATATAAAAATAATTGGACTAACAAAGTTATGACTAAAAAAAAGAGTCCTGATACAATAATACAAGAAATAGTTAAAGAAAATTGTCCTGAAGCATGGAACAAGGGGAGGAAGTAGAAATAGAAAAAGGAATACATTGATCACCACTTAAAAGAGATCCTATGAGGAAAACTCATAGGAATATCACAGTCAAACTTTGAAACCCCCAGCTCAAGGATAAAATATTAAAAGCATCAAGATTAAAACAATTTAAATATGATGGAGCCACAATTAGAATTACACAAAACCTAGCAGCAGAAACATTAAAGGATCACAGATCTTGGAACACAATATATGGAAAGAACTGGGGCTCTGGCCAAAAATATTCTACCCTGCAAAGTTCAGTATTATTCGAAATGAAAAAAAAAATGGACATTTGATAAACTCTCAGACTTTCAAGACTTCATTAACAAAAATCCTGAACTTAATAGAAGATTTGACATACAAGAGAAATATAAGGTATACACCAAAAACTGATTATAAGAGATTCATAAAGACAGTTTGCCTTTTATATATGGAAAATGGAAAATGTATATCTAAGACTCTTATTAATAATTGGGTAACATAATAAATATGGGGGCAAACCCAACTATGATATTAATTTTTAAAGTAAGCCATTTAGGAATATCTAGAAAGAGTAATTATTTTATACAAATGATGAACAAGAGGAAGAATTGGTACAGAGGAATTAGATGGAGGAGGAGGATTGGTAGTTCTGGTAACCTACTTTCACTGGGAATGGGTTTAAGAGGGAACAATACATGTATATTTAGAAAGACATAAAAATCTAAATTCAGAGGAAATAAAATAGTAGGGGCATAGGGAGGGGAGAGAGGATAAGGAAGGGATTTTTGGAGGGGAGAGGGAGGGAATAGGTAAAAAAGGTATATAGAATGATGTTTAGATTCATGGGAATGGGAGGATAGGGGGGGGGTAGACAAGTAATAGGGCAAGGTAGTGGGTAGAAGTAGAAGAAGCAGAACAGATAGGAAACAAGAGATATGCACAAACATAAAAACCTAAGATCAGGTGTAGAATAGGTCTGAGAAAATATATGTCTATATATATATATATATATCTTTATAGCTATAGAAAAGCATATTTAAACTTCATTGTAGCCTTCTGGGGGGTGAAGGGAAGGGAAAAAAGAGCAAAGTAAAAACGTTCCCAGCAGAGAACAAAAGAACTCACAAGGAAGCAAAGAAAAGATGGACAATTTTCAACACAACTAGTATTATTTATCATACAGGTTTTCTTGAAATGAAAATTTATTGTTATATAATTTAAATCCTCTCTTATGCTCTGCTATGCACATGACATTTTTTTTAACTTTGTTTTTAAGTTCCAAAATTTAAGTTTACATGTTTTTGTTTCTTTTCTCTGTTCTGTATTTGTATTCTGGTATTTGTGTTCTGAGTCTAAAATAAATTTTTAAATTGAAAAACAAATTTTAAATGAATAAAAACTTACAAAAAGAAAAAGAACTTTGGAATTGATTGTGTGATATGAGAGACACTGGCCCAGGACTGCTCAACATGGCGTGCCCACCTCAGAGAGGGTACTATGCTTTATGAACAAAGCAGAATTGAAACAGCTCAAAGGAACTTCTTTCTTCTTTTAATTCTTTTTGAAGTTCTCTAAGGACTGAGAAGAGAACACGGAGATCTCCAAGTATTATAATTTTGCTGTTTATTTCTCCCTGTAATTTGATTCACTTTTTCCTTAAGTTTGTTGTTGAGCCGTTTTTCAGTTGTGTCCAATTTTTTAGGCCTCCTTTTGGGGTTACCTTGGCAAAGACAGTAGAGTGGTTTGCCATTTCCTTTCCCAGCTTATTTTTCAGATGAGGAAACTGAGACAAACCGGGTTAAGTGACTTGCTCAGTGTCTGAGGTCAGATTTGAACTCATGATTCCAAGTCCAGTGTCTTATCCACTATGCTACCTCAATGCCCTTTCCTTTAGGTACTTAATCACTAGCAGTTAATATAAAACATTTCCCCAAAAGTCTGTGATACACTCTACATTCAGAGCCAAGGGGAAAACTTAAAAAGCACATATGGCAAAAGCGTAATTTCACAATTTATGGCTTCTGGAAGTTCTTTCCTTTCATTTATGGAGCATTTAGGAAGTTGCTCTTAGGTGTAGTAGCCTTATTTCCAGGATCAGATGCAGACACTATGTTGTTATTGTTGAATTGTTTCATTCTTTTCAGACTCGTTGTGACCTCTTTTGGGGTTTTCTTGGCAAAGATATTGCATTAATTTGCCATTTCCTTCACCAGTTTATGTTACAAATAAGGAACTGAGGCAAATAGAGTTAAGTGATTTGCCAGGGTCACACAACTAAGTGTCTGAGCCTGGGTTTGAATTCAGCTCTTCCTGACTCCAGGCTAGGTACTCTCTCCACTGTGCCATCTAGAAGCCCCACAGACACAGCTACTCTCATATTTTTCTATTTAGGACACTGATGGGAAGATAGGAAGTTCAGCATCCTATGGGCTCTTCTAAGCTAGAAGGTGCTTTTCCAGTCAAAGGGAATAGGGGGAGACTCAGACAAGACTGAGATATTTCTTCCCTCCCTCAACCTAGTTAGCGTTCTTAGGAGACTCCAGTCAGAAATTCATACCAGCTTCAATTTCTGGAATTCGTCCCATCTAGTACTTATACACAGTTCCAGAGGGTGTAATGAAACCCCCTAGCCAATTAGAAGAGGTCTCTTCTCTGGCATTATTTCCCTTTGTCAAATAGTTTTGAAAGACTTTTCTCATTTAGTCTTAAGACTGATGATTGATTGAATGAATGAAATGTATTTTCACCTTGTTAAGATATCTAGGCTAAAATAGAGTGCAGTGATTTTCACCCTACCCTTACAATATTCAGAGTTTTCTTCAGTTTAGCACAATAATAGCCTCAGTTCTTGAACTGAGATATTTTTCCAGGGCCTGGCACCATTCTCACATTTTTTTTTCTGAGGTATTTGTGGGAAAGTTGGGCTTCTCTAGGACCTCTTGTGACATATCACTACCGTAAGTGTAAGTGTCCTAGTAATATACTTTTCACTGAATTATTACTAGCTGATTTGTTTCACATGCCAATTTTTAAAAAGTTTTTACTGTTTTAAGACATTTACATTTTCACTATTTAAAAAGAATTTTCTTCAATTTTCTAAGAGTTTTACATAATTTTTATAACTTAATCACTTTAAAAAAAGAGAAGTTTCTCCAGGTATAGTGGCACATATAGTGTAATCTCTGCTGCTGGGGAAATTGAGGTTGTTGGATCAATAAACTTAGAAGTTCTGAGCACAATGGGCTAGATTGATTGAGTGTCCACACTTGGTCTGGCATCAACATGGTGAGCTCTTAGAAGCAGGAGACCACCAGATAGCCTAAAAGGGTCAAATTGGCCCAAGTCAAAAACAGAACAGGTCAATTGAAAGTAGGATTGGTAAGGTAGGTCAACCCAATCTCTCTCTCTCTCTCTCTCTCTCTCTCTCTCTCTCTCTCTCTCTCTCTCTCTCTCTCTCTCTCTCTCTCTCTCTCTCTTTCTCTTTCCAAATTAATATCACATGCAATTTTTACTTAAAAACTTTTTGTTCCTTTAATACTCACAACAGAGTTAATTGTGATTAGGCATTTGTCTCCACTCTTAGGATGATTTTGGGGGTAGGAGGGAGGTGTTAGACCTCTGAGGCAAACTCCCAACTTAGAACCTCCCACCATCTATGCAGATTAGTATCTTTTCTGTAACTTACATAATGTCTTGTTTAGGAACTCTCAGAAGTTAACTTGCCTAAGATCATACAATATGTGTCAAAGGAAAATCTGAATTTGTGTCTTCATGAAGGCCATTCCTCTAACCATTAGGCTAAAAGTTCTTATTCTGTTTTGTGCATGGGTCATGGACCCCTTTGGCAATCTGGTAAATTATTAGACCTCTTCTAAGAATAATAGTGGGTTTGTTTGTTTTTTTCTTTAAAAGAAAATTTATAATTAAAAAAATGTCAAATTTCATTAATGGTTAGCAAAAATTGATATCCGAAATAAATAAATGTTTAAATTAAGCTATCTATGTAGAGAGAAAGAATAAATAGAAGTATGTATAGAATAATTTTACATATGTGTATATGCAAACACACATATATGCCTATTTGTATATAATGGTAGTCATTTCTAGGATGTGGCAGGGCCAGAGAAGCTAGAAGAAAAAAAGAAAAAAAAATTTATATGCAACTAAATATAACTTAAACATATACAATATGTTTAAACAATATACAATATTAAAAATATACAACTTGGTTTATTTAGAAGGAATAGCATATTCCACATGACAGATTTGCAGTTTCATATGCAATCATCCTTTTTATTGTACTGTGTTATGGAAATGCTTATTTTATTCCGTAATCTAAAAATTAAAAGAAAAATAAAAAAATAAAGTGGCTAGTCTGAGGAGAAAAAAAAAAGAATTCCTGTAGCAGCTTACACTGCTTCTCAGAATATTGATAACTTTAGGAGATATGATGCATATCAATTTAAAAACACAATCTTTATGATGTAGCTTTCTTTCCAAAGAAATACCCCCAAATCCAAATTGTTTAACTGTTGATATTGTGATAAATGATTTCAATATGGAAACCAGAGAATGAGGAAGGGTGAGATAAAGGCATGACCTGCTACTGACCCTTACTCCAATGGGGAACTGAGGATCCAGGGCCAGGGAAAATAAGGAAGTAGCTTTCAAAGGACAAAGACTCAATCTGCTGCTGCATCAGGGCTTCATAGGAAGCATCTGAAATTTTCCATAGATGACCCATTTTAACCTCTTTTATTAAAGCAGGCAAGTCATACTACACATTTAAACCAAACCTAGTTAAACCTTTGAAGAAGTCAAAGGGAAAATCAATTCAGTAAACCAAAGAAAAAAAGAAGAAACAACTGTCAGGGAATGTTGAGAGCAGTGAAATTGGATTTTATGCTTTCAGAAGATGATGAGCAAATCACATTTCGGAAAGCAGTTTCATTCGGTCATGGTAATGATTTTCATGATTTTTGCAAGTGCATGATTGCAGCCTGGTTTTAGACATTTGGGGATTTTGTTTCTAAGAGTTGCAACCTGAATAGAGTAGGTTTACAAACTTTTGCCAGGCCCTAACTCTTGAAGTTGTGTTAGGGTTTGTAGTCTATTGTATCATTAAACTATCCCACTAACCCAACAGGAAATCCACTCCCCTGTACTGGTGAAGCAAAAAGAACACAAATTCTAACCATCTGGCTCTCAGTTAAAGTTGCATAACAGGTGAAATTGCTTAGGTGGAGATATAAAAAAGTGAGCATAGAATAGACCAAATTAAATTATTTAGGAAGTGGAGCTTGCTGTTCTACAAATAATTTTTCTGGCCCTTAAAAATGGGTAGAAGTAGTATCCTGACAAACTTCCAAAATAGGTGGTAAGGAGAAAGCTAATATTTTCCTTATATTTCTACAGATTGATATATTGGGAAAGAAAAGTCCCAGTGTTTAAAGTATCAAGTTATACTGCATAACAGAATTGACTCTGGCCAAATCATTTAACCCTGCTTGCCTCAGTTTCCACATCTGTGAAATGAACTGGAGAAGAAAATGGCAAACCACTCCAGTATCTTTACCAAGAAAGCCCCAAATGGGGTCATAAAGAGTCTGAAAAGACTGAAATGACTTAACTATAACAAGTAAGGATGTGTGGAACTGGATCGGCTTTAGGGATGATTTTATCCAAATTCTTATTTTACTGATTGGGAAAGTAAGATTAAATTACTTAACTAAGGTCACACAGTGGCAGAGGATGCAGTAGTGATAATAAATACAGTTCTAAATCTACTTTAAGACTGTTTCTAGTTTATTTTTATATACATTTAGGAATATTTTTATTGATAGCTTTTGCTTTTCATCATATTATTTTCCAATTCTATTCCTCCTCTACTGTATGGAATGAGCTGTCCCTTGAAGTAAAGATTTTAAAAGAAAGAGAAAAAAGAAGGGAAAAAACCAGCTCAACAAAAAATAACCCACATATCAAACCAATCTCTCAGAATATACAGAATTCCACACCCATAGACCCTCCACTTCTACAGAAAAGGAAGAAGGTGAATTTTTTTGCCCAATGTGACACACCTAGAAAATGTGTCAAGTGTCTGATGCCAAATTTGAACTCAGGCCCTCCTGACTCCAGGGCCTATGTTCTACTCACTGTGGCACCTCGCTGCCCAGAGAAAGTGAATTTTGTCACCCCTTTCATGGGGTTAGTCTTCACCATTAAAATGACATAGCATTCAGATTTGCTTCAGAGGATTTAGTATTTCACACTGAATTCTAGAATGGATTTTTGATCTCGTTGATTCAGGAATTTCCTCTAAAGATGTAGACCTCAACCCATCCATGTTTGCCCATTCCATACCACTCTCATCCATGTCATCCCAAGGGGAAATCCATTGCAATTCAAATTTGAAATTTTATTTGTAAAGCCATTAAAAATTTAAAAAGTGAACCCCCTTGTTTTTAAACATCTGATCCTGAAACGTAGTAAGATTGTTCAGAAAAATATATTCAGTGTTCCTTATTGAAAATAGCTGATGTCCAATTTGGACACTTTCTTGAAAATCATTTTTGAATTTGGTTTTATAGACAGGCCTTACCTGGAGGCTGTGAAAGTTAAAAGCCTTCTCCTGAGAGGAAACTAATTTCTAGGTTGGAGGTTAAAGAAAAATGGCAGCCACTTTTTACTTGATGGTCAATCATAGCTTATCAACCATGGCAAAGTGACTTAACTACACCTAAAGCAGAGGAGTAATTACTATATGTCATCTTTACTAGCACTTTATTTTTGTCGAGACCTGTGATTTCATCACTCTAGGGACTTCCCAGTAAGGAAACTCCCTCGATCAATACAGATCAGCAATTGTTCTATGACTTTTGTACTTAAAGGGATACTGCAATGGGTACTGAGAGGTTAATGCCTTGCCCTCAGTCACAGTATGTGGAAAAGGCAGGACTAGACACACCCAGCTCTTCCAAACTCTGAGATCACTTTTTAATCCACCACATCTCGGTGAATCTCTTGTTAGGTCCTTTAGAGATGAAAAAGGAAAGCTAGAGGCTGTATTTTTTTTACACTAAGCTTTAAGAAAAGACCTTGGTGAATGAATTCAAAGCTTGGCTTGCCTTAATGAGA
Source organism: Bettongia penicillata ogilbyi (assembly GCA_023548195.1). Classification (NCBI taxonomy): domain Eukaryota; kingdom Metazoa; phylum Chordata; class Mammalia; order Diprotodontia; family Potoroidae; genus Bettongia; species Bettongia penicillata. Next base: position 4,043,653 of record JAJHZJ010000291.1, read on the forward strand.
CTGCAAAATTCTACCTACCCATTTACTACTTCTCCTGTGAGTGCTTTCTATCAGGAATTTTTTTAGGCAAGCCCTTAATAGTATTTTTTCAAAAATGTTTAGAAGGGAAAAGTTTCACATGACTGGAGACCCTTTAGAGGTAGTTTCTGAGAGAGAAGAAAGTCAGCTCTAGGGGGCTTTAGTCTGAGCTGCAGCCCACATGATCTTTCCTTGGCCAGCACATGATCTAATCCCTGAGGCCAGGGATCTGTGGGGGATGAGGAGACCTCCCCGGCTCTGGATTAAGCATACGGGCCATAGATCTCAGCACATACTACAGGCTGAACTTTTCCATGGCATCTCCCAGGCTTGAGACCTTCTGCTGTCCCAACCGGGATGCAGCCACACAGCTGGCGCTGGCTTTCCAGCCCCAGGTGTTTAACGGGGTGTGCCTTGGGAGTGCCTCCTTCAACTTGCTTCTCAGCATCTTACAGCTCCTCCCCAAGAAGAACCAGGGGCCCAAGAAGCTCCCCCAAACTTCCTCTGCCACCATCCTGCTCTTCATTTCTGCCTGTGATCTCCTGGGCTGCCTAGGTAAAGAGGGGTCTGTGGGGTTCACCACCTGCTCCTAAGAGTTAGAGGGAAGTTACTTTTGGGGGTGATCTCAAAGCACCATCTGGAGGCTGCTTTTCAGTCAGTCAGGATGAAATGGAGGAATGAAAGAGTTCTTCCCCACTTAACTCTGGGCCGGAAGGAGGCAAGTAATTTTTATTTTTTATTTCTTTGGCCTGGTTGATCAATACAAGGATGCAAGATCAGCATAGTTAGAATTTATTTTCAAGTTATTGTTCTTTTAGGGGGAAATGTGATTTATAGTATGATTTATAAATGCCTGGTCCTAGCCCCTAGAAGACCCTTAATAACTGTTTGCTGAACTGAATTGACATAATTGCTGAATTATGAACCAGGTATTGCTGATCATGCCTAAAGTCAGGAGACTATAAGTGAATGTTTTCTATTGAAAGGAGAGGGCATTAGAATGTTTGGCTTGCCCCCTGCTCCATTCCAGGGGTAGAACACTCCAGCTGCCAGCCTCTGGGCTTTTTGATAAGTGGAGTAGTGGCCATGTCCTGCAGTTTTTCCCATTGATTCTAGGTTTCAGCAATGTCCTTTGAAACTTCAAGAGGTTTGGTTAGAAGAAAAAAATTCAAAGTGAAAGAAGGAGAGTAGTCATATATACTTGGAGTGAAAGAAACGATTTATTCAACTTAATGGACAGAATTCATTAGACTTTTCATTGTGATTTTTCTTTATAACTTTAGAAAAGTCACTTAGTTGTACATGAGTTTTTATAGCCTTAAACTTCTAAATTAAAAAAAAATCTGTTTAGATTGACTCAGAAGAGGAGATAAGAAAATTCACCTCCCTCCCTTATTTGGCAGTTTGGAACATTACATGTATTATCAGGTTGAATGGATGCAATTTTGCTGAAGAGTTTTTATTCAGTTTTTCTTTTTTAGTCTTTGTTACAAGGGATAACTTAGGTGGAGAAAGGAGGGATTCATTTAGAATGAAAGTGATCTAAAAACAAAAGCTATCAACAGGTTTAAAGAGTTAGATAGTATGCCATGTTCTTTTAGCTCTAAGAAATAAAAGGAATTGTGTTACCATGAAACCCACTACAATATGAGCCAGAAACTCCTGTGTAATTGTAGAAAAGTGACAACCTCTCTGGGCTTCAAACTCTTTATGTGTAAAACGAGGGAAATGACACTTCTCCAATTTGTGACATCAAATGAGAAAATGTATCTCATTATCTACTATTTTTAAAAGTGCAAGGCACCGTATGAGCATAAGGTAATGGTATCATATTGTAAAAGGTTTTTGTTTCTTATTTTTGGACTGGGTTTAGGATTTCCTTTGTATAGCAAAATCTCTCCACTTATCTTGCTCTGCAATATGGCACCTTAATTTGTCTGCTTTTCTACTGCCCCTGACATAGTGGTACTGGAAGAAAAGTCAGAAGTCCTGATTCCCTGTTTCCATTTTCTTTTTTCCATCACTTAACAATTTCTCCTCTTTTGTGGCTGCCTCTCCAAATTTATCATACAATCTAGATCCTGGGGACTTTGTCTATTAGTTCTAAATCTAGTCTCCTTTTTTCCCCGAGGAGTTCAGGACCTAATTCACAGTATTCTTGTCTACTCCAATTCTTGCCTTTTGTATTAGTGGATTTTAACAGCTAATAAATCCACACTGAAGTTCCTTTTAACTCTTTATCCTCCCAGTATCTCAGTCTCCTCAGTTCCCATGACCATGAACCTCGTTCTGTCTCTGCATAATCAAGGATGGTTACATTCTTGATCTTGCAATCCCTATAAAGGGATTTGAAAATAGGGAACTATAAAAAGTTGAACTGGTTAACTATGGGTTCAATATCAGAATGGGAGAAAGGGAAACCTTTAGAGGTTTAAAGATTAAGAGTTAAGGGCCTTGGAGAGCCAGAAGGCTGGAGGAACTCAAGGTCTGGGTAAGGACAAAGAACAGGTACAGAAAGAGATAGAATAAAAGGGTGTATCGTTAGAATTCTCCATCATGGAAGTGGATCAATTGTGGGAGGTGACAAGGTCAAGGGTCAGACCATAACATCAGCCCACAAATCAAATTAGTTGCCATTTTCACAGCTACCTTAGCATGGCTTATATCTGATCCCTTCTCTCTATTCACAGACTCATGTAACATATAAAAAAGTTCAGGAAAGTTTCTGGGTAATTAATTATGCTAAATAGTTAACAAAATAATTAATAAAAGGATGGTCATTTGACCATCTCTCATGAACCAAAGGACCCCTCTGAAACCCACTCAACACTTACATTCCCTTGGGTAGAGTTGGTCTTCCTGAGGATAGCAATCAGCTCTGATTAATTAACAAGTAATGAGAGAATGAATGTTATAATGAGAGGTAGGTTTATTCTGATGAGGGACTGGGGAGTGTGGCTTTGATCACTTGCTCCCAGACCACCCCCAGCCTTGGACAATCTAGACAAAGAATCTACACCTTCTCTCCACCCCACCCCCTAGCCTGAGTAGAGCAAAATTGGCTTTTCCTCTTGAGTGGGGTCTGAACAAGATTGAGGAGAAAATCAATTCAATGCCCTTCAGGTGCTGGCTTGACCTAGTAGAAAATGAGGAAATAAAAAGGGAAGAGATCCTGGATCTCCCCCAAAATTTGTCATTTAATAATCATTTCTCTCATTCACTATCTTAGTTCAAGCTCTTATCATCTCTGGCTTGAAGTACTGCAATAGTCTCTTAATTGATCTCCCCATCTCCAGTTTTTCCTTTCTCCAATTCCAATTTCCACACAAGCCAAAGTTATATTAGCTTGTTTTTCCTTTAGGATCAAATATAAAATCCTCTGTATGTTATTTAAGACTCCTTACAACCTGGCTCCAACCCACCTTTCCATTTTATTGTAAATCACTCCCCTTCATATACCTTACCAGTCTAGCCTTCCTGCTTTTCCCATCTTCATACCTTTGCCATGGCTATGCCCCATAACCAGAATGTATTTCCTCCTAACCTCTACACCTAGGAATCCCCAGTTTCCTTTAAAACTCACTCAGTTCAGGCACCACCCTTTACATGAAATGTTTCCTGATTTCCCAGCTAGTAGTGCCTTCCATTGCCATCCCATTCCACCTACAGTTATCTGATAGTGTGTGTGTGTGTGTGTGTGTGTGTGTGTGTGTGTGTACACTATCTCCCTGACAAACTCTAAACTTCTTTATTTTTATTTTTGTATCCCAAGTACCTACGTGCTTGGCACATGGTAGGTGCCTAAAGAGGCACTGAGACATTAAAAGACTTGCTTAAGTGTCACTTAACCAGGTTACTCAGATGGGAATTGAGCTCACATCTTCCTGATTCCAAGGGTAGCTTTCTACTTACTATGCTAGTATATAATATTCTAATAAAAATATAAAACTTCATTATTTTTTAGAAATGACTAGATAACAGAAAGAGTATCTGAGCAGCCCTTCTTCAAAAAAAGCAACAATGAACTTTGGTTACTTTGTGATGGGTTTTGTATTGTTGGGTTACCTATTTAAGTGCTATATAATGATACATTTGTAAACAAGTCATATCATCTAATAAAGTAGGTCAGTTTGCTCAGTTTTTAAAAGTATTTGAGGAAAGTAAGGAAACCAGTATTTTATAAAAATAATAAAGGAATACTTAAAAGACAGCATTGTCATTATCTTTTTATAGAGAAATATAGCTAATCAATTATATTTAAAAGATGAAGTAATAGCTTTTATTATTTCAGATTTATTTTTTGCTACAATAGATATTTTTATGGCAAATACTTAATAAAGAAGTTGAAAATGCATCAGTTTTTGTTAGTGAAGCAACACAATAGTGAAAGCAGAAAAAAATGACATCTTTGCCTTTTTCTAAAATAGGTTAAGGTACTTGGTAACTAAGCACTGAGGTTCTATCAGATGAACAAACTTTTTTAGCTATTGCATTCTGTTTGTGTGTGTGTGTATTTGTCTGTCTTAAAACATAGCTACATGTAAGCATGCAAATCTAATCTGAATTACAGACTTAGAAGGTCAGTTTATTCTTCCCTTAGGTATCATATTCAGGTCTACAGTATGGTTAGGATTTCCAGATTTCATTGGAAATATCTCAATGGTGAATGAAACAGATGTGTGGCCTGCTGCTTTCTGTATAGGAAGTGCAGTAAGTATTTCTCTCATTACCCCCAATTCCCTCTTCCTACCTTTTTCTTTGTTCTGACTACCTCCACCCCACATGCACTCAGGCACATATACATGTACACATAGTTATACAGTATGGAATGTAATGGAAGACACAACAGGAGAGGAGTGGTTCTTGAGATATCTTAATTCTAAATGCAATTCATTCATTATGATCAAAATATGTCTTGACCTAATACTTCAATATTTCAATCCATCTGTGATCCATGTAGGTGTTTTCATGCCTTCTCATCCTGAGCAGTGCTTATCTATGTCCTGCCATAAAACCCTCCATCGGTAGAGATAGCAAGGGACTTTTATGCAGAGTTTTTTGAATTATGGCTACTCTTGCACTCAGTAAAACAAAGTGAACCTCAAAGCTTTTGTGCTGTCAATTAATGAATCATAGACAAAGAAGAGAGAGTATGGTTTAGTGCATAACCTTGGAGACAAGAAAATCAAGTGATGCCTCTGAAGGTCCCAATTGTGTGACCGTGAGTAAGTTACCTAACCTTTCCATGTTCTAGCCAACTGACTAAGACCATAAAAGTTACTGAAGAGTTGCTGATATCCATCAGTGGAGGGAACTTCTTTACTGGGAGTTCTCTGAACCAATGAAATTACATGTCCAGACACCTCCCTCAAAGAATTAACAGAGAGAGGGAAATTACTTTGTTTCTATTTTCACCTAACAAAAGACTCTCTTGCCTTCAAGAGAAGGCAACCACTTTCTCATTGGCTGCCCCCAAAACTTTTCTGTTATAACTGAATGAGTGTTTTTACCTCACACTAGAGACATATTACTGTTGGTGTTTTTGAAATAGTTCCTTTCCATCATAATTGAGGTATGTTTCCTAAGCATTTATCCACTGATCAGATGGAAGAAAAAAGCTCCAATTTATAAACTCCTTGGAGATCTTCCTATAGTTTTAACCTTAGCACGTTTTGCCATGCACTTTATCCACGCTGTGGAATAGTGTTAAAGGAAATGAAGCTATTTAAACACATCCAGTTGAGTAGAGAGAACAATGTATCACAAGACAAATATCCTTTTTCCATTGCAAAAACTACAGCCACATGTCCAACTGAATGCATTCATGTGTTGAATTAATAACGTCAAAGGAAGTGAACTTCTCATGTTTCATTTCACGGATGGTCAGGGAATCTGGTGAATGTTTTCAGGCAAGCTGATGTATGCTTTTTCCTCCCTAATGTAGATGTGGATCCAACTGTTATATAGCGCCTGCTTCTGGTGGCTGTTTTGCTATGCTGTTGATGCCTATTTGGTGATAAGAAGATCTGCGGGATTAAGGTATCGACAGAGAAAATAAATCACAACTGAATTTTGTCATAAGAATTCTTTTAACTGTTTTTTGTTGGAGAAAATTTTTGAAAAGGGATGAAATTATTCTGAGAGATCTTTATTTGAGGGAACAGTAACATAGAAGAGGAAAGAAAGCACTGAATTTAGAGTCAGAGGACCTGAGTTCAATTCCTGGCCCTGTCACTTAGTAGTTGTGTGATCTTGAGGAATTCACTTAATTTTTATGATCCCCAGTACCCTTGTCTGCTCAATGAGGATAACCTCTAGAGTCCTTTCAGCTCTTAGTCTTACTAGAAGCTTACAAATCTCTGAGATTTCAAACGACTTTCAAATTTGCTGATTGGCCAACAGCGAATGACATTACATGCTATATTAAAGCTAAGAGGAAGAAGACCACCAGACAAAAGGCCATAACTATATATATATATATATATATATATTTTTAAATTTTATTTATTTAATTTTTTACATTCATTTTCACAAATTTTTGGGTTCCAAAATTTTCTCCCCTTTTATCCCCTCCCCCACCCCAATACCCCAAGCAATCTAATTTTCCCTATCTCCAATCTGCCCTCTCTTCTGTCATCCCTCCCTTCTCTTGTCTCCATCTTCTCTTTTCTCCTGTAGGGCCAGATGACTTTCTATTCCTCATTAACTGTATGTCTTCTTTCCTAGTTGCAACAACAATACTAAACAGTTGTTCCTAAAACTTTGAGTTCAAAATTCTCTCCATCCCTCCCTCCCCACCCATTCCCTTTGGGACGGCAGGCAATTCAATATAGGCCATATCTGTGTAGTTTTGCAAATGACCTCCCTGATAGTCGTGTTGTGTAAGACTAACTGAATTACCATCCCTCCTAACCTGCCCCTCATTGTTTCTCTTCTGTCTTTTGATCCTGACCCTCCCCAAGTGTTGACTTCAAATTGCTCCCTCCTCCCTTTGCCCTCCCCTCCATCATCCCCCCCCTTGCAATATCTCCTTCTCCCCCACTTTCTTATATTGTAAGATAGGTTTTCATACCAAAATGAGTGTGCATTTCACTGCTTCGCTTAGTCAAATGTGATGAGGGTAAACTTCTTGTTTTTTTGTTTTTTTTCTCAGCTCTCCTCTTTATCCCTCCACTAAGAAAAACTCCTACCTGCCTCTTAAATGACATATAGTTACCCCCCCTTCCCTTTCCCTCTCTTTCCTCCCCCTACATTTCTCTCTCACCATTTACCTTAGTTTCTTTTAAGGTATGGTCCCATCCTATTCAGGTCAATCTGTGCTCTCTATCTCTGTATGTGTGTGCATGTGTGTATGTGTGTGCATGCGTGTACATGTGTATGTATGGTCCCACCAACTACCCAGATACTGAAAAGTTTTAAGAGTTACAAATATTGTCTTTCCCTGTATGAATGTAAACAGTTCACTTCTGGTAAGTCCCTTAAGACTTCTCTTTGCTGTTTCCTTTTTCATGCTTCTTCTCATTCTTGTGTTTGAAAGTCAAATTTTCTTTTCACCTCTGGTCTTTTCATTAAGAATGATTGAAAGTCCTCTGTTTCATTGAAAGATCATATTTTCCCTTGAAGTATTATACTCATTTTAGCTGAGTAGGTGATTCTTGGTTTGAGTCCTAGTTCCTTTGACTTCTGGAATATCCTATTCCACGCCCTTCGATCCCTTAATGTAGAAGCTGCTAGATCTTGGGTTATCCTGATTGTATTTCCACAGTACTAGAATTGTTTCTTTCTAGCTGCTTGCAAGATTTTTTCCTTGAGCTGGGAGTTCTGGAATTTGGCCACAATGTTCCTAGGAGTTTCTCTTTTTGGATCTCTTTCAGGTGGTGCTCGATGGATTCTTTCAATACTTATTTTGCCCTCTGGTTCTAGAATGTCAGGGCAGTTTTCCTTGATAATTTCATGGAAGATGATGTCTAGGCTCTTTTTTTGATCATGAGTTTCAGGTAGTCCCATAATTTTTAAATTGTCTCTCCTGGATCTATTTTCCAGGTCAGTTGTTTTTCCCATGAGATATTTCACATTCTCTTCCATTTTTTCGTTCTTTTGGTTTTGTTTGGTGATTTCTTGGTTTCTCGTAAAGTCATTAGACTCCATCTGCTCCATTCTAATTTTGAGAGAACTATTAAATTCAGTGAGCTTTTGAGCCTCTTTTTCCATTTGGCTCATTCTGCTTTTGAAAGCATTCTTCTCCTCATTGGCTTTTTGAACCTCTTTTGCCAATTGAGTGAGCCTATTTTTCAAGGTGTTAATTTCCTCAGCATTTTTTGGGGTCTCCTTTATCAAGGTATTGACCTGTTTTTCATACTTTTGTTGCATCTCTGACATTTCTCTTCCCAGTTTTTCCTCCACCTGTCTAACTTGCTTTTCAAAATCCTTTTTGAGCTCTTCCATGGCCTGAGCCCACCTGCCACCCCCCTGGGGTGTCTGGGGTACTGAGGCCCCGCCCTCCACATCTTTCCCTGATGGTAAGGATACGCTCTCGTCATCAGATCCGAAGGTCGGGATCATTTACATTTGTTGGAAAAAACTCTCTAAAGTCTTATTTTTCTTCCCTTTTCTAGGCATTTTCCCAGCCAGTTACTTGACTTCTGAGATTCCTTTCCACCCCCGCCTGGATCCGCCCAGCTAGTGCTTGGCCTCTGAGATTTAAATGGGCTTTCCTCCTGCCGGCTGTCAATCAGTGGGCTTTAGTTCAGGTGCTGGGGTGGGGGCAGTGCCGCCTCCCAGGCTCAGATCCCTCAGGGGCTTTATGTAGAGGCTTTCAGGAATGGAGAGGGTGGGGGCAGGGTGGGGGGCCCGCCTCCCAGGCTCAGTTCCCTTGGGGGCTTTAAGCAGAAGCCTTCAGTAATAGAGTGGGGTGGGGGCAGGGCCGTCTCCCAGGCTCAGCTCCCTCAGGTTTTATGCAGGAATCTTCTGTAATGAAGATCCTGCCTGCTGCTGGGGGATTCCTGAGTCCTGGTCCGCTGCCGCCTCAGCCGCTGCCCACACCTCTGCCTCCGCCTCTTCTTGTCCCCGTCTCTGCCGCCACCGCTTCCTCCCAAGGGGGCCTGAGTCACGGAGACGCCCTGCTCCCCCTCTCCTCCAGCCCGGCCTTCTCTCTCACTGACCTGTAGCTTCTGTGGGCAAAGGGACTTTCCCGGCTGCCGGAGCTTCTGTCTCTGAAGCCTGCTCGGATCAGCTTCTCTGGGGCCACGGCCAGGGCAGCGTTGGGGGTGGGGTCCACTTTCCGGGGTGCGACGGACCCTGGGGACGGGTCTCTAGGGCTCCCTGGAACGGAAATCTCTTCCACTCCGTTTCTGCACACCTTGTATTGACCCAGAAGTTATGGGGGACTCTTTTTACATTAATTCTATGGGCTTTGGTTTCAGAGCTTGTAAACGTGCGTCCTTCTACTCCGCCATCTTGGCTCCGCCCTCCCATAATAATATATATTCATGTTACATAACATATAAAATCTAAACTTTCTTAAAGTAATAAAATACAGATAGAAACAATTACTAATTCTAAGTATTGGGAATGAATGATAAAGAATTCATATAAAAGCACCAAATTGAAAGAATTGGTTCCATAGTTAAATTGAAAAAATATAATGGTTCTCTCAGTACATATTAAGGTTCTCTGAGACAAATCTTATTTTCAAATTTCTGTTGATAGTTATTGTTTACCCTTGCTTAATGACATTATCTTTTTGAGACTTCACTCTATTTGCGCTTGTCTTCTTTCTAGAACATCTAGCCTTTAACTCAGAGGGATACTTTTGAAAATAAAAACATTATTATGTTCTTTTATGTAAGATTGGCAGTGGGAAGAACACTGGATTTAGATCACTACTTAATAGCTATGTGACCGTGAACAAGTTATTTAACTTTCCTGAAGATTCCTCATTTGTTTAAAAAAAATGGAGGTGATCATGCCCAAAGCAGTGGCTCCTCATTATCTAGTGAATAAAGTAGAAATTTCTGTGCCTAGTGTCCCAAACTTTCCACAATCTGAGTCAGTGTGGTACATTGGAAAGAGTCCTAGATCCAGAGTCAAAAGTTCAAATTTTGATTCATTATCATCTGTATGAACTTGGGCAAATAATATAACCTCTATGGACCACAGTTTCTCATCTGTAAAATGAGAAAATGGAGCTAGATCCAAAGCTCCTATCATGTCTAGAGTTATAAGCCCATGATCCTTCACAAGCATTCTACTCTGCTATTTCCTTGGCGTATACTATCTGAAGACCAGTCTAACTAGAGCTAAAGCCTTCTTATTATGGAAAGCTGATCATGAGGTTAGACAATTTTTTGACCATGGTAACCACATGAATGGGGCAGCTGAATAGTAAAATGTATCAAGCACTGCACAAGGAATCAGGAAGAGTCATCTTCCTGAGTTTCTGTTTGTCCTCAGACACTTACTACCTGGGCAAGTGACCAGGGGCAAGTAAGTAACTTAACCCTGTTTGCCTCAGTTTTTTCACCTCTAAAATCACCCTGGGCAAGTAAGTAACTTAACCCTGTTTGCCTCAGTTTTTTCACCTCTAAAATCAACTGGAGAAGGAAATAGCGAAGCATTCCAGTATCTTTGCCAAGGAAACCCCAAATGGGATCAACAAGGAGTTGAACATGACTGAAACAACTGAACAATAACAATACATGAATGCAAAATGGTTCTTAGTGTGTGTAGTTCGTTTCTATGAGTTGTGACAGTGATAGAGTGGCAGAGATGGACCTATCCTAAAGAATGGGAAAAGTCAGGAGCAGCAAATAGTTTTTCCTACAAAGGCAACAGCAGTAACTATTGATGCCTACATATATGCCTACTTTCTTATCTCCAAAATGTTCTTATTTAAAATGATTTATATGCAAATTTAGTTGCATTCAGCAACTTATTAAGCATGAAAATGCTGCGTTAAGCCTAGTGGGAACAAATATAAACATTCAACATCCTCTGGTCTAAAGGAGATTACACTCTACTGGGTGGATACAACCAATACACATATAAGTAAATACAAAATTTAAAAAAAAATCTCAGTAGGAAGAGAGCAATGAGAACAGGAAATACCTCGACTAGGAGGTGGCACCTTAACTGTGTTTTGATGGAAAGCAGAGATTCCATGAAATGGAGCTGAGAGAATATATACCAGACATGGGGGAATCATTTATGGGAAGAAGGCACAGAGATAAGAATCTCATGTTTGGGAAATAGCTAGACAGCCAGTTCAACTGGAAGGGACAGGGCATGAAGAAAGGAGTTAATATTCAGTAAGCTTGAGATGATAGAAGTGTGCCAGAGTATGGAGTGTCTTGAATGACAGGTTGAGGAAAATGATGAAAATGGGAAGAGAACAGGAAGACACAGACAATTTTCTGGAGCAGACTATATCTTCACAGTCATACAGCTGACAATGTTTGTTAATTTCAAAACAGCAGGTTTCCACAAAATGAAGTACAGCCTTTGTGTCTCACAGTAAGCAAAGTGCCTCACGTGTATTTAAATCATACAGGATTGGACAGGTTTGACAGAAATAATTCTATGATAGACTGAGTGTTAGCACCAATTGAAGCTTTAAAAATGAGGGCAGTCTAGAGGGCTGGGCCTTATTCGTGACAGTCTGGTGCTTCAGGTTCATAACTGGAATGAAACAGGATAGCCGAAGATCATCAATGAATAAAAAGCAGTTTGCTTAGCTATAGAATGGAGAAAAATGCTCAATAATGAAGCACCTAGCTCAGCTAGACGAGGCCTTGCCTCTTGCTATCCATACAGAAATGTATCTGGTCAGCAGGACAAAGGGTGATTTGCCAAGTCTGGAGGGCCTTGACTCCATGTGGGCAGGTATCTTTTATACTGTTAGGTTACCAAGAATTGTGGCAATGGCCAAAATCTTAGTTCCCTAAGCCAACTAAGGACTGTTTTGATAGATTTTAGGGTGGGAAAATACTCCAGTTCCTGGTAAGGGATCACTGGTAGATATTTTTCCTACCATATATACATACCTACCTAAGGTGTTCATTAATATTATACAGAATGTCCCAATCTGCATCCAAACACAAGGAGTTTTCCTTACGTTGATGAGATACTTCAACTGCGCCAACTGGCAAAGGACATTATATTAATTTTGTTGTTATACAAACGTGCAAAACACTTTTCAATAAGATCTGGAATCATTCGTAACAATACTTCTAATCATCCACACTAGATTTTTAAAAAATTAAATGAAAAATGCATATTGCCCAGAATGTGGTATGCGACTGGGAAGAACTCATTAAAGTTTTAAAAATAGATTTTTACTGATATTTTTTGTTTTTGCATTATCTACAATTCTCCCTGTATTTTCCTCCTCCTTCTTCCTAGAAAGCTGTCCCTTAGGACAAAGAATTTTTAAAAAGAAGAAGAAAATCATGAAAACTGATTAATATATTAAAAAAAATCTGACAAAATATGCAATGTGTCATATCCATGGACCTACCTCTGTAAGAATAATCTCGGAAACAAGTCCTAGGTAGTATTAAAAGTCACTTAATCTCTCTGAGCTCAGTTTTCTCATTTCCAAAATGAGAATTTGGGCTAGATGACCTCTGAGCACCTTCCCAGTTCTATGTCCAGGTCCTTAGGACAGATAGAATCTTTACTACTTTTAGCATTTATCATTATCAAAATAAACAATATGCCAAAGGCTTTTACATATCAAATCTAAAAATAGTGCTTTTTGACAAAATTAAGTTTAAAAATTAAAATTCCAGTTAAGGCTGTTTAAGATATTTCAACAATACTTCAGTTGATCCATGTAGCATTCAGATCAATGATTACTATGCTTGTTTCATATTCACTCTAGGAGTACAGTTGTAACCCCCCCAAGTGGTTTGTGATAGTCAAAAAATTGCTGTCTAATGGTAGGCACATCATCTGGTTGCCAGTATTCTGGTGATAAACTTCTGAGTATTTAGTCTGATCCTCAAATGAATGAAATTCAGTGTGTCAAGGAGTCCATATGAAAAACTTTTAAAGTTTGAAATATCAAAATAAGACTATAGTGGAGACATTTCAAAAATATCAAAAGGATACTTGGTCGCAAGAAACATTCTTCTCCAGTTGTAGAACTTAAGCCTCAAAATGCCCTAAAGAGGAAAATACAAAGAAAAAATAAGGTTAAAAGATATACAAATTATATGATTCAAAGAACTGTTACAAAACTGGAATGTTTAAACTGCAAAATTATGAAATAAATGGATTTTATTTTTAGCTGCAATATTCACCAAAAGGTTCAATTCTGCTAGAGGTTAGGCTCTAATCTTTAGCTAAAGTTGAATTATGCAGATGTAACTACTACACAGGGAATTTCTGGGCATTTTGGTTTTGTAGGATAGTCTAACATGGACATTGACCTTTTTGGTTACTATTGTCCTGACACGGAGTGTCTTTTTATAATAATATTTTTTCTTGTCTTTTTATTATAAAATTTGGTTAACATTAGCAGATATGAACATTTTCACATGCAAGGAACAGAAGATGACTATGATGCTATGATTCTCTATTTCCAATTTAATTCTATTTATCTGTGTCTTCCACTGACCCTCCTTCTATTCTTTTCTGTGCTTTTTAGTTTTATTGAAGATCTTTTTTTTCTTCTTTTTTGATGTTATTTTCATTACTCACTAAATCCTTGAAATAATCTTCCACTTTCATTCCTCAAATAAAAGGCCTCTGTTGTAATAAATAAGTAGTGTCAGGAGAAAAAAAATATCTACATGTTGACCAAGTCTGGAAGTGACTCATTGTGAATCTCTAGTCCAACACCTACCTATCTGTCTAGATGTAGGGAATATGAATCATTGTCAGTATTCTAGAGTAGTAGTTGATAATTGCTCATAACTGTTCATAAATGTTTTTCCCAGTTGCTTTCTTTTTCAATGTTATAATCATATAAATTGTTTTCCTGGTTTTCCCCAATTGACTAAGTGTCAATCCTTATACATATCAATATCACATAAGTCCTCTAAGTTTTCTGAATCTATCCCTTTCACGGTAATATTCTGTTGCATTCTTATACTGTAATTTGTTCCACTCATTCCTCAACTTATGGAGAATGACTTTGTTTCAAATGCTGACTTTATCTCTAGGTCTTTGCTATAATAAAAAGAGCTACAATAGATATTTTTGTCCATGTGAATTCCTTTTCCTTTTTCTGTTAGTCACAGTTGTAAAAGAACAAACAGAAAGGAAAATACTATGAAAAAATAAAGTAAGTGGAAAAAGCATTCCTTAGTCTGCATTCAGAGTCCATTAGTTCTTTATCTGAATGTAGACAGCATTTTCCATCATGAATCCTTTGTAATTGTCTTGCATCATTGCAGTGCTGAGAACAGCTAAGTCATTCATAGCTGATCGTCACACAATGTTGCTGTCACTATGTACAATGTTTTCTTGTTTCTGCTCATTTCACTTTGCATCAGTTTGTTTAAGTTTTTCCAGGCTTTTCTGTAATCTGCCTGCTTGTCATTTTTTATTGCACAGAAGTATTCTATTACATTAATATACCACAACTTGTTCAACCATTCCCCAATTGATGGGCATCTCCTCAATTTCCAATATTTTGCCACCCCAAAAAGGACTGCTATCAATATTTTTACTCTTGTTTTATTTTTAGTGATGTGAAGTATTTTTTTCATGGATATTTCAGAGATGTTGGTGGTTTTTGTTTCTTTAAAGAACTTCCTATTGATAGCCATTGACCCTTTTTCAATTGATGAATGGCTCTTGTTATTATATGGCTGCATCCATTTCCTAAATATACTGTTCAGCCATTTCAGTCATGTCCAACTCTTCATGGCAAAGATACTGAAATAGTTTGCCAGTTCCTTCTCTAGCTCATTTTACAGATGAAACTGAGGAAAACAGGGTTGAGTGATTGAGTGACTTATCCAGAGTCACACAGCTAGCAAGTTTCTGAGACCAGATTTGAACGCATGAAGATGAGCATTCCTGATTCCAAGCCCATTGTGCGCTATCCACTGTGCCAGCTAGCTTCCGATGAATATATTTAGTTCCCTAAATATATTGGATTTTAAAACTTTACCAGGGACATTTGCTGCAAAAAAAATTTTATTATGTTAATTTTGTTTCTGTAAAACCTTGTTAATCTTATGCATTAAAAGGTGGCTATTTTGTCTTCTGTGAATCCATTTTTATTCCTTTTTTGATCAAGAACTCTTCCCCTTATCTGTAATTGAGATAGGTATTCCTTTCTGTGCTTCTCTGGTTTATGATTTGACCTTTTATTTCTAAATCCTTTGTTCATTTGGAATTTATTATGGCATGTGGTATGAGATATAGTTCTAAACTTAATTTCTATCTAACTGCATTCTAGTTTTCTTTTCATTTTTGGTCAATGAGTAATTTGTGACTCCAGCATTTGAAGTCTTTGGGTTGATTAAAAATTGTGTCAGTATATTCAGTTGCTACTGTTTCTTATGTAATTAACCAGTTGAATGGGTTAACTTTTCTCTGTTTCACCAGTAGCAAAGAGTTTTATTGATTACTGCTTTCTCATAAAGTTTGAAACCTAGAACTTGCAGATCTTCTTCCTTTCCACTTTTCCTCACTATTTCCTTTGAGAATTCTTCAATTTTTGTTCCTTTTGATGGATTTTATTAATTTCTCCTAATTATTTGATAATTTGTTTGGCATGGCACTGGAACTATAAACTACAGTGGGTTGAAATTAATTTGAATCCAAATAATGTGGAATTCATTTTTTAGGATGAATTGTATTATAGTACCTGTTTGAATTTAATGAGATAAAATTAAATTGATTGTGATGTAAGTGAGCTAGTTGGGTACTTAAACATCATCAGTCTGCATGGTACTTATTTGGCATCATATGTACATGTGATATACTGCTAAATACCATATTATCAACAGTGATATTAGATTTTTTAAAGAGTCCTTTACAAACAGGAATGTATGTGTAGAACCTATATAAAATTATTTGCCATCTTGGGGAGGAATTGGGGAGGGAGGGGGAAAAATCTAAGTTATATGGTAGTGATTGTAGAACACTGAAAATAAACAAAATCAATTAATTAAAAAAAATAATGATGAAGGGATGGGGAGGGGAAGAGGGGAAAAAAAAGAGTCCTTCACAAAATGGACAAAAGCAAGAATACTTCAGATGGAAACATTACCAGGAGCAAAACAAAGAGCAAAACAGATGTTCAATATTAAATAAAAATTACATTAGTAATTAAACAATATTAAACAAAAATTTACCAAAAATGTAAATGAATTATGTGGATGTGATCATAATAACTCTAAAGTAGGATGAGATGTTGGAATGACTGAATCGAGAGTAGAGATTATTATAAAAAAAAGTTTCTGCTGAGTCTTGGGTAAACCAGCTAGCACCTTTTCTCATCTTGGTGGGTGCTGGCAATACCCTGGGAAGTCTCCAAGGGAAAGAGGGACAAGATTGGCTTGGAAAGGTTTCCTAGCCAGCACCTCACCAGCCTGGTCCTCTGGGTGGTAGACATGGGAAGGAACAAAGCATATCCTCTTACTGTAGAAGTTTCTAGCTTTTGAACCAGAGGTTAAGAACCAAGATGGAAAGACCACCAAAGGCTAACCTAGCTCACTCAGGATAAACACTTTATTTCCTTCTCCACTTTCCAACAAAGCCCATTGACTCTGGAGCATAAAGAGGCAGAACTAAAATACTAACCTGTTCTCAAGTTAAAAGAGCATTGAGGGAACTGCTTTTCCAGGAAAAATTTATAGTATAGTAGGAGAAAATATCTTAAAATGATTCCTTGTTGCCTTCCCTCAAATTGACTTACAAAATTGTCAATCATAAGAAAGCTTTAATTCTCATAAGTCCATTTCTGTTATTTATAAGAATAAAATATTGGAAGCAACCAGAGAGGTCTACAAAAGCTACTGCACAGGCCCAGAAGCAGAGACAGTAGTGCTCCCTGGGCTAAGCTTCCAAGAAAAAACTTGGTAGACAAGTGTGATGGAAATTCTATGTAGTTACAAGAAACTAGTATGAATGCTAGAAAGTGGTATGTGAAGTAAATGAGGGGAAAGAACAAATAGCATGTATCCATGGATCATGAAGATACAAAACATACATATGCATTCCATCAATAAGAGAAGACAAGTTTGAATAAAGTTAGAATGTTTAATGTTCATTAGGGTGTAGTTTTTTTTCCTTGCCTTTGTTTTTTTCCCCCTTGCATTTGAATGCTCTAATGTCCTTTAAATTTTAAAATCCTTGATTTTCCATTAATCCACTCTGTTTAAGTTTTAGTTGGAGCTCATAAGAATTTTAAAGCTCTGATTAGGTGGAGTATCTAATATTTGCCAAAAGAATCTGCTGGAATCCAGCACTTCTGCCAGGAAATGTGATAGAAGCTAGACAGAAGTTCTGTATTTTAAAGTGAGAAAGGGAAAAAATATCCTCAAAAAATCCCTACCAAGTTCTAAGTGTTCTGGAATCTTCAGCATTCATTTATGTTTACAGAAGTTACACTGGGCCATATGCTCAGTTAACTTAGAGAAACTGGGGGATGGGTCAGGAAGACAGTAAATAACTCAGAGCTACTTCTAATAATCACCAATTTCCTTAAGTTTCTAATCAGTTAACAACCATTTATTAAACACCCACAATGTGCCCATAACTGTGCTAAAGTTCCAGAGATGCAAAGATAAGAATAGAATATTAAATAACAAAAGAGAGGACTAGCCTCTTATTAAGTCCCAAACATAGAGAAATCTCATTATCACCTGTGCAAATGGGTTAATTACCATACTGTCATTCATCTCTTTTTTTAAAAAATTTTTTAAGTTTTTTTTATTTTTTTGTCATTCATCTCTTGTTCAATGACTTCCTTCCTCAATTCCAACTTCAGAACCTTTTGGAAGTCTACAATGATTTCTTAAGGATGAGTATCAAGGAGAAAAAGTCAGGTTAAATCAAAGGGAACTCTTAAAAAGTTTGTTCTTTAATATCACCATTGAGAGATAGTATAGCATAATGGGTAGTGTACCAGACTAGGTATCAGGAATTCAAGTGAACTTAAAGCAAATTTTTTAGGCACCTAGTATATGTAAGGTATTGTTTTTGGTATAGAGCATACAATGACAAAAAAGAAGTCCCTTCCCTCTAGAAGCTTACATGCTGGTGAGGATAGGAGGAAAAGGAAAAGCATGTATACAATTAAGTAAATATGAAGCACATGTAAGGTTATACAAATTAATTCCAAGAATAATTTCTAAATATAATGGGAGGTGAATTTTGCTTTAAAATAATGCAGGAATTCTACAAGGTAGAAATAAGAATAATTACATCCTAGACCTGCAAAAGCATGGATGAGGGAGCTATAATTTTGAGTTTGGCAGGAACTAGAAAACTTGTCTGACTAGAAGAAAGACTATGTGAAGAAAAGAATAATGAAATGAGATTGGTGAGGAGGGTAGATTGTAAAGATCTTTAAATGCCAGACTGTTGAGTCTGTATTTTTGAATAAGAGGTTGACAGAGTCAGATCTAATAATCTAAATAATCTAGTAATTCAATTAGATAATTTGGTATTATCAATTACTATGGATTAGATTGGACAGGAGGGACACTGGTGGCAGGAAGACAAATTAGAAGGCTTGGAGATGACAAGATGCAAACGAAGGGAGTGATTGTGTGAATGAAGAGGAGACAGTTGTGAAAGATTTTTGGAGGAAGAATTGGCAAAAAGATAAAATAACAGGCCCAGAACAGAACCTAGAAAACTAGTCATGCTTAGTTGGTGGGAAAAGGAGGACTCAGGAAAGGTGATGGAGAAAGAATAGTCTTACACATAGGAGAACAAGCAAGAAGGAACAAAGGTCTTGGAAGCCTTGGGAAGAAACAGCATGTCAGAAGAAGGGATCAGTAGAATCTGAAAGGGTAAAAATATGGGCTGAGGCAAGGCCATTAACTGTGGTAGTTAAAAGAATACCGGTACAGTTTGTATATTGTGGGGAAACCAACTGAATGAAGCTGAGAAGTCACTGGAAGAAATCAAGCCAGCAAAAGTCAGCAACCTTGTCTAGGAGTTTGGCTACATGGAAAAAACTTTATCCCTGCTCCATCTTCAATTTCCGTACTTTTCAGTCTTGACCCTGTAGTCAACCTTACACCGCCCTGTACTCTCCCTTGTCAAACCTCAACCCTTGGTCGTTTCTACACTGCTACTCACATTTGGGAGTTGATTGAAATGGACAGGATCCACTACAAGTTTATGTTATCCAATCTCAGCTGGACTCTGATTGCACTAAAGCAATCCCTTTTCTCCTCAATTGACTGTTCCACTCCCAGGAGTGGTAGTTCTAAACTTCTTTTTTCTCCCTAGGCTTCCTATACTACCCTGCCCTACTCTCTCAACAAAATATCTCACCTCATAATTATAGAGAAAATAGAGACCTGGAGCTAGAAAACTTGTCTGACCTATGGATGAGATTGTCATTCACCTGGAGCTCCCTCTTTTTTTCTTCTCCATACCTCAAATTCCCTTTATATCTTCCTCTTTCTCTTCCTTCTCCCCTTCTGTCTTCTATTCCTCATTACTGCTTTGCCTAAAAGACTATTTTATGGAGAATTTACGTGGTCAGAAGAAGTGATACAAGGTCACTCTCAAGGTCTCTTTGAAGAACTTTGGAATTGAATGTGTGATATGGGAGACTCTGGCAACAGACCACCTAGCATGATGTGCCTGCTTCAAAGAAGGTGCTGTGTTCTGGGAGCAAGCAGAATTGTAATAGCTCAAAAGAAAGGATAAATGTGCAAATTTAGAGAATTCACCCCAAATGTTCATATAGGCTGTTTGTGCCTGACCTATGGTAGAGCATTCCAAGTTCAGCACTGGTCTGATCAGCCATAGTCGGACACATTGTAACTTGATTCTAACATAGTGATGTCATTTTGGTCATGTTGGGGAATGAAGATAATCAACCAACTACTTTACTCCAGTTTCTAATAAAGAGGTAGTGATTCTTTTGCTAAGAAGTAATGTTGTTAAGTAAAACTAAAAAACGATCTCAGCTGAAAGTAGCATTTCCCATCTGTAGCAACTTCTACATCTCTATTTTTTTCTAAGTAACAGAAATGTTTTCCTCCCTTCTATCCTTTATCCTATTGGAAAAGAAAAATAAATTCCATGTAACAAATATGGGTAATCAATCAGTAAAGATTTATTAAGCACTATGCTGTGTCTGGGAATAAAAAAAGAAGCAAAAGACAGTCCTTGTCCTCAAGATGCTTACAGTCTGATGGAAGGGATGATGGGGAGGGGGACAACTTAAAAATAAATCTATATAAAGCAAACTATATGCAGGATAAATAGGAGATAATTAAATAAGGGACGACACTGAAATTAAGAGAGGAAGACCTCCTATAGAAGATAAATTGGGACTTAAAGGAAGCTGGGGAGGTCAGTAGTCAGAGTAAGGATGAAATCAAGCATAAAAATGTTTAATTTTTATAATATTGGTGTTAGAGTATAAATTGTTCTTCTGGCAAAACATTTGCAGTGTTTTACAGAAGCATGCATGACTGAGTGAAGCAGACCTATGTTTTTGGTTTGGTTTGGTTTTTAGTTGGAATAGATAGCTCTCATTGAGAAAATTTCCTCTACCATGACGGTAGTTACTGCTCTATATTTATAATCATAGAGAGTTGCCCAAGGCATGGAGAAGTTAAATGATTTGCCCAGGGTCAAATAGTCTGTAGAGTGAGACTTGAATTCCAGTTTTCTTGACTGTCAATGGCCAGCTTTTTCTTCTATACCACACAGCTTCTCAGAGTTAGGTCAAAGTTTGTTAAATTAATTCTTTTCCCCAAGAATAGATGAAATATGTAGAAGGTCTATTTATTTACTATGCATTTTTCTGACCATTTCAGTATGGCTTCTTTCTAAGTGTTGTGGCATTGTTTCCTTGTGTATCTAAGTTTCTCTTTCTCATTTTCCTCCTAGTACTATTCTGCTCTACCATATAATGGCATGGGGCCTGGCAATCCTTCTTTGCATAGAGGGCATTACTATGCTTTATTACCCTTCTGTCTTCAGGTAAGATGTCAATTTATTGCAGCTTGGTGGTGGGTCAGATAGAGGATTTATTTATTCAGGAAATGAGTGAATGAAAATGGAAATGTAAAACCAGTAAAATATGAAGCAGGACAAGAAAACTAGAGATAAAAGTTAGGAAACGAATTTAAACCCTATTTTTACACTAAGATAAGGGATCATTCTAGGACAGGGATGAGAAATCTGCAGCCCTGAGACCACATGTGGCTCTCTAGGTCCTTTGACTGAATCTAAACTTCACAGAACAAATCTCTTTCATTCAAAAGGTCTCACTTGAGGACCTAGAGGGCCACATGTGGCCTCTAGGCTACAGTTTCCCCACCCCTGTTCTAGTACTGTCACTACACAGAGCAAATATAGCAACTACTCTTAGTAGTCTCTCTACAGCACAGGCAGTCATACTTATGATATACCCACACTGCCAGGAACCCTCAGTCAGTCAAAAAGCATTTATTAAACCCTTATTATGGGTCAGGCACTGTGCTAACCTCTGATGAGACAAAGAAGGGCAAAAATAGTCCCTGTCCTCAAGGAGATCATATTCTAATGGGAGAGAGAACATATAAGTAAGGCACAGATAAGATGCATACAGAATATGTGGAAGGTTCTCTGAAAAGGCATTGGCAACTTGAGTAATCAGAAATACCTCTTGTAGAAAGTAGGCTTTGAGATGAGTCTTGAAGAAAGTCTAGTCTTGAAATGAAAAGCTAGTGGGGAGGAACAGAACATTCCAGGTACTGAGGATGGAGACAAAGACATTCTAGACAAAGACATGGAGACAGGACATTGGGCATCATGTTTGAGGAACTGCAAGCTGGACCACAGAGCTCATGGAAGGTGTAAGGGGGCATGAAAGGTAGGAAGTTACCAGGTTTAAATACAAAAAAAGAGGAATTTATAGACTTTTAGGTGGCCCTACATGGAGCCTTAAGACCTCTCTCTGACCCAACTCAGTTCTATCTTCCTTAGGAACTTGAGTTGAGGTTGACTCCCCAGAGTCCTAAGACCAGGTTTAGATACTAATGATCCCCCTCCCCCCTGCTTTAAGTAGTAGTGCACTGTAACATGTCCTGGGCTCATTTTAGGCAAAATCCCTAAAATCTCACCAAAATGTGAACATATAAGGCAGAGATATATTCTACCCAGCTTTTGCCACCTGGTGTGGGTGACTTCTTTATTGTGTTCTGCATTTTCCTGAACCTTCCTGGAATGTTACAGTGCACTCCTACTTAAACACTAGCTTCTTCTTGCAGGTAGGGGAAAGGGGTAGACAGAGGTTGTAGTTGTGTCTTATTATTGGTCATACATCCACATACTGAAATAGTCATGTATATACACATATACACAACAGATATATGTTATATAAATAGATATACATACACACGTGTGTATGTGTCTGTATATATCCTTTTCTGTGTATCTCTCTTGACTTGATTTTGTAGATTCTGTAGGTTGGTAAATCCTTCAAAATTTTTGTGTTTCTGGAGGGAAGAAGGAAGAGTCTCCATAGTGACATGGTGGCTAAGTCTAGAAAATTATGGATAGATAGTCTGGGACCTGTCCCCCAAATGGAAGTGGTTCCAGAAAGAACTCATCAATGAGAGAAGGGGTTAGTAGGAGTGCAGTGACAAGGCTGCTGAGACATGGTGACTAAGTCTCTTCCTCTTTCTCTCCTTTCATCATGTCTTCTCTCTTTTTCATGTAATTCCTTTACCTTTTACCTCATTGGGCTATTTTGCTGATATATGTGTATGTGTATATGTATACATACACATATATACATATATATGTGTGTGTGTATACCTGTGAACAACCATTACTTATAGTTATAATAGACAGTATGATTCTCATTTGAAATATGAAAACTTACTTTGTGAATTAAACCTTTAGTCTATTCTTGTGTTTTCTCTCCTTCCCTTTGAAGTGTCCAGTGGAAAAACCCATCATGCTCCAGTGTGTCCCTTCCTTCCTTACTGTTACTCTATCAGGAGGATTCTTTTACTCCTTTTCAGGGTTATAACATACGGAATCCCTTGTTCAAATTACAGCTGAAAACATGCCGCTCTTCTCTCTGGTTTATTTAATATTTGTAGCCAAAATAAATAAGACATATTTCTTTTGGAGTGAGTCACAAGTAAATTTGCTGTTTTTCCATTTATATGGTAACAGGAAACAAATAACTTTTCCTTTTTTTCCCCTTAGTTGTGAAAGTGGCCTGGAGAATGCAGTCCCCCATTACGTGACTACCTACGTGCCACTCCTACTAGTTTTGTTGGCCAATCCCATCTTGTTCCAAAAGACAGTTACAGCAGGTAAAGATGGTGATGCTTCACTTGTAGGTGGGTAGCATAGGTCACAACTTTTATGCCTGTAATATAGATAAGAGAGTAGATGAAGCTTTTAATCTAGTGTTTTGTAAAGGACTTAGGATATATGTGTGCTCTTTGGACTTTGCAGATCACTTTATTTCCCTTTGTCTCCCAAACATGTAAGAATAATGAGATAGGAGAAAGCTTACCTATAAAAAGAAAATATAGACTAAGAAATTAAAATGAACTACAAAAGTCTTCAGTCACACATAGCAGTGCAGCATGTGGGACACCCAGAAAAGCTGCCTTAAGTCCAGAATGTTCTAATGATCTACATCAATTCAAGACCATAGTTCACAATCCCTCACTAACATGTTTACATTCACTAGTCATTCAGAGGACACAATCAAAGGCATTTTTTCAATGAATTAGTATAGTAGGAAAAGTGGCAATGGATTATTTCTTTCTTTCCCTCCTTCCTCCATCTAGAACTGAGGCATACTATGACAGAGATACAAATTAGTGGAAAAAGTAGAAATTCATAGGGGTTATCTATGGGGCACACACCTAGGGACACATGTGGCCAGGGTACATGTGGATATGGCTCCAAAGCTGCAGGATTGCTGATGTCTTTTGGTGTCATTAGCCTTCTTCCCAGGGAATGTCACCCTGGTACCAGTTTATGAGGATCATTTCTTCAGTGACCTCTGCCAGATGTCTCAGCTCCAGTCAGCTAGGGTGCAGTGATTAAAAACATGTACCTGACAAGACCGCTCACTCTGTAATTATAACCACACTAACAAAATTGATTCAGAGTGATTCCAGGCCAAGATTGTCTTTTCTTCTCAATCCTATGCCTTGGACCCAGATCACAGTCCTTGGTCCCATAATAAATTGAAATTAGAAATTCCCAAGTTCTTTTCTGGTTTGATATGCAAATTAATTTGAGCCAGAACAAAAAGGTGAGTGAATTAGGCAAAGGTCGTTGTTCTCTGCCTCATCTTCCTTCCTTTATTATGTGTATCTATGTCTAGATTTGGTGCTATATTTTGGTCATCAAAAAACCTGTCTGCTTTTCAGACTGCTCAGAGTGGACTTACACACTATGACGAAGCTAGAGAATTCTCATCCAGGTCTTTGGTGATATGGAGAGGGGATAGAATGATTAGGAACCAACCAGCAGCTTTTTATTTGATGCTTCCAAAATCTTTCTTCATTGGTAGCACACAGCCCTCAGACAGGGTACTAGAAGTATTCCTTACCTTGCATCATGAAAAAGGAGGTATATTAAAGAAGCAGGTATTTTTAATTGTAAGTAGTTGATATTGCACATACAGTGAGAACTGCCATGCATGGATTTAATTGTGATTCCTTCAGGGTTTTCCTGTACAATGTTGAATCATGATATATTAAATATAGTTCATTTGTCATATTCTAAATGCCCTACAGGGAAGGCAGCTTTAATATTCTGGTAGAGTTTCTCAGTTTTCTGCCTTGCCCCCGAGCTACTCTGCATCTGAATAATTTAAAAGCTCTTTGGGTTACATCTAGCTTTGTCTCTTTCACTATCATTGTACCATCTCTGTTAATAATGAACAAGACCATTTAAATAGTTCTCTTCTATTCTTTTAGTGGCATCTTTACTGAAAGGAAGACAAGGCATTTACACAGAGAATGAAAGGCGGTTGGGAGCAGCGATTCAAATTCGCTTTTTCAAAATTATGCTGGTGTTCGTTATTTGGTAACCTCTCTTTTACACATTTTCATGGCTGGAGTGGGGAGGGAGGATTTGAAAGTGACTTGCCATTTTGTTCGATCTAGTTGTGACCTGGATGTTTCAAAGAGAAGTCTTTGGAAAGGAAATCTTTGAAACTTGTGTGAGGTGCCCTTTGAGGAAATGGAGAGAGAACAGGAAAGCAAGTTCACAATGCTCAGACTTCTGGAAAACTATTCAGTTTTACTCAAGCATATGTAAAGCCCATGAAACGAGGAATCCCAAGTTTAGTTTCCAAACTTCCCAACCATCTGCATCCGGTATTTCACCACTTGGCTGGAGTTAGCATCAGTTTATAGCACTTTCAAAAGGCTTGAAAGAATCACCAAATAATATTCTTCTCTCAGCTAAAATTTCTGTATCTAAGGACAGCGACAAGTCATCATTGGAAATTTGCCTTGGTGGCAAGCTTAGCTCAGGGCAGATGGTGACAAGGTCTTCAGGAGGTGCCCTTTAAAATAGAATTGAAACCAATGTGGAGATAGATTAGTTTCAGAAAGCTCTTCACTGTAGTACTTCCAGATACAGTACAGGCATCTGTAGTATTAATAATTTATCTGACATGACGAGGTTTGTTTAGACACTCTATCAGAAGCATACATTTTCTTACTCTTAGGAAAATTGGCTCCCTCTTCCAAAGTCCATTACAACCCTCTACTAGTTACATTCCTAAAGCCAAGTTAATTGATATTATTTTGGTCTTGATTACATAACCCATAAGCTATCAATAGTATGAAAGGAGAAAATACAAAAGATTTGGAAAAATACTTCCCAACCCTGTGGAATAAGTTGTTATTAATTATCCCCATTTTGTTGGTGAAGAAACTGAGGCTACAAATAAGTGACTTATGTAGGGTCACTGGGCTAATAAGTGATTAAAGGAAAATCCAAGTCCAGCCCTTGATCTCCTATTCTCTCTAGCTCCCCTAGAAAATCTCCTCTTTGCCAATGCCCTGCTCTGATGCCTTCTAGTGAAATGGAGGTAACTCAGGGTTCTTTATGGCAGAAAACCTAAAGCTCTCTAAGAGGAACTACCAAAAGATCCCTGTACTGAAATGCTAACAGTTTGAGAAATAGCACGATAAAATGGGCTTAGTCAGAGATCTTGGGTTCAAATCCCAGCTCTGATGTTTACTGCCTAAATAGCTTTGACCAAGTTACTCCTTGACCCTTAGTTTCTTTATTTGTAAAATGAGAGGATTGAGCTGGTGTCTGAGGTCCCTTGTAGCTCTTGATCTTTGATCCTATGTTGTGTACCAGTTTTTCTGTGGATCAGCCTAACTAAATTTGAGGAGATTCCTTATTCCAGGCTCATTAAACCAGCTAATGATTTTTTCTCACCACAACAACTCAATGAGGATTATTTGTTAACATATAGAAGGGTTGCTTCTGAGGTATAAAGAACACTGACTTTGGATTTAGCAAAGGTTCAAATTCTGCCTTTGTCACTTACAGTACGTGGCACATAGTGGATGTTTAATAAATATTCCCTTCCCCTCTGTCCTTTGTGATGGTGATCAAGACATTTAACTTTTCTGAGTCAGTTTCTCCATCTATAAAGTGGGTATAATAACTATAATGCCTACTTTCTAGAAATATCATGAGGATCAAGTAAAGCAATAGTTTAAAAAATTCTTTTTAAAAAGCAGATCTTAAAATGCTCTACAGTGTCAGCTCTTCCCTTTTTCTCCCTTTTCTCACTTCCATTCCTATCCCTCCTCCTCTCTCTTCCTTTCTCCTTTCTTCACCTCCACAGTTGAAATCACAGATTCTTGAAGTAAAAAAAGCATATTCCAGACAAATTCTAATTATCTTACATATAATGTGGTAATGTTACACCATGAGAAAGGCAACTAGATTTCATTGTTCTCTTTGCTTTAGTCTGAGTCAAAGAACTTAACATTTCTTGATCTAATGCCATTTGCACATATTATTTATTTTCACTGCTGGCTACAAGTAACCAGAGTAAACAGATATTTAGTTGCTTGACACCGGTCACCATAAATTTTGCTTTAATAGAAGGACCTCATCATTAAAAACTAATTTTGTTTCTTGTTCTTTTTACTATGCACCTTTATCCTTCTGACAGCTGGTTGCCGAATATCATCAATGAAAGTCTTTTGTTCTACCTTGAAACACAGCCAGATATCAATGGAAATTCCTTGAAAAATGTTAGAAATGCAACCCTGATCACATGGTTTACTATGGTAAGTCAACTAGATTTTCATCTTTATACTTGTAAAGGGCAGGGAGGTCACCATAGCAACAGACAGTAGAATTTACAGCTTGAAAGAACCCTCAAGCTTGTCTTGTTCAGTCTCCTTTATAGAGTATAGAAACTGATACTCAGAAATGCCTTGTATATTTGTAAATTTGTATCTAGGTGTTGGAGGAACTCTCCCTTTCTTAAATATTTATGCTTTATTTGAATATGGGAAACTCACATTTTTATAAACAATTCTAAAACGATCCCAGCCTTATTGATGCTGGGAGGTTCATATTTAGAACTCAAATTGTCCTCATCCTCTGCTTTTGTTCAATTGACTCAATGTGGAGAATGCTAGTACGCAAAAGCTAAAAGAAACCAACAAAGTGTAAGGACACAAATTTCTAGTTTCTTTACCAAAATCCATTGGATATCCACAACGGTTTATAATAACAAATAGTCTATTAGAATTTTTTTTTTTTGCATTCAAATCAGGGTTATATCCTACAGTAGTTTGAAGGTCTCCCTGAGTTGAAGAAATTTAAAAATAAGCAAGGAGAGACTTGATTAGTTTCTTCTACCAGTTGCCTGTCCTTCATTCGGTGGCAAATTCTTTTTCCAAATGAATGATTACTCTGTAACCTTGTCCCTTATAGGGAAGGAGAAAAGCAAACCTATAAATTAGACTAATATGTCTAAAAGAGATTTAGTAAAATCTATCCTGTGCAGCTCTGGGAGAAGAGAGTGAGATGCTACCAGCCTCCACATCTGCCAAATCTGCATTCAGGTTTGGAGGAGAGGGATAAAAAAAATTTCTGTAAAAGTTATTATGGGCCAGGCTAAGCACTTTAAAAATATTATCTCATTTAATCAGGGAAATAATGTTACAATTCCACAAATTGGGGTTGATTTGGCAACTCTAAAGCTGGTTTTCCAGCTTTCCTTTTTTATATAGATAGTACTCCCTTTAAGCTATTTCCCTTCATTTGCTCTGACGCTGGTAGGTTGGGTCCTTCAGAGGTTGGCTCCTATTCAAAGGTTCAAACAGAAGTACCCGTAGGTACATATTCTGAAAAGTCAGGATACCTTACTGGGGCACGTTCCATTAACAATCAGCCAGTAGGCACACTTAGCTCTTGGCAATGACCAAGAACCATCTATCAAGACTACATAGTAAATACAATAGCTACAAAACATTCCCAACATAAATCTCAGATGTTCTTTCCCAAAAATACACAAACTTAAGGTGCAACGATAGTGGGAGGCATACGGGAAATACATGTGGTCAAGACAAGTCTCAACTCCAGCACTTTAGGGCCCTGAAGCCTTTCCCTCTTCCCTAAAGCTCGACTCTTCATTGCTATGGATAGTCCTTTCTTGAATTCATAGTCAAATCTGCACACCTCAAAACTCCTTCTGGTGTTGCCAGACTGACTGGCTCTCTGTATCTGTCTGAACTATGCCTGTCTGCTCCCTTAATGGTGCTTTAGACCTTCTTGAACAGACTCTCCAATTGCTGAATGAGGTGTCTCCCTTAGGCAAGTAATTCCATTCTTAAACACTGTGGCTAATGAGGGTGGCAGGGAGAGGAGAAAAAATTCCCTTCTCTCCCTTTCCCCTCAAAGGGGTGAAAAACTGGCTTCTTCCCTAACTGCTGACTCCTGCCTTCATTGACTCAAACTATAAAACTCCAGCTTGTTCCTAGCACTTGGCTGTTTAAAACCCCCAGAGGCATAATTAACGTTTTTGTTAGCCTTATGATCAGGCACCCTCACTGGAGGCCTTCAAGCTGGGGGACCACTTCTCAGGGATATCCTAAGTGGGATTGACATTCAGTTATGGGGTGGACCAGATAACCTCTCATGCCAATTCCAGCTCTGAGAAACTGTGAATCTACATTCCGTTGCTTTTCTTCTTTCTTTTCCTAGCTCTCCCCAACCTTCTGCAAAGGTTTATCTTCCTCCCACAAAAATGGGTCACTCAGGTTTTGTCCTGGTCCACTTTCTTGTTCTTTATACATTCTCTCCCTTGCTACTCTCACCTATTCCCGTGGTTTCAGTGTTCGTTTTCACAGAGGTGGATATATATATATATATATCTCCATTTCTAATCACTCACCCAAACTTTAGTTGTCACCTTTCCAACTCCAGACTGGATTTGTGTCTTGTGTCTTCTCCTATCTGTTACATAAATTATGTCTCATCTCCTAGTTGGTAGCACAGAACCAAAAGATCAGGAAAATATAGGCAGGTACCTGGAGATCAAAGGGAAAGAGTAACAAGGTAGACAGGCATAATTAGATTCAATAATTGTATTACTCCTTGTGAATCTGTTTCTGTTCGCTTTGTTCTGCTTTGGAATACGACAGGAATGTGCTGATTTAAGTAGAGTACACAATCTTATTGTCAGAAAGGCAGGAAGCCTGGTCTAAATAAATTAAACTTCTCTCAGAAACTCTAGAAACTGAGCTGTCCATGGAATGAACAGTTAACAGAAAACAGACAGTTTGATAAAGCACTTAGCCGCAAGAGTTAAACAAGAGTGCTCCCGAAAAGAAGACAAATTACTGAGGGTCTTTTTCAAATGGCCTGCAGAGTGTGTTCTATGTTTGTGTTTGTGCTAGTATCACATCATGCCTCTCTGTACTCAAAATTAGGTTATATATTGATGGAGAACATGAAAAGCTTCAAAGAATACACACTAACTTTCCGGGTTAGCAGGACAAATGAAATGTTTGTTGAAAGAATAGAAGAACTACTTTGAAGAAACAAACAAAAAAAAGGAAATGGATGAAAAAGGACAAAAAAGGAGTTTTAAGCTGCATTGTGAAGTTGAATGGTAGAAGAATGAGACAGAAAGATAAAAGCAAAGAAAAAGCATATGAGATTCTCATATAAGAAACCTAATAGAAATTATAATGAAGCGTATTTACACGATCACGGCAACCTTCACCACATTCAATAAACTCCTATGGTTCCCTATTACTCCAGCATCAAATATAAAATCCTCTGACTTTTAAACCCCTCAAACCTGGCCTCTTTTTAACTTTACCAGTCTTTTACTCTCCTCCACATAGTCTATGATTCAATGATGCTGAGTTTCTTGCTGTTTCCACAAAAACATTCAAATTCCTGACTCCAGACATCTTTACTGTCTATTCCTTATGCCAGCAATATTCTCCCTCCTCACCTATATCTACTGGCTTCCTTCAAGTCTCAGCTACATTCCCAACTTCTACAGGAAACTTTTCTCATTGTTCTTTAGCCATTTTCAGTTGTATCTGACTCTTTGTGACCCCTTTTGGGGTTTTCTTGGCAAAAGCACCAGAGTGCTTTGCCATTGCCCTCTCCAGCTCATTTTACAGATAAAGAAACTGAGGCAAACAGGGCTAAGTGACCTGCCTGTGACCACAGGGCTAATAAGTGCATGAGAACAGATTTGAGCTCAGGAAGATGAATCTTCCTTACTCTCAGGCCTGGCACTCTACCCATTGCACCATCTTGTGATATTACCATTGCCTTCCTTCTGGAATAGTCTCCAATTTATCCTGGATATGTCTTGTTTATACATGGTTGTTTGCAAACTGATTTGCCCATTCAAATGTGAACTTCTAGAGAGCAGGAACTGCTTTCACCTTTGTCCTTATCCCTAACACTTAGCACAATGTCTAGCACATAAGAAGCATTTAATAAATGCTTATTGACATAATGACTTGAATAGAGATTTACAGAGGATGAAACAGAAGCTCTATTGTTATGGGAGCATGAAAGTTTACTTGGACAAGAGCAGGAATAATATAAAGAGTCTGGGGAATAGAACTAGTGTGACATAGTCATAAAAGAGAGAGCTTCAGTTATCTAGAGGTGTTCCTGTGCTCTCTGCCAAAAAGCAGAACGACTGAGCAATCTGTGACTTATCCTATTGGTAGTTTCATCCTTCAAAAACTGAGGGAAACAACAAAGAAACTGCTGTTCTGAATCTAATTCTAACCAACAAGGAAGAACTGGTTGCTGATAGAGAAATAAGGGAAACTTTGGGAGCCAATGACCACTCCACTGGAATAGTCAGCCCAAGGGTAAGATAAGATTTCAAGAATAAAAATCTGAAGCCACAAGGAAAAATGGTTCTGATAAGGAAGAAAAAGAAGAATTTCATAGAGACAACTTAGGCAGCACAGAGAGATTATTGACTGACGTTGAAACACACACACACACACAACATGGAAGCAAGAACAGTTAAAGAAGGATGAATATTTTTTAAAAAACAGCATGCTGTGATTGCATCAGGCGCATTAAATTCTAGAATGAGATGAGGATGACAGTAAATACTGGGAACAATAAATAAAAAGTCGTCTTGGAACTTTTGAAAGATTTATCGGGAAACTGACACATTTCGGACTGTGTGAACCTGGGAAAGTCACTTCTTGGTGCTTTAGGCAGCTCTATAAGAAGGTGCTGAAATGAACTATTAGAGGACATTCTCTAATAGCTAATAGAGCTATTAGAATGCCATGCCTTCACTTGGGCATTCCTTTATCAGTGAAATCAAAGGTCTAGTCCCCATATCCCAGTCCTTATTCCTAAATCTAAATTGAGAGTACAAGAAGAATCAAAGAATGACTTTGGCCGCTACATGGGGGATAGGATAACAGAAGATGGTGAGAAAACGGAAATCTTCAGCGTCTTTTCTTTTCTTGTCCAATGAGAAATGATCTTTAGTTTGGAAAAAGTAGAACAAAAATTACTATTTTTGTCTTTGTTAATAATTAATTTATTTTTCAGTTTTCAACAATCGCTTCCATAAGTTTTACATTTTTCTCCCCTTCCCTCCTCCCTCCATTCCCACGAAGGCATGTAATCTTATATGGGATAAAACACAAATTATTAACTGGGAATAGATAATCCTGAATAAGTAAGGAGATGATAAGAAAGCATCTTGAGGTCCTAAATGAGTTCTAGCGACTGGATCCAGATGAACTTTATCCCAATGTACTGAAATAATGTAAACAAATGAATATTTGGTCAACCATGTGATCTTAAGCAAATCATTTAACCTTTTGCTCCTCAATGTTTTCATCTGTAAAAACAAGGGGATTACATTTGATTATCTCTGAGATGATGTTCATATCCATGATGTTGTGATCTTATCCCTGGAAAACTTCTAGAGTATATATTATCAGATTCCAGATAGAACACTTATTGTGTGATTGCAATGAGTTAGGCACCGTGCTAAGCTCTAGGGATACAAAGACAAGCAAGGAGTCCCTGCCCACAGGAACTTACTAACATTCTAATTGAGGAGGACAGCACATAGAAGTTGTTGAAAAGAGGGAGGAAAGGAAGAAGGGGCTGGGTCCTACAAGCAAGGAGGAGCAGTGCTGCAAGTGAGGGGAAGGAAGGGAGTCCAGAGATAGAGAATTAGGTGAAACATGGCTGAGGAGCTTTCCAAACAGGTGTGTGCTGGGAGAGAGAATTACCTATGGGGAGAACACAGTGCTAGAGTGGACACCTCCCAGAATGGCATTTTGGCCAGTGAGAAGTAGTTGGAATCCTCAGAGTTGAGGTCAGTGAGCACTGAAAAAGAGAAGTAGTAGTCATTAAAATCATCATGGTTTTATCACATACAACCCATGACACACTCACTTAATTTCTTCTCTCTTTTTTTAATCTTTTAAATATTTTATTGATGTTTTTATTTTATTGAGATCACCTCCACAATGACTTCATCTTCAACTCCCACAACAGAACCTTTCCTTTTAACAAATACAAAATTAATCAACACATTGTCAGTGTCTGAAAATGTATGCTTCTTCACCATCTATATCTCACTCCCTTTCTTCTGATAAAAGAGAGGCATTCTTTATTATTAATCCTCTGAAGTCTTTATCAGACACTACATTGATCAGTTCTAAAGTTTCTTAATAGTTTTTAATAATACTCCCTTCTTACCTTCACCTCTGAAAATCTCATGTTTTCTTCAGTTCAAGCATCACTTTCTAAGTAAAGACTTCCTTCTTTTTCTAGCTTATAGTACCTACCACTCTCACTCAAATTACCTTATATTTATTTTGTACAGGTATGCCTATGAGATATTGCAGGTTCAGTTCCAGACTCCTGCAACAAAGCAAGTGACAAATGTTTTGGTCTCTGAATGTGTATAAAAGTTATATTTATACTACTTTAATCTATTAAGTGCAATTATGACTTAAAAAACTCAACATATGTAACTTAAATTAAAAATACTTTATTGCTAAAAAATGCTAACCATCATCTGAGCCTTCTACAAATCATAGCCTTTCTGCTAGTCGGGGGGTGGGGTCTTATCTTAGTGTTGATGGCTGCTGACTGCTCTGGGTGGTGGTCCCTCAAGGTTGGGATGGTTGTAGCAATTTCTTAAAACAATGGAACAGTGAAATTTACCACATCAATTGACTCTTCCTTTCATCTGAACACATAGAGGCCATTGTATGATTCTCCATTGGCCTAATTTCAGTATTACTGTGTCTCAGGGAACAGAGAGGCTGAGAAGAGGAAGAAAAATGGAAAGGCTGGTTGGTGGAGCTGTCAGAACACACACAACATTTATTGATTAAGTTTGCTATCTTATACGGTTTTGCAGTGTCCCAAAACAATTACAGTAGTCACTCTGAAATACAATAGTAATTATGAAAAAGTTTCAAATATTGCAAGAATTACCAAAATGTGACACAAAGACAGATGTGAGCACATGCTGTTGGAAAAATAGTCTTGATGGGCTTTCTCAATGCAGGGCTGCCATAGTTCTTCAATTTATAAACAGTTCAGTATCTGCACAGCACAATAAAATGAAGTACAATGAAGTGAGGCGTGCCTATACACACATACACACGTATGTATGTATATATGTGTCTATGAGTGCATATATAGTACTATAAATCATAGGATTTTTTCTGGTTCTGATCACTTACTTCTTCATCCACACATTAAAATTTCCCCATGTTGCCCCGAATTCTTAATATCATCATTTCTTATGGTATGCTAATATTCCATCCCATTTCCATACCACAAATTGTTCATCCATTCTTTACTCATTGGAAACTTATTCCCCACTCCCACCCCAGTTCATTATTAGTATAAAAATTGCTGCTTATAAATATTTCAGTATATATTAGAGATTTCTCTGGGTCTTTGACCTCCTTGGGAATTATATGCACAGCAGCGGTATCATAGTGTCATAGGGTATGTGTAAATTACTGACTTTAGGGGTATAATTCCAAATTGTCTTTTAGAACAGTGCCAGCAATAGTGCACTTGGGAGCTTCTATCTTTTAAAATGATTTTGTTGTTTATTTCACTCGTTGTCATTTTGAAGGCTTGAACCTTCTTTACCAGTAATTTATCGCAATGCTTTATGAGAAGACTGATTTGACTCCTCAAGCCAAACAATAGGAAATCAGGCACGTACTCTCTAACATTAAGGATATTCTGTGAAGACAGCAGTGACAACCACTCTCCTCTGCCTGCCCTCAAACTCTTGCTTCCCCTGGTGGGAAACAAAAGAAGGAATTCTGTTTCCATGGGATTAAAAACTACTCCCAGCTTTCAGTGACAACAGGATATGTCAGAGGTAACTGGTTCTAATGAGAGCTGTGACCTAGCAGAACCAAGCTTCTGATCAGGTAAAAGGTCAGAAACTTGTATGCATGCTTACCGAGCTGTTTGAAGGAGAACCTATCTGGGAAGAGAATATGAAGTGGGAGGTTTAGGAGGTTACATCTAGCCAATGGAGGATAAAGGGGGAAATTCGAATTGGGAATGGCATTAAAATGATTGCATTTGTCTGAGCAAGTATACTGTCCATCCGGGAGGAACCCATTCACTAGGAATGTAAAATAAACGTAAAATAAAATGGGAACTTTCCTGGCTTCACAATGCGTATTGTGCTTTTTAGAGTGAGCATGCTTCTCCCACCCTAAAGCCCCTCCTTAACTGCTTTTCCCAACGTCCTGGCAGCACAGGCTTACTGAGCAGAATGTGGGTTCAGTGACTGCTCTGCACACTTGATGATACACCTTCCATCTCTATTACTTCGCACTGACTGTGCCCCATTTCTGGAATGCACTCCTTCAGCTTCATCTCATAGACTCCCTTGTTTTCTTCAGGACCCAGCTCAAATACAACTTCATAAATAATGCTTTCCTTTTTCTAGATGCTAGTATCCACCACACTCCTCAAAATTACCTGATATTTATTTCTTATTCATTTTGTATGTATGTGTATATGTACATCTATATACATAGATGTACACACACACACACACACACACACACACACACTGAGAGATAAAATGGCATCATGGAGATCTGGATACTGTTACACTTATTGATACTGTTACACTTATTGGTTGCATGACATAAGGCAAGTCTTTTTACTTCCCAAGTCAGAAGTGTGCTGGAACCAGCTTGAACAGGCACATTGTGAGAGACAATTTAAAAAGGTTCAGTGTGAATATTTATATCTCTGAAATCTACAAACTACATCTAGACTTAAGACAGTGATGGAGAAAACATTAATGATGCAGATTCAACTTAAACATGTGTCCTGGGCACATTTTGTCCCCAAGAGAATTGGTTAGCAAATGTACTAGCACATTCCCACTATAAAATGCTAAGTTGCAGAGACTGTATTGACCTGTATGATAGAAGGGGTTTGCTCATCTGGGACTTCCTTGTACTAAAGAAATCACAGATTCAGACCCTATCCCCTACATTCTGTAGAGTTTTATTGATGTAATCCCAATTGAATATAAGCTTCTTGACTGTGGGGATCATTTCATTTTCGTGTTTTATAGCCAGGAGATTTAGCACAATACTTGACACACAGTAACTACTTAATAAATGTTCACTGCAAAAAATAAAATTAAATTAAATTAAAATTTAAAAAATAAATGTTGATTGCTTGGTTCAAACAAACTGACTTTATCTTCTGAAGGTTTGCATCATGGCATTGCATTGACTGCTTTTTATTCCTTCGCCTGTGTCTCATAGGGAATACTGAACCCAGCACAAGGTTTTCTTTTCTCCTTGGCTTTCTATGGCTGGACTGGATGCAACTTGGATTTTAAGTGTCAAAGGAAAGAGATACAGTGGGAATCTCTGTCAACCTCAGCTGTGGAACATGCCTACACCTCACAAGCTGGCTCCTCCCTCAACTATGAAAGCTATTCTCCCAAGAAGACAGTGGTGGTGAATGGACATAATTCTGATGAAGCAGTAGGCATGCTATCAGAAGGTAACATAACTAATAACAGTGACAGATTTCTCTCAAGCTCTCCCATTTATCAAGGGTGGTAATCTCCACACAACACACAGTGCCCACTTCTATTACTGTGAGCCTGTAAGGGTGTCAGTATTGTGGTAACTGAATTTCAAAGTATAATAATGATTATTTTCTTATTCTTTTCTATGGGAGATGTGGTGTTGATGTCTGTAGTCAATTTCCTTATTAGAGCTGAAAGAAGTGGGCCTTGTTTATGGAATTTAAGAATAAATATGTGTGTGTGTGTGTGTGTACACATATTACATATATGTGTACACATTTATGTCCATAAGAATAGGTCCAGTGTAGGTAATGGCAATATAACTTTTTACAATACAATTTTGCTTATTTAGTAAATGGAATAGAATTGTTAGGTTTTCCCCCTCTTCTGTCTAGCTCTTGTGTTTCCCGACACTGGAAATCTAAGATAAAAGATAACTCCAGACCCTTTACATATAAAATGTGCTGTCAGGAATTAACACTGCAGAGGTTCTTAGGTTACAGTGTTTGCCTTCTGACTGCCCTCAGACATTTCAAACCAATTACTCTTAAAAGACTCAGAATTGTTATGTGAGGTTCTAAATGTATTCTTCTCATTTAAGCACTGGAGGAATTTTCTTATTATGTGTCAATTAAGTCAGGAAGGGGGAAAAGTGAGTCCAAGAGAAAAATGTAATATTTGACTAATTTAAACCCACGAGTCTTTTGACATTGTCTCAAGTAGATCCCTTACTTACCACGTTGTTTTTTTGACAGTTTTAACTGTAGTGTGTTCCCTTGGGGAAATTAGGATTGCACAAAGGGAAAATCAAAATGATATCTAAGAGCACTGATATTCTGCTTCATTATTGCAAGGCCTTTTTCCTGTGGGATCAGCTGATGTCTGAGTACTTGACTAGGACACCTTGTCTCACTTTGCATCTTTCCCCACTCAGTCTGTTCAGTCTTGGCAGAGGCTTGAGTACAAAAAAAAAAAAGTGCATGCTTTGCACCAGCATGTTATTTTGAAGGGGAAAACAAAAGCAAAATGCCATTCTTGCTGGTATAGAAGGACCTTGTGAAAATTACAGGTTGTTTTCAAATATATCTCTGGGAGTTCCATCAGAACTTGGCTTATTTCTCAAGCCCCACTTGGGCTCTTTCCCCTTGCTTAGTAACATATAAAGAGGTTCTTTTTTTAGGGTGCTTCACTCTATGGAATAAGAAAATGGTGAAGCCCCATAGTGAAAGCCCTGAAGGCACACTGTCTTTTCGTGCCTGAGAGGCTTGCACAGAGCCATGAAGCAGTTTTGGCTAAAACTTAAAGAAAGTCCTGTTTGTTTCTGAAATTAAGGATCTAATACAAATATTTCACCAAGAGTGAAGGAAAATACCAAGGGGGCAAAATTGTTAGTTTATAAAAGTTGTTGATCCCTCCTGGGGAAGGGATAAAATAATAAGAGGTTGACCAGTTTAGATTTGGTTCTCTCTAACTTCTTACCTAGTGAGGGGCTATTCGGTCCTACTCTTTATACACAAAGTACCAGCTTCTCTTCTCAACCACATATATCCTAGATTCATTTCCTGGTTCCATTTCTCTGTAGAAAGATTAGGATAAGTTTTGATTTAAAAAAAATGAAGTGCTAAATTGATTCATTAATTAAAAATTAAATCAGAGCAGCTATGGGGTACCACCTGGCTTAAACTCTGGCTTAGGTGGCAGCTCCTGCTCCTCACTACACCTTCAAGTTTGAGTGTGCTCTTTTCTAAGGATGATATGAATGCTACATTTTGTTTTCAAAGTCTCAGCAAAATCTGTGCTGCTGCTTGGATTAGGGGAAGCAGGGGAGGAAATTCCTTAAGATGTTTTTTGAGTTCAAACTTTTTTAAAAAAGAAACTGCTGAAGCTTGATATGTTGCATTATCTCTCCATGAGAAATGGAAAACTACAGAGTTGAAAACAATCTCATCTGTAATGAAGAATGACTGACCAGAGCAGCAGTCCAAGACTCTTCTGTTTCTCTTTGCTGGGGCAGGGGCTGAATCTGGTGATTACAGGCAGCACACTGGGGATATGGGCTTAGTGTGGATAATTAGAACACATGCCTATGTCTAGAAACCCCAAACCTCCCTCAAGATCACTTTTGTTAAAATATGGAGTCGTTATAGAAACATATTTGCTATCCACCGAGTTCTTGAGGTTAAGTGACCTTCATAGAGGTCAAACAGGTGCTGCGAATAATTGTAGCTGAAGAGAGTGGATATAGAATTAGCTTCAGTTAGACCTGAATTCAAATTCTGCCTATAATATACACTAACTGTTTAACTGAAGACAAGTCACAACAACTTCAGAATACTGAAGAGTGAGTGCTAATTTGCATTGGTAATTTACATTCCTCTTTGGAAGTTTTCTATGCCAGTAGAATCACCCAGCTGGTTGAAAAACAAAAGCAAAAACTCTTTTGCCAAGTTGGAAGAGGTGGCTGACTTCCTATTGGCTTATAATCCTTGTTTTCTAATGCCCTGGTGGACCTTCAAATACCTGCCTGAAACTTCCCACTAAGTTTTTCAAAGACACAATTCAGTTCCATGTAACAAACATATTACACTTAAAATAATTAAAATCACTGTTGACAGTGATTTTTTTTAAAATTAAGTGTTAACTTGCATAGATTTTAATTTTTAAAGGGTACCTTCACTTGAATAATAAAGTAAACTGGACATTTCCTTCTACAGCAAACTAAACATAATTAACATATAGAAAGATGTTCTATTGAAAGAATAAAATTAAGTATATTCACAAATGCTTTCCTTGCCATTTCAAAATAACACTTCCACTTAAAATGCACCATATTGTTGTTATGAAAAATAAAGACTTTTAAAAGTTACATTTTACAAGTTGGTCT
The DNA here is from genome assembly GCA_023548195.1 of Bettongia penicillata ogilbyi. NCBI lineage: Eukaryota > Metazoa > Chordata > Mammalia > Diprotodontia > Potoroidae > Bettongia > Bettongia penicillata. The sequence goes on from JAJHZJ010000291.1 coordinate 4,083,297, forward strand.
TTTTAGAATTTTAATTTTTTTTGCTATTCAAAATCAACAAGCATGGACATTTCTGTCTACAAAGAAGAACAGAAAATAGTATATAACTGCAAACTTCAATTGAGCCTGTCACATTTAAAATAGTTCATCGGCACTCCGTTATCCTCTTTTTTTTCCTTTTGCTATCACTCTTACTAACTCTTCAATCACCAAGAAACTCACCTCCTCCTAAATGAAAAGTCCTCCTTTGTAACAACAAAAATCAAGCGAAACAACCCACACATTGGGCAGTTTATGAAAATGCATGTTTAATTGTATGCTTCTATTCCATTTCTCTTTCAAGTGGCGCAAAGCACACTTCGGCATTAATCTTCTAGCTTGTTATTGCATTGATTAAAGTTCTTAAGTCATTTGAAGTTGTTTTTATTTATAGAGTTCTAGTCATATAAATTACTTTTCTGGTTCTGCTCACCACCACTAGGCATCATTTTATATATGTCCTCCTAGTTTCTCTGAGTCTATCTCTTTCATCATTACTTATGTTACAATAAAATTCCTTTATATTCTTATACCAAAATTTGTTTAGCCATTCCCCAATGTATACACAGTTTATACTTAGTTTCTTGTTTTTTTCTACAATAAGAATATTTTTTTATAGGTCCTTTTCCTCTTTCTTTTATCCTTTTGGGATATAGACCTGTTAGTGGCATAATTGAGTCAGCATGTATACACATAGCTTAGTGCTTTGGGGCCATTGTTCTAAATTCGCTTTCCAAAGCAACTGGACCTAATTTACAGCTCTACCAAGAGTTCACCCATCAATATATCTCCCTTCACAGAGCCTCTCTAATAGTTCTCTTTTTTATTTCTTGATCATCATTGCAAATCTGATGGGTATGAGATAAAACTTTGTTTTATTTTGAATTTACCTGATAAATGATTTGGAATATTTTTTTCCTATGCATGCTGATAACTTACATTTCTTCTTTCAAGAACTCCTGTTCCTCCACTTTGGCCATTTAGCTTTTGGGGAATGGCTCTTCTCATATAGTTGAATCAGTTGCCTATACATCTTGCATATCAGATCTATATCAGGGAAATTTATGGCAAAATTGTTTCCTTGTTAATGATTTCTTTTCTAATTTTAACTGCATTGATTCTAGTCAAGCAAAAATCCTTCCATTTTATCTTCTGTGATCCTTCTTATACTTAGTTTGATTAGGAAACATTGTTTTGTTATGTTATGTTTGTCCTTCATTGCCGAAGAAGACCATGCCATCAGAGAAATGATGACATGTCTTGCACTTGACTTTGTTTTGAGTGAGGGAGGTCACCAGTATCACTTCTCCTCCAGAGCCATCTGAATCCAGTGACCAGATATTCCTCAACATGACTGGAGATGACCCAGGATGCACTGAGAGACCTTGGGCCCTTTAGGCCAAGGTCTATGCAGGTTCTCACTTAGGGTGAGGCAACGCCCATTCATTGAATAGGCCTGTTTAAGAAGGAGCCAGGGCATGGCCATTTTAATGAGGCAAAGAAAAGAAAGTCATCGGCCTGGGAGGGAAACAGTCTAGTAAGCAGTTAACATATGGTTTTGGCTAACTAAATCTATCTATAGTTGTTGAAGTCATCTTCTTGCCTATTCTTCTAATTTGTTTATGACATAACCTCTTATGTCTATGTGAGATATCTATTTATATGTTCTTATGACATGCCACCATCAAGAGTGCCTATGCTCCCACCATGACAAACCCTGATGAAGTCAAAGACAAATTTTATGAAGACCTAGAAACCCTTATCATCAATGTGCCAAAAGAGGACAAGCTTATAATTGTAGGTGACTTTAATGCTAGAGTAGGCTCAGACTACCAGACTTGGCAGGGAGTCCTAGGAAGGAATGGAGTTGAAAACAGCAACAGCAATGGTCATTTACTGCTGAAGACTTGTGTATCACATGACCTGATCACCACCACTGTTTTCCATTTATCTAAATGCAATAAAACTTCATGGATGCACCCTTGTGGCAAACACTGGCATCTAATAGATTATGTGGTTGTAAGGAGAAGAAACAGACAAGATGTGAGAGTGACAAAGGCAATGTGTGGTGCAGAGTGCTGGACTGATCATAGACTTATCCTTTTCTAAGCTAAATATTTGCATTCATCAAAAGTGCCTCCCCCAAGGCAAAATGACTACTAGAAGAATTAATATCAACAAATTAGAGCTCTTCTCTGAGCATGAACAGTTTGTTGCTAACTTGGAGAGAAAGTTGAGCCAACACACAGTTGGCAGCAGTGGAGCAGAAAAGGAGTGGGCAGTGTTCAGAGATTTGGTGTATAGCACTGCATTTGCTCATCTGGGTCAGAACACTCACAAACACCAAGACTGGTTTGATTAAAATGATGGGAAAATTCGGAAGCTGCTAAATGAAAAATGAGAACTACACAGGATTTACCAGCAGGATAGTTCATCCACCTTTAAGAAAGCAGCATTTAGTTCCATCAAAAGCAAAGTACAAGCAAAGCTTAGAGAGATGCAGGATTCCTGGCTCAGTAAGAAGGTGGATGAAATTCAGTTTTATGCTGATAGTAACAATCCAAAGTGCTTTTATGATTCCCTGAAAACTATTTATGGACCAAAAACCTATGGTGTGTCACAACTACTCAGTGCTGATGGAGCCATGTTGATTAGTGATAAGGACATAATCCTAGAGAGAGGGGCTGAACACTTCCATAATGTTCTCAACAGACCATCATCAATCAATGTTGAGGCCACTGACGATTTACCTCAGGTTGAAGTCAATCCCTCGTTAGCTGCACTTCCAACCGGAGAAGAGGTTTTGAGGGCCATTAGGCTCCTTTCATGTGGCAAAGCACCTGGTGCTGATTCTATTCCACCTAAGATTTATAAGGTAGGGGGACCATTGCTCATATAAAAGCTGACTGAAATTTTCCAGGTTATATGGCAAGAGGAGATTATCACTCAGGAGTTCAAGGATGCCTCCATTGTCCATCTCTATAAGGGTAAAGGGAATAGATTGTCCTGTGACAATCACAGGGGGATCTCTATCTTAGTCATTGCTGGCAAAATTCTTGCTAGAGTTCTCCTTAATAGGCTGATCCTTCATCTGGAAGATGGTCATATACCTGAGAGCCAGTGTGGCTTCAGAAAGGGCCGAGGAACAGTCGATATGATGTTTGCTGCCTGACAACTCCAGGAGAAATGCCAGGAGCAAAACAGAGGTCTGTATATAACATTCGTAGATCTGTCCAAGGCCTTTGACACTGTGAATTCTGAGGACTTATGGAAAATTATGTCAAAATTTGGTTGCCTGGAGAAATTCATCAATACTGTACATCAATTACACGAGAGCATGTTTGCCTGGGTTCTGGATAACGGACAAAGCTTTCGTGCCTTCCTAGTCACCAATGGAGTGACACAGGGTTGTGTGCTTGCTCCCATGCTTTTTAGCATGATGTTTTCAGCCATGTTGTCAAATGCTTTCAATGAGGATGAACACGGCATCAAGGTCAGTTACCATACTGATGGTAAGTTCCTCAATTTGAAAAGACTAAAAGCCAAGACCAAAGTAGAGAGAGTGTTGGTACATGATTTTCTGTTTTCAGATGATTGTGCACTCAGTGCAGCCTCTGAAGCTGAGATGCAACAAAGCATGGATCAATTTTCTGCTGCCTGGGCTAACTTTGACTTAATAATTAACACCAAAAAACACAGGTGCTCCACCAGCCACCACCACACCATCCATACGTGGAACCATTAGTTACAACAAATGGAAAAGTTTTGAATGCTGTGGATAAGTTCACTTACCTTGGTAGTGTACTTTCCAGGGATGTACACATTGACAATGAGGCTGATGCATGCATTGCCAAAGCTAGCTCAGTGTTTGGGAGGCACCGAAGAAAAGTTTGGGAGAGAAGAGGTATTTTGACTACCAAACTGAAGGTCTACAGAGCCATTGTGCTGATCTCATTGTTGTATGCCTGTGAAACATGGAGAGTCTACCAGCACCATGCCAAGAAACTGAATCTTTTCCATTTGAACTGTCTTAGGAAGATTCTGAGGATCACCTGGCAAGATAAGGCATCAGACACTGAAGTCCTTGCTTGAACTGAACTGTCAAGTATTCAAACTATACTTCAGTGAGCACAACTCTGATGGGTTGGCCACGTTGTTCGAATACCAAATGTATGCTTGTCAAAAAGACTATTTTATGGAGAATTTGCAAGAGGTGGGCGATCACATGGTGGCCAGAAGAAATGATACAAGGACACTCTCAAGGTTTCTCTCTAGAACTTTGGACTTGACTGTGCAACATGGGAGACACTGGCACAGGACCACCCAGCATGGCGTGCCCACATAAGAAAAGGTGCTGTGCTTTTTGAGCAAAGCAGAATTGAGACAGCACAAAGTAAATGCAGAATGCACAGATTTGGGATAGTCACCCCAAATATTCATACGGACTATCTGTGCCCAACCTGTGGTAGAGCATTCTGAGCTCATATTGGTCTGATCAGACATACTCGGACACACTGAAATTTCACTTTACAATGGTGATCTCATTTTGGTCCTCTTTGAAGACGAAGGACAACAACCACAATGACATGTGGCATGTTGTTTCTATCAGCCTACTTGATTTTAGAGCAGCTAGGTGGATAGGGATAGGGATAAGGTAGCACAGTGGATAGAGGGCTGGAAGTAGAGTCAAGAAGACCTGCATTCAAATCTGGGCTCAGGTGCTTATTATCTATGTGAGTCTGGGCAAGTCACGTAACCCTGTTTGCCTCAGTTCCTTCAACTCTAAAATGGGCTGGAGAAGGATATGACAAACCACTCCAGCATCTCTGCCAAGAAAACTCCAAATGGGTTCACTAAGAGTTGGACATGACTGAAAAATGATGGAACAGCAACAACTTTTATTTTCCCCAACAATTTTTTGTCTAGTCTTTAATCCATTAGTTAATCCTTGGATTTATTAAACATTTTGCTTTTATGTTCATTTGCTTCTGGATTTAGTGTCCATAATTGGCTTTACTTTTCTATTTCTTAACTAGTACTATATATTTTTAGTAATTACTTTTTGTCATATAGTTTGAGATCTAGTATTGCTAGGTGTCCTTTTTATTTTTTCTCACTATTTTCTTTGAGATTCTTAACATTATGTTTTTTCAAATGACTTTTGTTATTTTTTTCTAGTTCTATTAAGTAATTTTTCATTAATTGGTATAACTGTGAATAAGTAAATTAGTTCAAAGAGTATTTTAATAATTGATTGTAATATTATTGTAAATATTATAATAAATGATTATATAATAAATAAATAATTTGGAAAAAGTATTATTTTCATTATATTAGCACAGTCCAACTATGAACAATTACTTTATTTTTAATATTTGCCTTTATTTCTATAAAGTATGGTTTTTTTAGATACATTCATATAATTCCGATGTGTAGCTTGGCAGGTAGACTTTTAAAAACTTTATCCTTTATGTAGTTCTTTTGAATGGAATTTCTATCTTTTTCTGATGAATTTTGGTAGTAATATAAAGGAAAGACTAATAATTTGTGCAGGTTTATTCTGGGTCCTACTTTTTTGGTATTATTGCTTCAATTAATTATTTAGTGGATTGAATTTTTAAGAATATACGTGTAGACAATCATGTTAGTTACAAAGAGATAAGTTTGTTTCCTTTTTTATGCTTATTCTCTCAATTTCTTTATCTTGATTAATTGATATAACTACCACTTCTAGTTCTATCAAAAATAGTGTGATAAGGAATATTCATGTTTTACCGCTGATCTTTTTGGAAAGGCCTCTATTTCTTCACTATTAGAGGAAGCTGGTTTTTTATTTTAGATAGAAATTATTTGCCACATTAAGGAAAAATTCAGTTATTTCTGTTTTTACTTTTTAAAAAAACATTAAAGGATGTATTTTGTGAAAAACCTTTTTTGCATCTATTTTTTATCATGTAAAACAAATATAAAAATATATTTCTATATATAAATAATAATTTATATATAAAATCAATAATATATAGTAAATATATAAATATATATTACAAATATATACTTATGTAAAACAAATAAAAAATATAATTTTATTTTATTATTAATATCATCTATTGTGTTTGTAGTTTTCCTAATACTGAGATGACCCAATATGCCTGAGATAAATCCAATCTGGTCATAGTATATAATCTTTTTAATATGTTACTGTAGCCTTTCACTAATATTTTATTCAACTTTTTTTATGCTGGAAATCATTAAGAATATTGGTCTATAGTGTTTCTTTCCCCCTCTATGTTTCATATTGTCCTGGTTTAGGTATTAAGACAGCATTTGTTTCAGTAAATTAATTTGTAGTATCCCTTTTTTCTATATTAGTTCAAAGTTTATATAAAATCAAATTTAATTTTCCTTTGAATGTTTGATAGAATTTACTTTTAATTCATCTGCTCCTTTTTTTCTTTTGGGAATTCATTGATGACTTATTCAAATTTTTTTCTTAGACTGAATAATTTAGATTTTCTATTTCTTGCACTGTTAATCTGCGTAGTTTATATTTATACATATATATTCATCTGTTCCATTTAAATTATCTGTTTAGTTAGTAATAATAATAACTGGCATTTATAACAGCATTTGCTATGTGTCAGGCACTATGCTAAGTGCTTTACCAAATTATCTCATTTGATCCTCAGTACAAACCTAGGAGTTAAGTGCTATTGTCCTCATTTTACAGATGAGGAAAATGAGGCAAACAAAGATTAAACAATTTGCCCAGCATCACACAGCTCATAAATGTCTGAGGTTGAATTTGAACTCAGATCTTCCTGATTTCAGTACGACACTCTATCCACTGTACCACCTAGATCCCTTAATTATGTGGGCATACTATTGGGCAAAATGGTTTTCAATTATTTCCCCTTACTTGGCATGAATTTTACCTTTTGATATTTGCAATATTTAATTTTCCTCTCCTTTTTAATCAGATATTTATTTTATTAATTTATTTTTCCTTCTTTAAACCAACTCCTGGCTTTAACTGTCAATTCAGTGGAGGTTGTTTGGGTTTTGTTTTTGTTTGTTTGTTTTCAGATGTATCTCTTCTTTGATTTTCAGAATTTCTAATTTTCCATTTAGTTGGAGTTTTTGCATTTGTTGCTTCTCTAGTTTTTTCTTTAATTGTTTGCCCAATTCATGAATCTTTTGTTGATGAAAGTGTTTAGAGATACAAATACCCTTCTAAAGACTATTTTGATTACATTGCAAAAATTTTATTATATTATCTCACTGTTGTCATTTTCTTTGATCAGATTATTTATTGTTTCTATGATTTGCTCTTTGCTCTACTGATTCTTTAGGGTTAAGTTATTTAAGTTTTAATATTTTTAGGAAACACTCAGTACTGGTTATAATTTTTTTAGTTTTATGGTCAGCACAGAATAAGTTTCACATTTCTGCTTTTCTGCATTTGTCTCAAAAATTTTAGATCTTAACATGTGACAAATTTTTATACAGGCACTAAGTATATTTTTTTAGTTTCCATCCAGCAAGAGATTTAGAGATCTAGCCAGAGATCTAACATATCTAACTTTTCTAAAATTTCATTCAGGTCCTCAACTTTTTTGTTAATCTGAGGGAACATATTGAAGTTCTCAATTGTTATATTTTTGCTGTGTATTTCACCTTATAATTTGACTTTTTTCCTTTAAGTTCTTAAATGTTATATCATTAAGTATTGATATGTTATTTATCTATTGTGTCTGAGAATAGTATGCTTTCTCTGGTTATGTATTTTAACTATTAAATTTTTCTTTTATTTTGTCTGAGACAGAATGATACTTCTTTCTTTTCAAGTTTACCTAAAGCATAATAAATTTTGCTTCAGCACCTAATGCTGATCCTTGTAAAATTTTATACTTCAAGTGTATTTGTGCTAAGCAATATGTTGTTGGATTCTGCTTCCTAAGCCATCTGCTATCTTCCACTTTTATGAGAGAGTTCATCCCTTTATATTCATGGTTATGATTGTTAAATGGGTAGTTCCCTCCATTACACACTTGCCTTACACATTTTTCTCTTTTTTTTCTTGCCATTTTCTTTACAAAAAAGGTGGTGAAAGGGGAAGACTGATCAGTTTTAGTAAGAGGTTTGCTGCCTTTCCTCTTCTTTCCTCATCTAGATCCAGAATACTGGTTCTTATGCTTTCCTTCCTGTTAATACCTGCTCTTTATGTACACTTCCTGATGATGAAGTTTGTTTTGCTTTTCCCTCCCTCTTAAATCCTTCTTCCATCTTTTCATGTCTGTTTTCCTGTTGAAATTATTGTATTTCTACAACTAACTTGTGTGTGTGCTCAACATTCTTTAGTTTGGTTCAGTTAGGTTCATGTGATTCCTGCTTACCTTTCCTTCATGTTCATATACTCTCCTTATCACTTCAATTATCAGAAATAGTAAGAATATTACTACATAATACTATACAAAATATAATATTAAATAATTGTAATATATAATACTATATAACACAAGAGGGAGATATTTCTTGGATTCAGGAATAAATATTTCCTGGGCTTAGAGTCAGGAAGAGTTGAATTCAAAATTGGCCTCCAACATATACTAACTAGCGTGTCACTCAGGGCAATTAATTTAATCTCTGTTTGCCTCAATTTCCTCAAATGTAAAATGGGGATAATAATAATACTTATCTCCCAGGTTATTGTGAGGATCAAATGAAGTAATATATGTAAAGTGCTTAGCACAGTGCTTAGCACATAGTTTAGGCATTTAATAAATGCTGGTTTCTTTCCTTTCTTTCTTCTCCCTTCTTCCTTATTTCTTCCACAATGTATTCCTTTCTCATTCCCTCTTCATTATTCTCCTAAGACCATCAGAATAGAGCAAAACCACTGACAAATTCTTTTGTAATATTCAACTTCTTATGTGAATCTTTGATATTTCAAGATATTAGAGACCCTTGTCCTTTCTCCCTCTATTAAAATGTCATTCAGTCAACCAAAATTTATTAGGCACTTATTATGTATCTATGTTAAGTGCTTGGCATGCAATGGGAAAAACAGCCCCCACCTTTATGGAACTTACAGTCTCATGGGGAAAATATAAAAATATGTAGGCATATATGCAAAGTAGTTGGAAGATAATTTCAGAAGGAAAAACACTAAAAATGAGGAGGACCCAAGAAATGCTTCCTGTGGTTTCAGATGATTCTTAAAAGGTAACCATGGAAACAAATGGTGGATGTGAGGAAGAAGAGCATTTTAGGCATGGGAGACAACCAATGCAAAAGCCCAGAGATAGGAGCTGAAGTTTCCTATAGTTCATGTAGGTAAATTGTAGAATGTGTAGAAGGGAGGGAAGTTATGACAAGGGACTCTGTATTTAATCTTAGAGGTAATAGGGAACCACTGGTGTTTGAGTTGTATTCATATACGGTACTTGAGGAAAATCACTTTTTTCACTGAACTGGAGAATGGAGTTGATTTAGAAGAATTATCATGAAAGGATAACAATTAGAAAACTAATTATTGGAATAGTCCAGGCAAGAAGTAATGAGAGCCTCAACCACAGTGGTGACTATGTGAGTAAAGAGACTGGGACATATATAAAAGATATTATGAAGATAGAAACAGTAGGATTTGTCACCTGATTAGTTATGTGTAGTGAGTGAGAGTGAGGACTTGGGTATAGCACCAATATTGAGAGCCTTGGTGACTTGAGAAAATGGTGGTACCCTTGAAAGAAATAGGGAAGTTGGGAAGAGGGGAGAGTTTAAGAGGAAAGATCATGAATTTGTCTTGGACATTTTGAGTTTGAGATACCTTTGGGACATCCACTTTAAGATGTCCAAAAGGTGCTGGTGATGTGAGACTAGGGCTAGATATATTGATCAGGAATCATCTGCAGATAGATGATCACTGAGCCTATGAAAGCTAATTATATCACCAAGTGAGACAGAATAAAGAGAAAAGATGAAAGGAACAAGGACGGGGGGGGTGGTGGGGCAGAAAGCGTTATGGATGTGATATAGCTGAAGATTCAGCAAAGGAGCAGTGAAATTGGTAGGAGAACAGTCACAAAACCCCAGAGAACAGAGATTATCCAGGAGAAGGTAATCAGCAGTGTTGGGGCAGCTAGGTGCCCCACCTGTGGATAGACCACCAGTGCAGGAGTCAGGAGGACCTGAGTTCAAATCTCACCTCAGACACTTGACACTCACTAGCTGTGTGACCTTGGGCAAGTCACTTAACCCCAACTGCCTCATCCTGGTCATCTCCAGTCATCCTGATGAATATCTGGTCACTGGATTCAGATGGCTCTGGAGGAGAAGTGAGGCTGGTGACCTGCACAGCCCTCCCTCACTCAAACAGAGTCAAGTGCAAGTCGTGTCATTATTTCTCTGATGGCATGGTCTTCTTTGGCAACGAATGACAAACACACAGTCAGCAGTGTCAAATGATGCAGAGGGATCAAGAACTCAAATATTTCATCATACTTTAGCCCCTTCCAATTACCTAAAATGTATTTACCCTTTTAGGTTTGTCTTAACACTTGTGTTTGTATTTCAAAGTTTCTATTATTTGTCTTAATACTTGTGTTTGCATTTCAAATTTTCTATTATACCCCTTTGGTCTTTTCATCACAAATGCTTAAAAGTCCATTATTCTATTAAATATATATTTCCCTTTCACCCCCACCCCTTATAGAATTCTACTCAGTCTTGTGGGGTAAGTCATTCTTGGTTGCAAGTTTTTATCTTTTGCCTTTTGGAATATCACATTCCAGGTTTTTATCTCTTTTGTAATAGTTGCTGCCAAATCTTGTGTGATACTGACTGTAGCTCCTTGGTGCTTGAAGTTTTCATTTTTGTCTGTTTGCAGTATTTTCATTTGACCTGTAAGCTCTAAATGTCTATGGTATTTCTATGAGTTTTCATTTTGGAGTTCTTTCAGGAGAATATTGGAGGATTCTTTTTATTTGTACTTTGCCCTTTTATGTCTTTGTGGTTTTGTACTTAGTATTTTTTTGTAGTGTAGTCTCTAGATTTTTTCAACTGGCCCTATTTTTCAGGGAGTCTTCATATCATGTCCTCTTTTATGTTGAGGTTAGCCCCTGTCTAGTCCTGATTTTGATTTCTTGGGCTCCTATGCTTTGCTTTCCTCCCCTGGTGTACCTGGCTCCAGAGCACTGGCAGGCTTCAGATCCTTCCTAGAGCTTATTTCTGGCCCCCCATGGAGTGTCATCATTAGTCAAAGTGCTGCTGCTGACTAGCAGTCTGTCTGGTGCGTACCAGGCAGAGAGTACTGCCAAGTACAGGTCTCCCTGGAGCATCCCAGTCCCACCAATGGCAGCCTTTTGACCTATTTAGCTGAATTTATGCTGATCCCTGGAAAGATCCCTCTCCCAATTCCGCTCTGCCTCTGATTCTCTTCTTGTGCAGTCCCACGCTGTCTAAAGATGTTTATTCTTGTTTCACTTTGGGTTTCTTGATCATTTTAAAATCTGGTACCCCTTTTTGATCTTTGTTCAAAATATTGGAGAATTGAATTTCTCCTAAGCCTTCCACATTACCATCTTAATTAGAAGTCCTAATTTTTTGTATGAATAAAATATTTGTTTCAAGGTTGCTGCAGTCAGAGATTTCAGCTCCAAGTGACCTAGCCTACTTCTGATGTGCTTTTCTGTATTTATATAGACTAGTTGTCAGAAAGCAAACATAGCCTGTTGCTGAAACCACAGTCAATCAGTAAGCATTTATTAAGCACCTACGGCATGTCAGGCACTGTGTTAAGGACTGGGGATGTAGAAAGAGACAAAAGATAATCCCTGCCCTTGAGAAACTCATAATCTAATAGTGGAGACAGCAAGCATACAAATGTGTACAAACAAGTAATATGCAGGATAAATAGAAAATGACTAACAGAGGGAAGGTACTAGAATTGAGAAGAGTTAGGGAAAGACTTCTGTAGAAGATGGGATTTAAGTTGGGATTTAAAGGATGCCGGGAAAAAAACAGAAGGTAGAGATGAGGAGGGAGAGCTTTCCAGGCATGGCGCACAGTCAGACTGAAAGCCCCAAGTTTGGAGAATGGAGACTCTTGTTCAAGGAACACCACAGAGGACACTGGCAAAGGATTAAAGAGTATATGGAGGAAAGCAAGGTTTAAGAAGACTGGAAAAGAGATAGGGCTAGGATCAGGGGTGGGGAACCTGTAGCCTGGAGGCCAAATTCAGATTCAATCCAAAAGGCTGCACTTAAGAATCTAGTGGGTCAGATCTCAAAGCCCCCAGTTCCCCACCCCTGGGCTGCATTATGAAGGGCTTTGAAGGCTAACCTGAGGATTTTGTGTTTGATTCTGAAGCAATACTTTTATAGCACTTCAAGGTTAACCAAGTGCTTTTCTCACAACAACCATGTAAAGTATATAAGGATTATTATCCCTATTTTTTTGTTATCATACATTTCCCTCACATCTTTTATTCCCTTTCATCTTCAAAATTCCTTATATGTTGTAGTCAGCTCCCACTCTGAAGCAACGAAGTTTATTGAGAAGGTCAAGACCTTGACCTGAAAGGGGCAGGGTCTCCCATGGCATCCTGAGCCATCTCTCCTCATCCTGATGAATATCATGTCGCTGGATGCAGATGGCTCAGGAGAAGAAAATGACAGCCCTCCCTTACTCAAATCAAAGTCAACTGCAAGTTATGTCATCATCTGATGTCATGGTCTGAACGACAAACACAACTGAATAGGATGGTGACGTGTTCACACCTGTGCTTTAGGAAAATTACTGTAGTGGAGGAATGGAAGATGACTTGGAGAGAGGAGGGATTTGAGGCAGGCAGACTGAGTAGCAGGCTATTGCAATAGTCAAAGAACGAGATGAGGAAGGTCTGTACCAGGGTGGTAGCAATATCAGAGGAGAAAAAGGAGTTTATTCAAGAGATGTTGCAGAAGTGAATTCTACAGGCCTTGGCAAATGATTGGGTATGAGGGGTAAGAGTTGGTGAGGAGTCAAGGATGACATTTTTATTGTGAACCTGGGGAAATGGGAGGATGGTATTGCCTTCCAAAGTAATAGAAAAGTTAGGAAGTGGGAGGGCTTAAGGGAAAATATAATGAGTTTAGTTTTGGGCACACTGAGTTTAAGATGGCTATTAGACATCCAATTCCAGGTGTCTGAAAGACAGTTGGAGATGTGAAATGGGAGGTCAGCAGACAGATTAGGAGAGGATAGGTAGATCTGAGAATCATCAGCATAGTGATTGTTACAGGAGCTGATAAGATAACCAAATGAATTAGTATGGAGGAAAAAGAGAACTGAACCTCTGACTGAACTCTGTGACTGTCTAACCTACTGTTAGAGGGTATGATCTGGATGAGGATCCAACAAAGGAGAAAGAGAAGCAGGGATCAGATTAGGTAAGAGGAAAGAAAATGAGGAGAGAATGATGTCCCAAAAATCTAGAGGGAAGAAGGTAATTAACGGTCAGGTTGCAGAGAAGAAGTATAAGGATTGAGAAAAGACCCATTGTATTTGAGAGTTAGATCATTCAGTTTGGGTAGAATGATGAGGTTGGAAGGCAATTTGTAAAGGCTGAAGAAGAGAGTGAGAGAAAAGTGGAGACAGCCTTCTCCAGGAGTTTAGCCACAAAGGGCAGAAGAGGAATAGGATAACAGTTAGCCGGGCAAAAGAATCGAGTTAGAGTGTTTTAAGGATGGAGGAGACGCAGGTGTATTTGTAGGAAATGGGAAAATAGCCAATGGAGCATACACACTGACTTCCAGCATGGTTAACCTGCCAGAATATGTCCTCTGCTAGCATAACCTTCAAATACCCAAGGATACTTCCATACCCTGATGGTACGTTTCCATTGATACTGATATAAAGTCAAGAGACCTAGAAGAAGGCCTCTCACATACTGGGTGTATGCCCTATAGGGAAGTTACAGTAAGACATGGATAAGAATGGCAGACACCAAGAGGCTGAAATCTGCATGACTGGAGTGAATGTTCCTATTGATACCATCACAGATCAATTGAAGCAAAAAGATTTCTGGAAAAATTAGTAATTCATTCACCCCATTAGAGAGCCAGCACAATGGAGTAGATAGAAAACTTTATATATAGAGTTCTATATGTCATACAGAACTTATAGAGTCAGAAATGTCCTGCTTCTGGCATACACACACACACACACATACACACACACACACCCTTAAACAGGGTAACAAGTTTTAGAAATATCTTGTGCCTTGTTATTTCTTTGCATTACTTCTTATTTTCTCAATGCTAACTAGCTGACTTTGTGACCTCTCAGCAAGTGATTAGACATCTCAGTGCTCCAGGCAATTTTTTAATCTATAAATTGTAGAATGGTTATGAATTTACACTAATATTGAGAGTTTCCTCATTGGGAATTCCCTATGGCAAGGAAATCAGAGGTTTGAGCCAAAAAAAATGCCATAATCACTTTGGACAAAATTTTAGGAAAAACAATGTCAAACCATCCCCTTCAGCCTTGCCAGGCTTTTTTCCATATTTGTAGGCACATTCCTGAATTTGCAGAGTAGCCTTGTATTACTGTTTGAAAGTTGATAACACTTTTATAGCACTTCAAGGTTAACCGAGTGCTTTTCTCACAACTACTATGTAAAGTAAATAAGGATTATAATCCCTATTTTTTTCTTATCATACATTTCCTTCACAATATCTTTTACTCCCTTTCTTCTTCAAAATTCCTTATATGTTGCAGTCAGCTCCCACTTACCATGCATCTCTCCCTTGCCTTTTGTGTGATATTCATTTTTAATTGGAGACTGTTGAGTTCCATGTCTTAATGCCATCCAACAACACAGATAGACATTGGAATGATACCAAGAAAATGTACAACAAGAAGAGAGACTAGGCTGCTCATGTGGCCAGGGTAAGAAAGGACAAGCACAATGTATTTCACTGACATCCTTGTGATGTCAAGAGAAATCAAGGAAGGCCTCTGACATGTTGGGTGGTCTCCTTGTGGCAAACTTATGGGAGGCCATGGATGAGAGTTACATGGAATGGATTACAAGCTGCATCGTTGGAAGGAACAGCCAAATCAGTGAGACCATGGATTGTTTTAAGTATTGTGAATCCATCCCCCTTTTACAGAACTAAAGCTTAACTGAATGAGTATTTGAATGATTAAGAGTGAATGTCAGACATCCCAGGACCAGCCCACCCTACTCCTTTCTCATTTCAGACTATCAGATTAGACAACTGACACATTAGCAGGAATTTCCAACTGATTTAAGAGTCTTTGCTAGAGTAGAGAGGAGAGTGACAGAAATAGAGACTCAATCCATCAGGTAGGCAGCCTAGACAAAATGAAATGGGAGATAAGAAAACTCCAGGGTACAATTAGAATTCTAAATCTTCTTAATCTATTTAAGTTTGTGTGTATGTATATGATGGCAGTCTGGGAAGAATGCTTTTGAGAGAGGACTGCTGGTGATGGTGAAAACACCATGTTCTTTTTCCAAATGTAGTTGTGTCATTCTCCTGGAATTGCTTCTTCCGGACATAGCTGGTATTAACATTCTTCCTTTTTCTCCTCCCACAAGATCTGTTTGTTTGTACAGATCACATACATCTTTATCTGTACAGAGCTACTCTCAAGGGAGGGCCTGTGGGTCATTATTTTTAAAAAGACTTGTCTAGACATAGATGAAGGGAAGCATTCCATTGATAGCGCCTGCATTACTGTTGATGGCTGACATTTCCAACAAATATAGTAGCTCCTAACTTCCATACATCTTTCCCTTGTTTTTTTCTCCCTAAATGGACACTACTAAATTCTCACTTTCATTAAGGATTGATAGGGTTCTGCCAAACTAATTTATGATCTGGAAGAAATTTATAAAAAGAGTTTGTTAATGTCCCAGGGTCTCCTATAGTGACTGCTCTAAGTCTTGGCATTCTGTTGATTGGTACATGCTAAGAAATTAACAGGGTGCTAGGGTAAACATGGCATGAATTTTGTATCTGTGCCAATTGAAACCATTGAAGACAAAATATTTTTAATTAGGTGACTTACAGACCTGGAACTCAGGTAAGCCCAAGAGACCTGCAGTGACTCAGGAGTACGTTAGGAAGGTTTGTTGTGGGACCAGGCCAATTTCTTGGTAGTGGTGGTGGTGGGGTTTAATTATTTTTGTTAGAATTTCAACTAAACTTGAAATCCTTGAGTTTTTCATAAGATTTTATGAAAATGAAAGGGTTTTTTTGATTGAACATGGCCCATAATGCCACAAGATAACTTTCTTCATATAAGAAAAGATTTCACTAATTATAAATGTCACCGGTTGGATTGTTTCACACATACATCTTTCAGATAATAAGGTTTTAAATTAAATTAAATTATTTCCAATAGCAAATATTTATTTCCTCCCCTCATGCAGAAAAAAATAAAACCCTTGTAATAAATATTTATAGTCAGGGAAAGCAAATTCCATATTTACTATGCCCAAATCTGCGTCATTCTGTATGTTCAGTCCATCATTTCTCTGTCAAGAAGTGGGCAGTATTCTTCAACATTATTGAGGCAACTAGATGATACAGTGGGTAAGAGTGCTAGATTTGGAGTTTTAATCTCACTTCAGACACTTACTAAGCTTTGTGATCCTTAACCTCTCTTAGCCTTTATTTCTCTATCTGTAAAATGGGGATGCCAATAGCACCTCCTTCAAAGAGTTGTAAGGTAACATATGTAAGACACTTTGAAAACCTCAAAGCACTATGTAATTGCTAATCATTTTTTATCGTTAAAAGTTCTCTAGAATAATAATTGACCATTGCATTGATTAGATTTAAGTCTGTCATTTGTTTTCATAATACTACTATTGCATAAATTGTTCTCAGAATCAGATGATATTTCATAGGTCAACTTCCAATTAAATTCAACAAACATTTATTACACATCTGCTATGTGCCAGGTATGGTGCAGAATGATAAAAAATGAAATAATCCTTGTTTTTAAGCATATTACATTCTATTGGAGAGAAATAGCATTATTCAAACAAATCAATACAGAATATATAATAGGGATACGTTGAGAGATTTTCAGAACTGTACTGTAGACTTTAGTAGTTTTGTGGGTTTTGCCATGGAGCAGGTTCTTAGAATGAATTTATTTGCTCTGTCATCTACTGGAAGCTATGGAGGTCTGGAGAGAATTCCCAGAAGCATTTCCAGCCCAGAGCGAACTCAAAGAAGCTGCTGCAGTCAGAACTTCCATTCCTGAACTGGACCACTCTGGGAAAGCCCTCAGGCCAGACTGGGAATGTATTTGGTAAATCCCTCTTTCCCCAGTCTAGTAGAGTTTATCCAGTGGACTGATTTGGTAACTACCAAAAAAAAGCCTTTGGAGATCAAGAATAAGAAAGTCTCCCATTCTGAAATGTCTTCGTTATTTCAGATTTGGAAATTATACTAAACTCTGGTTCACCAGACAGTTTTGTTAATTATGTATTCTCCCAGCTTGCTGCTCCATCAAAAGCCCTGGCCATATTTCTGGAGACAACTCTGCTTTTTGAGATACCTAAATGAGTAGGCAACAGGTATACCTATGTTTAACAGTTAAAACCAGTTAGTTTTACCCTGTTAGAAACTACAGAAGCATAGTTAGCATTTGTGGATAGAGCTACTTTTGAACTTTGGTTTGTGTTTAAAAAGAAGGTTAACAAGAATCCTTCAAGATTATCCATCTAGTTTGTGTTTCATTTGTTCCTAGAGAGCACAAAACTGGTTCTAGGATTGTGTATGTGAGTGTTTTAAAAACAGCACTGTTTCAAAAGTGGAATTCTAGCAGCGAAAATGGTGACGGTGGTGGGAGGGCAGTGGAGTACCTCCCTTGCTTCTGATGGTTGATGCCAGAGTTCCCAAATGAGAAGGTAGATAAATGAAGGCCTATGTGGAAAACCTGGAGAAACAGCAACTCCTCCAGCTTTCCATTTCTCCCTGAGTCCAGAAGAACCTACAGCTAAAGGGAAAGTTGAATGATGTTATGTGGGAACCAAGGAAATTCAAAGTCAACTTCACTAAAGAATTTTTCTTTATTGTGGTAAGACAACTTATTGTCTGAAAGTCCTACAAGACAGAGCAGCCTGTTCTTTCCTTATGGAGCCATTTGCAAAATTCTGCACTTCATGGTCATTTAGGCTAAATATATGGACCATTCCCTATACCTGTTTCCTATCATGATGCATAAGTAAATTTTTTCTCTTTAGCTACTCATCCTTCATCTAGTAAATGCCCTCAGGAAACACCTTATTCTGGGGCCCCGAAATAACCAATCCAGACAAGGTGGATTCTCAGGGGGATTGGGCTCCAGAGATATAGGCTTTCGTGTCACAGTATCCTGCTATCACCCCTTGAAACTAAAGCCTGGGCCCTACCAGTGCAGGTGGCCTGATGGATTGGAGCTCTTATGGGACACAAAGGAAGACATACAACAATGCCATCGACTCTACAGGATGGCCGGATCAAATTCAGTGCCTTGATTTGAGTCCAGAAGCAGAGAAGGAGCCAAGTCAGCTATCATGTGTTCACTGGGTCTGACATCCTTTGAGGGCTGGCTGCTGAGTCAACTGTGGATCAGAAGGCTTTTCAAAGGGCACAGTCAACCTAACTTCCATCAGAAATTGGACAGAAGGATGTAAAGGAATTTAATAGCTTCTGAACCCTAATGGAATAGTGTGTCTGCATTTGGCTACCACATCCAGTGAGAGACTTGGAAGAACTTAATTATTAATCAGGTAACTTACTCTTCAAAGAGTGTTTAATGCCAATTGGCACTAGGGGGCAATAGTGATCTAATTAATCACTCAAAGCTTTCCCAGGAAAAACAGAAATAGGGCTTTTCTGATGACATTAGGATGTAAAAGTTAGGATGAGTTTTGAAGAAAGTTACAGGCCCTCTCTCTTGCAGCCTCATCTCTTGGTCCACCAAATAGCCATCTGAGGAGATACTTAGGATTAGAATAGAAAACATCAGAGAGGATTTCATTTAAGTAAGCTCATTGCTCACAGTTTATTTATCTGCATCTTCCCCAACCCTCAGCTATCATTACTCCTCCCTGAAGCAAAACAAAGCAAAAAACAAACAAACAAAATCTTGCTTATTAGGGAAACCAAGGGAGAGTTGGGAATGGGGAGAAGAGGTGATGGGAGTTTAGAAAACTTCTTCAAAACTCTACTATTTAGTGATTTCTACAAGATGAGACCATAGATGGGAAAGTCCTGGGGTCAGACTTAGATCATTTGCCACCATGTGACAAGACAATCTGGTCTTTAAAAAAAACAACCCACAAACTCATGCAAGTTCCCATGAGCTCAGGATTTCAAAAAAACATGGGTTCAGGCAGGGTCATAAATAGCTTATATTGTGCCACAAGCCCTTCCTTCTTCAGGAATGCAATCGCAGAGCTCCCGGGGCTGTCCGGAGGTCATCCAAACCATTCCCTGTCTTCAAAGAAAGCAGTCTTCATTCTCTGGATGGAGGGGCACCTCTTCCATCCTTCTTTTTATCTAAATCATAGTCCTCCTGTAGAAAGTCAAATCCCTGGGTCTGTCCTTAGCGGTAATAGGAAACAGATGGCTCTTGTGTTTCCTCCACCTAGAACCTGCCTTGTCTCCTTCAAGTTGAATAATCTGAGTTCCTTTAACCTCTCCTCATAGATTCCCTTCTGTAACCCTTTAATCTCATACTGTACCCTCCTATGAACTCTGGGTAAATTCTCCACATCTTTATTAAAATATGAAGTACCCAATACTGTGGGAAAGGCTTGACTGGTGGTAGTTCATCCCACAGGAATTACCTTTTCTATATCCCTGCATCAGATATTTGTCTCCATGGCAACAGTGCTAAAATCTGTTGTCACGTCATGTTTCATTGTGGAGTTCACTGTACTATAAAACTACTCTTGTCTGGTCAGTATGCCTAGTCTTTTTTCTCTTGCCAATGTGCAATGGAATTCACAGTATTATAGAATTTGAAAGCTGTAAGAGATATCAGTTCTCTCAAATTAAAGGTATTCCCATGATCATGTACTTAAGTGGTCATTCAGCCTCCAGTTGGAGACCATTAAGAAGGCAGAACCAACCACCTCAAGGCAACCCAGTCCACTTTTGAATTGATCTCACTTTGTTTCCACAAGAACCTCTATGTTTCACCCACTGAACTTTTCTTAGTCCTTATCTTCCATAATTTTGAAGACTAGTGGTCTCTAGTCCAAAGTGAGAACTATGGCACCCAGAAGTAACCATGGTCTGATCCCAAGGGGTATATAATTAGCCTATTGCAGGGTCAGACAGTGGGTTGCATCTCACACCTCCCATAATAGCAAACCAAATCTTATTTACAACATGGCCAATTCACTTCCTTCACCCATTATAGCTTAACATTCCCCCAATCTACCTCCATATCCCACCCATGGATGGTCTAGTATTGGGTCCTGAGGACAGTAATAACCTGTGTAGGACCCAGATGCCCACAGCAGCTATCTGGGCAAAATTCCTGTTTTGATTAAAGCAGCTCTCAAAGCCCAAACACTAAAGTATAGAGGAGTAAGTGCCTTCTGTATTTGTGGAAAGAATAACCACACCAGCAAAATAGAGATCGTTGAAGTATTCGAGTAATTAGCTACTTTGCTCAAATTGATGCCATTGACAAAAATAGTCAGTAAACTCTATATTGGGAGAAATATTTAAGAGTTCCAGATCTAGGACAGATTCTTGAATACATTCTGTCTTCCCTGGTTGACTCTCTGTCTTTAACAATCACTCTTTGAGTACAAGGTTTGAATGAGTTTTTTTACCTGTTGGCTAGTAACAATGTATACAAGAAATATAACTATGAAATAATTCAGTTTAACAAGTATCTCTTCAATGTTTTCTATAAGTTATAAGAATATAAGCTATATTCTACAGTCAGAGACACAAAGTTCAGATAAGACTGGATTTCCGTATGAAAGTAACCTACAGTCCAGTCAGTAACTGATGAATTTCTTTAAGAAAAACAAACAAAATGCCTCCAAATGACTGGGTCTTTCAACATAGTCAGCTTTAAGGGAACATACTTATTCCAATAATAACATTTCTGGAATGCCTCATCTGGGTCTGCCTTCAGTACAATTTATGAGCCACACATGAAAATTAGTTTTAATGCTTTATATTTTTATTTGGGAAAATACAAAAAATACTATTGTTCATCTTCATTATCCACACTATTCACCAGACTTGAAGCCATATGACTTTTGGCTGTTTCCAAAGATTGAACTCACCCTCAAAAAACAGCTGGTAAATATCAGAGCTGAGACTCAAATTCAGGTCTTCCGACTGAGAGTCATTTTTCCGTTCTACCAGATTTTCTCTTTCTCTAGAAGGGAAAGTAGATAACTGAGATTGGAGGTATAACTTCCCCAGTACCCAGTTCACTAAGTTACAGGCAGTAGGCCCTTAAGTCTTCTTTGAATCAAGCTCTGATATTTACCAGCTATTTCTCAGGGTGGGCTTGATCTTTGGAAACAATCAAACGTCATCTGGTTTCAAGTCTAATGTATAATATGGATAATCAAGCTGAACAACAGAATTTTTGGTCCTTTCCTAGACAAAAATATAAAATTGGAGGTATAACTTCCCAGCATATAATATACAAAATTGGATATAGTAGGCACTTAAATGTTCATTGAATAAAGTTGTTGAATATTTCCTGGATCAGTCTACTAAACCATTGTAGATTATCCTACATTGTAGATTATTATTTATCCTTTCACTCGGGAAGGAAAAGTGCACAAAGGGAAAATGCAACATCTTTTCATTGGTTATGTCAATTCTTGGGATTTTGACTGCCACTGGCAAACCAAAAACATCTGAGTTTGAGCACAATGAACATTTGAAGAGACTGGCTGCCAAAGCATCAAGAGAATACAGAAAAGACTACTAATAACAGAGTCCTTTCTCCTTTTCCTCCAGGTTCTGATGCCAGCACAATTGAAATCCACGTACCAAGTGGGTCCCAAAACTTCAGTGATGCTGGTGCTCCAGAGGGGATCAGGGGGAAGTCATGATGGGCAACCACTGGAGGGCTGAGAGGCTCCCATGCTGAATTCTTAAGGCCATTGTTGAGGTTTCCTGCTCTTTGGAGCAATGTCTCCTTGACACTCTGTTGCCTTTCTGTTACCTTTACTCCCTTCCCCATTCTCATGCTTTTGAAAAGTTTCTGACTTTTCCCTTACTTAAAAAAAAAAAAATTCAAATCACTTTCAGGGTAGATGAATGAGCTGTGCCTGGAAATGGAAGAGCTAACTTGAGCATTCCCTTGTAAATGAGCTGTGCAAGAGCTTATCCAGCAATGTCACTCCCAGACAGTTTTCTCAAACTGGCTGGAAGCCAAAAGCTTGATCCAAATCCTTTCCTGGAAAAATAAAGTGGTTTTAACTCATTCTGCAAGGTTTCCAGTTTTCTTCAAGGACAACCTTACAAGTATGCTTGTCTGCAGACTGACCCTGGTAATGAATGAGATTACAGTGATGACAAAGGGCAGCATTGGTAGTAGCGACACAGTGTATTTTCAGTCAGATAAATAAGCTGCAGTGGAATTGTAGATCACAGTCTCTGTGCTACCATATTTGGTGGGTGAGAAGATGACCTGCTTGGATGTCAGAGCTTGTTTTTGTCCCTGACACTCTGTTGAATAAAAATATTTTCAGAAGAACCCTTGGAACCTCTCTATGACTATGATTCATGTAATATTATTAACTGGAAGAACCAAGAAGAGAGAAGATTCCATCTTAGCAAGCTACAAAGGCAAAAGGAAGTCTCTGCAGAAATGCTAGAATATGTGCTATGTTGCAAAATAATAATTCCAAAAAATAAAAGTGAAGAAAGTCTTATAGTCTCAGGACATCAGACATCATCGATTATCTTCTATTTTGACATCCCCTTTTCTAAGTATATTCCCTTCCTTCTCTCAAAAGCCATTCCTTATAACAGAATTTTCAAAAAAAAGAGATTGAAAAAAGATTTTCAGTAAAAGTAACCACCACATCTATTGAGTTCATAATGTCTTGCATACAGTGACTATTTAATAGATGCTTGTTAATGTATTAAATTTGATTAGCAAAAGCAACATGCCGCATCAATATCCTCCCTCCCCCACCCCCACCCCCCACACCTCTGCGAAGAAGAGTTCATAGAATCATAGATAGAACTATAGCTGGAAGAGACCAGTCTTTCCAGAAAACTGAATGGCAGAAAACTTTTCCCTCACTTCCTAAGGGCCCAACTGGAACATCATGATTGCATACTGTTCAATTTAGGGTTTTGTGATTTTTTTTCTATTACATTTTTAGTCATTGCAGTTGTTTTTCCTAGTTCTGCTTACTTCATTTTGTGCCAGTTCACGTAAATCTTCATATAAGTGCTTGTCTGTATTCTTATAACCATTGTTATGGCATGGTAATATTTCATCACATTGATGTATCAGTTGATGGTCATCTACTCGGCATCTCTTCTTCAATGAGTAGTTTTCATTCCCTGGAAGTGAGGTCGTTTAGCTTGTGTCATCTGCAAATTTGTGGTTGACGTGGTGTATTGGGTGGGTGGGTCGGAATGTGGCCACCACATATATCATTGTAGTCATGATAACAGTTCACATTCATATGGTATTTTTAAAGTTTCTGAAATACTTTGCATACATTATCTCATTTAATCCTCACAGTAATCTCATGATCTTATCATTATCCTCATTTTACATGTGAGAAAAACAAAGTCCTATTAAGTCAAATGACTTGCTCATAGGCACAAATTGTGTTAGAGGGATTTGATTCTAGGTCTCTCTTGATTCCAAGAAATTCCCATTTCCACTATACCTGTGTAGGCTTTCATTGTCTCTCATGATACTGGTTCTTTCTGGCAAGAAAATTTCAGTAGTCTCCTTCTAGCCATATTGACTATGATTTCCATACACTTTGGTCCATTTCTTTAGGCAGACATTCTTAACCATTTTTGTGTCACGGACCCCCAGAGGTACACTGGAATTAACTAACTTTCTCCCTCATCCCCCAAAAGTATATACCACATGTATTAAAACTTAGTCCACATTGTAACATTTTCTTCATCACTTTCTTAAGTTTAGAAATTGGCAAAAACAATAAATCAAACCCTGATAGCAGCATTTGTCCATTTTTGAGGCGTAAATGCCCACAATGGAAATTTAACAATTGGCTCTCTAAAGTCATCAGAGCTGACTGCAGTACACCACTGCGCAGACCCCTTTAGTGATGCCTATGGACCCATTATAATAATAATGTTTGTTGCTAATGTTCATATTTGAAGGAAATGCTAAATTTCAGTTGGAAGTTAATGAAAGTAGAGAAGTACTTTTTTCCTTTCCAAGGTCATGGACTCCCACATGTAAAAAATTAAGAACCCCTACTTTTAAAAAAATTATTTTTAGTTTAACCTTTGCTTTGATAAGAGGGGGTTCTAAAATTCCCCCCTCCCTCCACTGCCCCCTTCTCAAGACGACATGGAATCTGATATAGGCTATATTAAACATATTTCCACATTAGTCATTTTGTGAAAGAAGAATCAGAACAAAAGGAGAAAAGATGAGAAAGAAAAAACAAAACACAGCAAAAGAAAGAGAAAATAGTGTGCTTTGATCTGCATTTGGACTCCGTAAGTTTTTCTCTGGATGTGGATAGCATTTTCCATCACGAGTCTTTTGGAATTGTCTTAGATCACTGCATTGCTGAGAAGAGCTAAGTCTAAGAAAGTCTGTCATTACACAGTGTTGCTGTTACTGTGTACAGTGTTTTCCTGAAGAATCTCTACTTTCAAACATTTTGCAAATAGGCAAGTACCAACATGGAAACTTCTGAGTCCAGATTCTTTCTCATTCCGGAAAAACTGTACCATTCACCCTCCACATTCTAGAGCTCAAGATTTATAGTTTTAGAAACCCTCTTTTCCCTACCCCTCATTAAAGAGAGAAGCAGGTGTTTCAATCTGTTAGGATCTCATTGAGGTTTTTTCCCTCTGATGAATGGAACTGAAGGAGCATTTAAAGGAGAGAAGAGAGCTTTATAACAAATCCGGAGAATCTAGGGCAAATGCTCGTTAATTTGTTAGCAGAGAACTCTCCCTCAGGAATGAAAATATCCTTCTCTTTTAATCACTAAGCATTTATTACATGCTTATTATCTCCTAGTCATTGTGCTATGTGCTGGGAATTAAAAGACCAAAGCAAAAGTCCCAACTTTCCAAGGACCTCATTCTTTTGGGTTAAGGGAACGGAAAAAGTATTAATTAAGAGCCTACTATGTGCCAGACACTTGTGTAAGTACAGATATTTTCTCATTTGAAACCAACATGTATGCATATAGGCATATAAAATACAGACAAAAATAATTTGTGTGAGGTGTTACTAGCATCTGGAGTTTGAGTTGAATTGTGAAAGAAGTTTGAGTGATAGACATGAGAAAATGCATTCCAGGCACAGCGGGGTAGCCTGTGCAAAGCCTTGGACCTGAGGGATATAATGTCTTACATGAAGAATACTAATAGAGCCAGTTTCGCTCAACTACAGAGTGCGTAAAGGGGAATAATGCATTGGAAGTTACAAGGTTGGAAAAGTAAGCTAGGGTCAGGTTCTGAAGAGCTCTGAATGCCAGATATAGGAGTTTATCCTCGGGATGAAAGAGAGTAACTGAAGCTCATTGAGTAGTGGAGTAAGTTGGCCAGACTCGTGCATTAGGAGAATCACTTTGGTGGCCACGTGGAGGATGACTTGGAGTGGGGAATGGACTCATTGCAACCTCAAACCTCTCTGTCCCTTAATAGTTTTTCAAGGCATAACCCTTGCTCTGACTTCCCCTTCCTCTCCAGTTTTGACCCTGTAGTTAGACAATTAAGCATTACAAGGATCTCTGATAAGGGATCTCAAAACCCTTGCTCGTTCATCCTGTCTTCTCTTGCCAAACACCAGCACTAAATTACTCCCACTATCTGTCTCTTTGGTGCCTTTTCACATGCTGCTGAATGCAGCTCGAGAGTCACACAGCCATGTTGATGGGTATATAATTAATTCATATTATTCCACTTCAACTGAACTTTCACTGCTGCAAAATGATCCCTTTTTCCCCCTAATTAATTCCTTTGGGTCAACTAGGTGGCCCAATGATAGAGTACTGGGCCTGGTGTCAGGAAGATCTGAGTTCAAACCCGACCTTAGACACTAGTTATATGACCTTGGGCAAGTCACTTAACCCTTCTTGCCTCACTTTCCTCATCTGTGCAATGAGCTGGAGAAGGAAATGGCAAACCACACCAGTATCTTGGCCAAGAAAACCCCAAACGGGGTCACAAAGAGACACAATCGAAACAACAATTGGTTCCCCATCTGGCTCTCCACAAAAATTTATATAAACCTTCCCTTTTTTCCCCTTCCACCTTCCCATGCTATCCTTCCTTGCTCTCTCTAAACTGAGGGCTCTATCTTTAATTTAGAAAAACACCTTCCTCTTCTCCCCTTCTTTTTATCTCAAAATATCTCATCATCATTCTCCTCTCTCTTCTCTTTTCTCCTAGTCTCTGACGTTGAAGTGGCCTATGTCTGGCAAAGACACATACCTTTGATTAATCCCTTCCAGGTTTCTTCAGCTGATTATTTCAATTGTCCTCCCTCTCTTCTCCTCTTTCTCCTTCTTCTTCTCCTCCTTCTTCTTCTCCTCTTTCTTCTTCTCCTTCTTTTCCTTCTCCTTCTCCTTCTCCTCCTCCTCCTCCTCCTCCTCCTCCTCCTCCTCCTCCTCCTTCTTCTTCTTCTTCTTCTTCTTCTTCTTCTTCTTCTTCTTCTTCTTCTTCTTCTTCTTCTTCTCCTTCTTCCTCTCTCTCATCTTCAACTTCACCCTCTCTGATTTCTTATTGCCTTATTAAGTGCTTATCATGGGTCAGGTACCACTATACCAATGCAAGCAAGACAGCCTCTACCTTCAAGGAGCTTACAATCTAATGGGGGAAGACAATACATAAAGATGAGTTGGTCCCTCTCTGCCTCACAGGAAGTCCAAGAGAAAGTCCCATCAGATTATCACATTGTTAATAGATTGGAAGAACAAGAATGGAAGCTATCTCCCCAGTTCTTTTTTTGATGCATTCCTCCACGAGGACCAAGGAAATTCTGTGTCACCCAGAAGTGCCAAGTTCTTCAGCACCCACAACACACTTGGTACAATGGAAGTGGCCAGAAGAGACCAGCTTGGCTTCATGAATGATCCAATAGAATGTGCTCCAGATTGGGGTAAGGGGTGTGAGCTATGATTACCCTTATTACACCGTAGATAGAAATAGGTACATACAAAGTAATTGAGACTTAAAATCCTGCTTCTGTCAGTTACTATTTGTGTGACCTTGACCAGGTCATTTCCCTTTCGTGGGCCTCAGTTTCCTCATCTGTAAAATTCAGGTGATTGGACTAGATTAACCCTGAGATTTATTCCAGCTCTAAATCTATGCTCTATGGTGTTTAAATCATGACTAGATGTTTAAATGAGTAATACAGACATAACCTTTCTGGTAGAGGCACTCATATGACATAAATAAAAATCTCAGGTGCACTGAGATGAATTTCCCGCATCTCTGACTTCTAACTACTATCCAGAGAATTTTGACCCCTTCATAATGTTACAATTCACAAACTCAAAGAGAATTTGTATCGACAAATAAAGGAGCTCCCATCCCATTATTGTATTATACTGCCTTGGCAGAGGACACCATTTTCTTGGTGTGATAGTTCTAATTTTTACAGATCCACTCTCAATCAGACTTATCTCAAACACTCTCCAAGTTCCTGGTCTATTTCTGCTCCCTTGACAATTCTCTGTCGTGAACAGAGACTACTGTGGCATTTGGGTATGAAATGTCAGGGGTCTTTCAGCAAAGTTTCCCAAATACTGATGTTGCATGGGAGGATACTAGCGTTAGAGGCATGCACAATATTAGGGTACAGAGCACGTAGGACACAGCAATGTCTATATTGTTCCTTTATTCACTGTTTCTACACTCCTGCAAACCAAGTGTTACCCATGAGCTCCCAGAGCTCCTACACCCCTACCTTGGGTTTTCCCCACCCAGTGTCCTCCTTCTCCCAGTAACCCACTGCTACAATTCTCTCTGCCTCTGACTCACACCACTAATCAATCAGTCCAACCACAATGCTAACTTTTTAATCTATTATTCCCACAATAGCCTTCCCACTTAGGGACTTTGCCAAGAGTGGCTTGCCATATCCTTCTCCAGTTCATTTGATAGATGAGGAAACTGAGGCAAACAGGGTTAAGTGACTTGCCCTGTGTCACACAGTTAGTAAGTGTCTGAAGATAGATTTGAATTCATAAAGATGTCTTCCTGGCTCCAGGCCAGCCAGGACTTCCTGGAAGCAGCCAAACAACAGTCACCAGCACACAAAGAACCTGTCTATGCTCCCTTAATGAGGTCCAGTTAATAAGGAGTTGTGAAATCCTGTCACCTCCACAGAAAAATGTGTGCCTTTTCATTCAAGCATCTCCGGAGCTTAACCCAATTACAGAACCAGGCAATAAGTCTTTTATTCTGGAGTTTGGCAATGTATTACGGTTCTAGCAGATTTTTGGTCTCCGAGGAGTTAGCCCAGGGATCAGGATCACACAGCTCCCTGATCTCCAAGGGCATGATAGTGAGCTATGGTGATTGCAAAGCCTGAGTTCTTTTTCCCTCTGACACACAGGTGATGTATCCCTATAAAACAAGTACTCCAGAGTTGCCTAGGAGCTTGAAAAAAAATCCCTTTTGTTTTCCAAGCGTGACAAAATCTTCCTGGATCCACTGGTGAAACTTTTCAAATTATACTAGTTTATCACCTTTCAGTGAAAGGGTAGTGTGTCAATGGATCACAGATTTAGAGTGAGAAAGGACTTTCAAAATCCTTCCAGTTCAGTGGTTGCCAATGGTTTTCTTTTGTTCAACAACAAACACCGAAAATTTGAATCCTCTGAGTAATTTATGATTCTTTTAGAGTTATTCATTTAGAGTTTAAGATTCTCTACAATGATTTTTGACTCCCAAAGTTCTAAATTAAAATGATAATCATATTATATATATAGTTACTATATATGCTATATATAGTAACTATATATATAGTTTTATATATATATATATATTTAACATAATTGGGCAATTATTTGCTAATGAAGGAACCCTAAAGAATGTCTACCACAAAGTCCTTGCACTGTCTTTTGCAAACCACTAAATGGGCTCCACTGATCTTGTTGCCCTCTCTCACATTACAGATGAAGAATAGGAAACCCATAGAGGTGAAGGGTTTAGTGAGGTGGCACAGTGGATGGAGCACTGGGTCTGGACTCAGGAAAACTCATCTTCCTGAGTTCAAATCTGGTCTCAGACACTTAATAGCTAGGCAAGTCACTCAACCCTGTTTCCCTCAGTTTCCTCATCTGTAAAATGAGCTGGAGAAGGAAACTCCAGCATCTTTGCCAAGAAAAGCCTAGATGGGGTCACAAAGTGTCAGACATAACCGAAACAACTAAATAGTAACCAGAGAGATGAGGTAATTTTCCCAACATGACACTGGTAGTGAACACCTGTGACAGGAGAGACACTCAAATCTTGTGACTCCAAGGACAGCTGTCTTGACATTGTACAATATGGCAGGTGTGTGTGTGTATGTGTGTGTGAGTGTGTTGTGATGTACAGAATCCCACTTGGACAATGAAGGAGAATGGGAAAAATCCTTAGCTCATGGGCAATAAGAGTTGCAGGAATCTGAAGAAACAAGAAAATTGGATGCATCAAGCCATTTAAAGCTTACCACACTAGCAGATGATACAAAGGGTTAGTTCACATAATTAATGAAGAAATAATAATAGCTCTAGTATTTATTCACACACATATATCAGTGTGCTAAGCACTTTATAATTATTATCTAATTTAATCGTCACAACGATCCTAGGAGGTAGGTGCTATTTTTTACAGTTGAGGAAATTGACTTGTCCAGGGTCACACAGCTAGTAAATATCTGAGTTCAAATTTGAACTCAGATCTTCCTGACTCTAGGTCAGGTGCTCTAACCACTCCTCCACCTTACTGTCCCAAGATCCAAAAAAAATCTTGATGGACTCAAGAGCATTGAGATGAATCTAATATAATTAAATTTAGGAGATATAATACAAGATCTCACACTTGGGTTCAAAAAATCAACTCCAGATTAAGGAGACTTAGCTAAACATCAGTTAATCTAAAAAAGATGAAACCTCAGTGGGGTAAGGGAGAATTGGTGGTGCAGTGAGTAAAACAACAGCCCTGGAGTCTGAACTAGAGTTCAGATCTGGTCTCAGACACATGCTAGCTGTATGACTGTGGGCAAGTCACTTAACTCTGTTTGCTAGTGCTAAGAAAATCCCACATGTGGTCATGAAGAGTCAGACATGATAGAAAGGACTGAAAAACAAAAATGCCTTAATATGGGTCAACAGCCTAAATCATGATAACCAAAGCAGCTAATGTGAACCAATATTTTATTAAGAGAAGACATTCAGAAAGCTGAATGTTCCGCTGAACTGTCTTGGTCAGATCACGTATGGAATATAGTGTTGGTTTTACCACCACTTTTTAGGATGCCATAAATTGTAGATGAGTGATCCAAGGAAGGTTACCAGGATGGCATACAAGGGTGGGGAGCCTGAGGCCTCAAGGCCACATGTGACCCTCTAGGTCCTCAAGTGTGTCTCTTTGACTGAATCCACACTTCACAGAAGAAATCTTGGTGAAGTTTGGATTCAGTCAAAGGACTACATTTGAGGACCTAGAGGGCTACATGTACCCTTGAGACCATAGATTTCCTGCCCTAAATAGAGCATAGACATAATATCATATGAATAGCAATTGAAAGTATTAGGGATGCTTAGCCAAGAGAAGAAAGAACATAACTGTCTTCAAGAAACTATCCTTAAAGAGTTGAAAGTACGCCACCATATTATTGTAGTTCAGCCATGTCCAACTCTTTGTGACCCCATTTGGGGTTTTCTTGGCAGAGATATTGGAGTGGTTTGCTATTTTCCTTCTCTAGCTCATTTTACAGATGAGGAAAGTGGGGCAAACAGAGCTCAGTGACTTACCCAGCTAGTATGTGTTTAAGGCTGAGTTTGAACTCAGGAAGATGAGTTGCTCTCCCTCAAGGTCCAGCCTACTATCCACTGTGCCACCTAACGGCCCCAAGCTACCTAGTTGTTCCAAAGTATACAATATGGAAGAGGAAATAGACTGTTAATCATTCTATACCCACCTGTGACTCCCAATATTTGGGAAGTTCCTCCCCATGACCCAGCCTTAGCTTCTGCTGCTTCCCTATTTCCCCCAGATTGTAGGTACCCACATTCCACTGAAAACTTTTCCTATTAGGTCTAGACATTAAAATTACTTAGACCTCACATTTTGACAAAAGCAATACACTTGCAATATATTAAGAAAAGCATGGTAATGTCGGTGAAGACCAATTCTAGTGTACTTCTATATTCTTAAGAAGCTCTTAGGAGATTCCTGGAGCCTCTGGAGTTTTTAGAAGCCATGAGTTGGGAGAGAATAGAGGTGTGACACCCTTATCTTCAGGGACAACCAGATTCTTCTAAATGTGTAACCTTGGGAAAAAACAAGTAACCTCTCCAGGCTTCTGTTTTCTCATCTATTAAATGAAGGAGAGGATGGGAAGGTTGGACTAGATAACTGATAAGATACCCTCTAGTGTTGTGGGTTTTTTGGTAGAGAGAGAGGCAAGACTGGATCTCTCTGTTTTGAAGTGCATGGCTACTCACAGGCCTTAACCAAATATTGATTAGCATGGAAACTTTAACCTGGTCCAATGTTCTGGCTTCGGCCACATCTTTCCTCCGGAGGGATGCTGGTGACCTTGAGGCTTGCCACAGTGCTCCCAGGCTTACTGGCTGCTATCCCTACTGCAGCTCAGATCTACTAAACTCAAGTGATCCGCAGACCCGCCACAGCCTCAATGGCAGGGATTACATGTGTATGCCACCATGCCTAAGCTGATCCTGGTCTAACCCAGTCTCATGAAGTGCAATCCTGCCAGCTCGTACCCACCCAGAATATGATGGGGGCCCATTTGTAAAGAGTTGTGCAGTTTGTTTTTGTTCTTTTTACCCATTATCATCATAATCAATTCTTCCCTTCTGTTTCTCTCAGGCATTTTCGGCCTTTATAGCTTTGAATTTATTTTAGCTGATATATATATATATATATTCCATCACCACTTGGTGCCCCCACCTGCACAGAAACCACCAATACCTTTTCTCATTTGCTAGGAAGATGTAATAATATATGTTACTCTCTTATTTTGTCTGTCTAGATATTACTGAACTTGGAATAATCTCCAAATTAATGCCATCTTAGTTTTTGAGTTGCCATTTTTCTCTGCTAGAACTTTGATGGAAAACTAATTTTTCTATTCTTTATTCTTGGTCATAAATCAAAGTTTTAAAATGATCATTTCCAAGATCTTCCTGTTACCTTACCTAAAATTTGGCTCACTCACTTTTGTTGGTTTTCTGTGGTATATATCTAAGTGTATTTAAATTTTCTAGAATTATTTTAAGGAACTACATAAATCTGTAGTAAATTCCTTTTTTTTTTTTTGCTTTGGCATGTTAGCTGTGCCTGATAAATATATTTAAGTGACATGTTTTATTTTGTACCAATATTTTCTTCTACAGATGTTTCAGTGTGTGATACTTCTTAATTCTTAACATTAAAGATAAACTTTTAAAAAAACATTCCTTAAAAAAATAAAAAAATTAAAAAACATTCCTTCTTTATTCACATCCACTTATTAGCTAGTTATTTTTCTTTGTACCAAAAAGAGCCTTTCATATTCTATCCACTTCCCTTCTCTGGGAGCCAAGAATTATTTCTAGTAATGTCATTATCATTTCCAAAGAATTATCATTAGATAAAGCACACATCAGCTTAGCTCTTTTCCAGCCTTTGCCTTGCCTGGATAATTTCCTTAAACACATTGTTTTCTGTTATGATATTTTTGCTCCAGTTCCATAACCATTTTTTTCAGGACAGATAAAATAAACTTGAAAATTTGGCATAAGAAAAAGAGAATAAGTGATACTTTTCCTAAAACTTCCTCAATATCCTCTATCTTCAGTTTATTACATATGCTGAACTTTCTTTCTCTTCATCACTCATCCTTTTGTAGACAAACTAAAATTTGTGGAAAAGAGATGGCAGGGGTGGTGGTGATGATGGTAGAGATAATGTGATGGGAGTTGTGATGATGATGATAGATATCACAGAACAGTGGATAAAGAGGGCTGACCTTGGCATGAGGAAGACCTAAGCTCAGGTTCTGCCTTTTCCATGTGCTGGCAGAAGGAGCATGGGTAAGTCAGTCACTTAAACTTTCAGTGCCCCAGACAATTGGTTTAGACTTTAAGTAACATGCAATGGTGGAGAGAGTGCTGAACACTTGAGTTCATATTCTCAGATACCAGTTACCCCAGGCCAGTCACTTAACCTTTGTGAGCCTCTGTTTTCTCATCTGTAAAAGAGGGATGCTAATAGTAACTAACTCTGAGTCAGATGAGATAATGTAAGTAAAGGGCTTTGTAAACTTTTAGGTGCTATACAAACACTAGTTCTTCTTCTTCTTCTTCTTATAATTTTGTTCTTGTCATCCTTTTCAATGGGTCTCTTGTAGAAATGGTGCTGGGACTAGTTACTATCCTGTTATAAGTCTTTTCTTTTTAATGTTCTATAAACTGTTGCACAAGTAGAGAAAATAATAGTTTTTGAACTTAAATAGAAGTTTTAGGATATAAAATTATCCTCTGTAGGCTCACTGAAAGTATCTTCAATTAAAATTCAGTAGCACACCTGGGGCAGCTGGCTGGCAAAGAGGAACAAGCCTGGAGTCAGGAAGACCTGAGTTCAAATTCTGCCTCACACACTTACTAGTTGTGTGACGCTGGGCAAGTCACTTAACTCTGTTTGCCCCACGTTCTTCATCTGTAGAATGAGCTGGAGAAGGAAATGGTGAACTACTCTAGCATCTTTGCCAAAAAACCCTAAATGGGGTCATGAAGAGTCAGACACAACAGAAAGACTTAACAACTAGACAGTTTGGTTTGTGATCATGATCTGATTCCAATACAGTTGATAATTTGAGTTCTCCAGATACTTTTGAGGACTGTATTTGTAGTGTGTAGATTTGTCCTCCATTGGGCTGTGAAAGATCAAAGAGCATGGGATGTATAATTACAGCCAATAAGTCATATCTTGCTAGGCACTGGATACCTGATACGTTTTTATAGCCGACAGCATGGTTGAGCACCATTTCTACTGTTCCCTTGCATAAATGCATTGATTACTAAGTCTGGCGATCGTTAAGGATAATCCTTTCAAAATTTCTGGTCCCAAATGGCTACCCACTTCTCTGTTTTGACAAACAAAACTGTCTTATTCTGCTATTTGTTTGATGGCTCTCTGTTGATGTGTTGTTGGCTGAGTTCATGCTGGTACTGTGATCCAGACAGGACCTTTTGATTCCACTTGCACCTTAGCTTCTCATAAGCTCTCTCTGTAGGTAAACTTCAGCCTTTCAAGTACAATTGACAAAACCAATGGTGTATTTTTGTTATCAGTCTTTACCAGTATTTGATGAAGTGACATAAGCTTGTACCTAAGTACAGGGTGTCCCAAAAGTCTTAGTGCTGTTGTAAACTTCAATAATTCTGTAGGTTTTGCTAATTAAAGTATAATAGATAATAAAACATGAGAACATTTATTAATTAAAATTACATGTTAATAATACTAATTTATAATAACCTATAAGTTTTGGATTTATTAATTAGGTAGTAAGGATTTTGGTTGGCCAGACCTGAGATTTTATCAGTATGCTAAATGCCTAGTGAGGGACCCCCTCTATCCATGCAAATCAGCATCTGCTTTGCAGTTTATAGCAGGAGAGTTGCCTGGGTGCTTTGAAAATAAGTGACTTACCCAGGGGTCACATAGCTACTATGCAATATACTTGGACTCAGGTCTGCCTGATTCCAAGAAAAGCCCTCTGTTCTTTCATGTTTCCTCTCATTATTATATATGGCTAGAACAATGACATCAAAAAAAATGACTGATGATATCACCTAATATTAATAGCAGTAACAACAGTACTATTATTTGTTGAGTCGTTTTAGTTTCATCTGACTCTCTGTGACCCCATTTGAGGGTTCTCTTGGCAATGTTCTCTTCGACATTTCCTTCTCCAGTTCATTTTAAGACGAGAAAACTGAGGCAAACAGGGTTAATTGCCTTGCCTACGTTCACCTACCTTGTGAATGTCTGAGGTCAAATTAGAACTCAGGTTCTCTTGACTCCACTGCAACACCTAGCTGCCCTATATTATTATTAGCTGATATTATATAAACAGTTAAGCATCTATGTGGCTCTTAAGCTAAAAGGAAATCCTGGTTGACATTTCTGTAGGATGCTACCAATTTTTCTGTTTGGACAGTCTGAACCTGCACTATCTCCCCAGAAGCAAGAACTCTTCTTTTCTAGAAATGTAGAAAGTCAATTCCCCCTCTCACCTCCATTTCTCTTCATATAGCTAGATCATTTTACACAATTCTTCACACTTTCAATGGTAGCTATAACCTACAGAATATACCCTCTGAAGGAAGGGATTATTTTTTCTTTGTATTTCTAGCACCTAGTACAGTTTATGGCACATAGGCCACGTTTGATGAATGAATAACAGTTACAAGAGTCAGGTGACTTGATGTCCACTTATAAGCAAATATCTGCACACAGAAACATTCTACGCCAAGATTACCTTGGTAGAAGTGTTTTCTCCTGAGCAGGGAGTCCCAAATGACAGCATAAAAGCTTTCTGAGAATTAACAGACTAAGGGACTTAAGCTTTATAACAGTTCTGTCACATAAATTGTATAAAAGCATTTGGCCCTAATGAACAGTGCCAGGCATTAAAAAACCCCAAAGAGCAACAACTAAAAATCCATTGAATCCTCCTACAAGGAGGAATGCCTAGCATTGTTAGAACTTGTCAATATCATCTCTGGTAATTAGGTATTGGCATTAGAAAATGACAATGGTCACTTTATGATGCACCTGTGTGTAGCTTTTAGCCGCTCCTCTCTGGGATTTACTTGGTTTTGTGAAGCAATATTTATGATGTTTTAGAATTCCCCTTAAAACTGTAGTAGAAATCTATAGCAGAAATATTATGTCAAATTGACCAGTGTTCTAAAACGTTTCACTTTGATCCTGTTATATGACCACACCAGGTGAAAGATTTGTTTTCCAGGGTAGTCATTATTTCTTCATTGTTATCGCCTTTAAGTGGGAGTCAGTTCCAATATATGAATCCCATGAGGTAGGTTTCTGCAGAAGTTAGGTTTTTGCCTTCACATGGTGTATACTGGGGCTACCATCATTCATGTTCAGGCTTAATCTTGTCCTTTGGCCGCGTGACCAACCTAGTCCCTAGGGATCTGGTGGCTCAAAATTGTTACTTTTGTGAGTGATTATGCTTTGAACCCCATCTTGCTTACAGCATAAGGTGTGTGTCTGTGTTTTATGGTAGTGAATAGAGTGCTGGACTTGGGAGTCAAGATCTGAATTCAAATCTTGCCTCAGACACTTCTTAGCTGTGGGATTCCTGGGCTAATCACTTAACCTTTCAGCCCCGGTTTCATCTGTAAAATGAAGTTAACAGCACCTACCTCCTGGGGCTGTTGTAAGGATCAAACAAGACGACACATGGAAAGTGCCAACTTTAAAGTGCTATATAAACGTTAGCAATTACTGTTGTTATCATGTAAGTTACATCCTATACTCTCCTACTCCTCCCACTCTGTCACCTCATTACAATGATTCTCGCAGGAACTTTATTTCACATTTACTGAATTGAGAAGGAGCTAAGTATAGTGTTTTGGAGACTTTATAGATTTAAAAAAAAAACTGAACTAATTTTCTTATTTATCTTACCCTTTTGATTTTCACCCTTAGTTCTTTTAGAGTTCAAACTTACAAAGATCTACGGTGTTTGACTAGTAAGAGAACGTTGGCCTGAGATAGAATTGCCATCTTGAAATAAAAGTGAAAAGGAGCCTTCTTCTAAGAATAAAAGAAGTTACACGACATAAATGATGCTATTTCTAGCTAATGGTAGTAGCCATAGTTGTTTTGAACTATGAAGTTCTGATATACAAGTCTTAGTTGAACAAGACTTCAGTAAACAATGTATAATTTTTTTTTTTTGCCATAGTCATTTCAAAACAAGGCTTGCTTCCCCTTCAATAGACCAGTAATTTGGAAAAGAACCTAGGTTATTAATCCCCTGGCAGGAACATGAACATATACATGAGTGAACCGGGAAGAATAAGAAACAACACCCACAAAGTTTTCTAATATCAAAATATAGCAATTTATTCAAGACACTGAATATGATCTGTTGATTCTCTCCTTGAAACAAATGAGTTACGACACACGAGGTGATTTTTAAGTGTGTGGGTGAGTAGGGGGTGGAGGGGGAACAAAACGGGTCGATGTTGACTTAACTGAACCTGGGAAATGCTGACTGAGAACCGAGTCTGGCTGCAAGTCTGACACAGACAATAAAAACTGCACAAGCCAGAATTAAAAAACTTCAGTGAGTGGCTGAAAACATTTCTGCATTTGACAAGAAACAATTTTTTTTAAAAGGCAAAAACAAAGATTTTTTTTTAAAGGAAAAAATAACAAGAAGTAAAAAGCAGACCCTTACGTTGGACAAAGTGCACATCACTTGGCTCTGAAATGATCTATTTTTTTTAAAGACAAATCAAAAGTAAAGTTCTACAATGTAGCACGGGGTTAGTGCGCATTCAACCCTGTCACATCAGGCCCTTTCTGTCCCCCCATGGGACCAACTCAATGCTTCCTAGGTGAAAGATGCAGTACTCTTTCTCACAGTGAGCTCAGGCACACACAGGCCCTCCAACATGGCTCTTCATCTTTTCAAACCCAGT
Organism: Bettongia penicillata ogilbyi; assembly: GCA_023548195.1. Classification (NCBI taxonomy): domain Eukaryota; kingdom Metazoa; phylum Chordata; class Mammalia; order Diprotodontia; family Potoroidae; genus Bettongia; species Bettongia penicillata. Next base: position 4,121,464 of record JAJHZJ010000291.1, read on the forward strand.
TGAAGACAGTCAGTGAAGGATAGATTTATTTAGTATGCTCACAGAATGAGGGCATTTGGTCACTAAGTCATTAAGTACTTCTGTTTCTCATGATTTTTAAGAATTGTAAACAAAGTTAATTGATAAAAATAAAACAAACTGTCCTTTTAACAGCATAAAGATGACTCCACCGTCTCATTGGCAGTAGGGCAGACATCTTGAATAAGTAGTTACTCGATAAAATATATGAACAAAATGATTTTTTTTTTCTGATGGGGTTGATAGATTTGTGTGGGATCATCCACACTCTGTTACCTGGTTCTTTGTGAACCAGTGGCATGCTTTTGAAAGACAGATGGCTAGGACGAAGGGTTTCTTCTGTGGCCTGGAGCAATTCTTCCTTCTGCAAAGCTAACATAGCCTCCTTAGCACCGAGCTCTAACTGAATCTGATCATGCAAATGGGGTTCAAATTTACCAAGAGGTAAAATGAAAATACTTTAGCAAGACCCTGGCTGCCCACATTTATGTTTAGATTGTCTAATGGCTCTTCTTACCAGATTCCTGGCCTCCATTTTTTAGGGGTGGTAAGCATTCAAAATGGGGCCACTACCTTCTGATAACGTTCACTTGGATATTTTGAGGCTGTTAAATCTGTACAGTGATTAACTTTGGGGGAAGGGTGAGTGTGGGGCAAGTAGAGAGAGGACTGAAGATGGCACTAACTACACTGTTCCACAAAAATACCTAGACAGCAAAGTAGGTGTCATGTTACGTTAAAGTCACTGAGTTGGGCCCACTGTCTTCTACGAAGGGAATGGTGAAACCTCTAGCTTGGCTTTGTTTTAAGTGCCTGGGGAACAAGTAGCTGAAAAAAAAATACTCTGATCATAAGCAGAGCACTTGGTCCTCTAGAGGACAGATCTTGGATAATTCAAATACCCAAGTGGCATCTGGTTAATCATCCTGGAACAATGAATAAAAACAGAACAAAAAAAACAAAAAACCATGCAACAGTTTGGTAACTGCTTCAACTCTGTTCCAAAATACTGTTGGAAGCGCTTCTCGTTTCTTGGAGACTGGCTTCCCTCTCCACAGAGGACAATTCATGTTCTCAAGAATACCCCTGATTATCCCTGGAACATGCACCCAGCTGGAATCTGTCTGTTATCAGTAGCCCACAAGGGCCCCAATTACCAGACCAACCCACTGATCCCTCCCTAGGCCTGCAGTAAAATGCATGATTCAAAAAAGAGAGCCTCTTCTCTCCTCTCACAAGTATTTTCCCCTATTGCTAATCTTAAAAATAGGCCAGTGTAGGGTTCTGAAAAAATAGTGCAAAAGATCGCCTGATCACAATAATATGGAGCTCCACTAGGAACACAAAGAAATTACTATCTTAAAAACAATCGTAAAAAGATTTATTATTCAAACAAACATTCTCCCCATTTTCTCATCAGGGAAAGTAATTATAAAGAGCGGCAGAAATTATTAATAATATCCTACCTACATATTTCATCCTCGGGAAGGAAAAATCTTCCTCACATTTATTTTGGTTATTCTCTAAAGTCTGATCTTGGAGCTTTTTAAAGTCTACTCTGTGATGGCTAGCCAATGGTAATCTCTAGAATGGTGATGATACCAAAGAGCTGTGTCTGTTACTGCAAAAGAAAAAAAAAAGAAAGAAAAAAAGGAATGAATAATAGTTGAAATCATGCCTTGGGGGCAGGTTTCAATGGCACCTTCCACACCTTATGAGTTTGTAAATTTTTGTGGAGGCCCAGTGCCTGTAGTCTGTTGTTAGCTACTAAGGTGAATCTAAAGCTTGACAAATGAAATACTGTACTTAGTTAGAACCAAGAGTTTGAATTTTTTTTTTTATGCACGCTGCAAACAAGCTAATGTGTTAATAAAATAACTCACACAGTAAGTGGGGGAGAGAAGGTTGATATCTGTTCAACCACATTTTTCCTATAGCATTTCATGAGGCAAAGAGGAAAAGGGATACTGCATCTTAAAACTCTGTCTGTGTCTTTTACATGAATCACACAAATCTACCTATTTCTGGTGGCAATTTTAGGTTTTTAAAATCGTTTAACATAAAAAATATTTTTTCCAAAAATATTCCAGATTCTTTCTCTTATAAGTCATCTTTCTCCTGTAAAAAGTTCCCCTAGCCCTCTATTCTCAATAAAGCACTTAATACACAATTTATTAAAAGTGCCCCTTAGATGCTAAGGTCTAAAGCGTGGAGGACTGAAAGAAAGGAAAAAGGAGTGAATGAAGAGATGAAAGTGGGCATGATAAGAGAGGAGGAGGAGGAGGAAAGCTGTCTTTCAAAAATTCTGTCATGTCCATCAGGCTACATCTACTGTGGGCTTACTGAACAGATAAAAAGAAAGCAAAACCAAGAAAAAGAAAAAAAAAGAAGCAGAACAAAACAGAAGAGGGGTGGAGGGGAAATCCCAGTTCCAATCTAAGCCTGTAGGTGCCCAGGCTATAATGTTCCAGCTGATAGAAAAACCATTGAACAAAAAGAATTCTAGAAAATAGAAAGTGTTGAGATTACAAAGTCGCGCATTTCATCAGTAGAAACTGGTCTCTGAACGTCCTTTGGGAAAGCAACTGTAGTGTCCAAATTGGAAGGAAAAAAAAACACCACAAGGAGGAGGAATTTTTTTCCCTTTTGGTTTATCACAGCATTTTGCTTTTTTTTTTTGTTTTGTTTTTTGTTTTTTGTGTTTTTTTTTTTGGCACAGCTTTCATGGTTTTGCTTTTTTTTCCCCAGCCATCAGAATGAGTTCTCGGATGCAAACCCAACAGTTGCAGTGTCTAGCTGGTGGCTTCATGCTTCCAAGGCTGAATATTCCAGGTGGAAACCATCCTTTCCCCTGTGATATGACTGTGTATGTGTGTTTGTGTGTGTATGTGTATGTTTGTGTATGTGTGTTTTACTCCTTGATGAAGATTACAGAAAAATACTAGATTCCTTGTGGCCAGGGAGAGCTGTTCTCATCGTACACTCTAACTTAAGTCAAGTTTGTACAGTTTTGAGCTGTTAGAATTGTTTTTGAAGAGTGCTGCTACCCCACACATTCACTGCTGGTCCATTGAAAAATTTTTCTATAGGCTTTTGCCTTTACTTCCGCAGATCTAGAACACAAACCTGGAAGGAAAAGAGAAAGATGTCATTATGATGAGACACTATGAATACACAATTCTGTGATCTACAAATTCAGTCTGATATCTTGTCAATGACTGTTGCCTGAAATGGTGACTCAGCCCAAGAATCACCCAGAATATAGGCCAAACCACTTCAAAAAGCATTAATTAAGCACCTAGCATGTGCTTTATTAAATTAAGTCATTCTTGCTCTCAAGAAGCTTATATTCTACTAAGGGGTGGGGAAGAGTGACGGACACAGACGAGTATCAATAATACAAGATAATTTGAGGAAGGATGAAATATTGGCAAGTGCGGGAAGGATTAACAGAAGGCGATGCCTGAGCTGAACCCAGAATGAGGATAAGGGTTTTGAGAGGTACAAATGAGGAAGGAGTAGATATTCCAGCCATGGGGGTGAGGGCAGTTTGTGAAAATGCACAGAAGAGCAGTTAATAACATAACTTGGTTCAAAGAGAGAGTACGTGAGGGAAAGTGATTGAAATCAGCCTAGGTTGGCTGAGGCCAGGCTGCAGAGGGCCTTAAATGCCAGCCTAAGAATTTTTTACTTTATTCTGAAAGTAATGGGGCAACTTTTAAAACTCTGTGAAAAGGAGAGTGGTAAGGTGAGATCTATGCCTTAGCAAGATCATTCTGGCAGGTCTGTAGAGAATGGTCCATGACCAGCGAGGCTTTCTTGTTGCCGTTCAGTTATTTTCAATCTTGTCCAATTTTTCATGATACTTTCTAGGTTTTCTTGGCAAAGATACCGGAGTAATTTGCCATTTGCTTCTTCAGCTCATTTTACAGATGAGAAAACTGAGGCAAACAGGGTTAATTGACATGCCAAAGGTCACCCAGCTAGTAAGTGTCTGAAGCTGCATTTGAACTTAGGTCTTCCTGATTCCAGGCCCAGAGTTCTCTCTAGCTAGGATTTGTACTCACATGAATAAAAGCAGCCTGAGGATGTGAGAGATTATGGAAACAGAATCAACAAGACTAGATATAGAGAGACCAGTCAATGATAAATGTCAAGGATTTATGAATCTGGGTTTTGGGTAGAGTGGTTTTTAACAGAAATAGGGAAATTTGGAGAAGGGTAGTGTATACTTAGGTGGAGAGGGTTGTTTTGGAAATGAGTTTAAGGTGCCAATAAAAAGCCCAGGAGGATAATGTTCGGTATACAACTGATGATGGTTTGTGCAAGTGGACATCAGAGAGGGGACAGCTGAATACACAGATTGGGGACTCATCTACAAGGACATTGAGTAAGGGTGATAAGGGAACATGACAAAAGGGGTATTAAAAAAGAGCACCCTCTCTGACATATATAAAGAAAAGACAGAAAGGAATCTCATGTTATTTCTTTAAGAGACCTCACATAGTGTTTATTTCCAGTAAGTTCATTTTCTGTGGTTTATCCTAGCTGGGTATGCTAGAAGTGGAAGCCTTATATGCATAAACTACTCTATTTTTTTAAGGGGGGGCAGAAAATTGGGGTTAAGTAACTTGCCTAAGGTCTCACACATAGTGTCTGAGGCCACATTTGAACTCAGATCCTCCTGACTCCAGGTTATTGCTCTATCCACTGCATCATTCAGCTATATACTCCTCTTAAGGTATATTTGTATAACCATTCATCATGGATTGAAGAGTCAGTCCATAAGCATTTATTAGGTACCTACTATGTACCAGGAACTGTGTTTAATAGAGAAAGGAAAAAAAGACACTTTCAGGTCTTAAGGAGTTCATAGTCTAATGGGGAGACAACAGGAAAACAAATGAGATTTATACAGGATAGATTGGAGATGATCAACAGAAGGAAGGTATGAGCATTAAGGGAGACTGAAAAGCTTAGTGCAGAAGGGAGGGTTTTGTCTGGGACTTCAACGAAGCCAAGAAGCAGAGATGAGGAGGGAGAGAATTAAAGCCATGAAAGACAGTCAGTATTTATGCCTGGAGTCGGGAGACAGAGGGGAAACACAAGGAAAGGGAGTAAGCATTTAGAGTGGGAGTACTACGTGCTAGCCACTGTGCTAAGGGCTTTTTGCAAATATTATCTCATTTGATTCTCACAAGAACCCTGTAAAGTAGGCATTATTATCCCCATTTTATAGTTGAGAAAACTGAGGCAAAGAGAAGTTAAATGACTTGCCCAGAGTCACATGGGTAGGCTTTCCATAGTATTATCACTATGTGGCAGGCACTGTGCTAAGTGCTGAAGATACAAAGAAGGGGAAAAAAGGGCAAAGAAATAGTCCCTGCCCTCATGAAGCTTTTATTCTAATGAGGAAGACAATTAGATGAAGTGTGTGTGCATGTATGTACAAATACACACACACACACACTGGAGGTCGGGGATCAGAGGACCTGAGCTCATATCCCACTCCTGATCCTACCCCTGTAAGTGTGACTTTTGAGAAGTCACTTATCCTCTCCTGGGCTTTTATCTGTACAATGAGGGAAGTTAAGGCTACATGGCTTCAGCTTAAGATCTACAAAATCATGAAATCTGAATTACTTGGAACCTAAAGAGTTATACAAGCAGAAAAACAATTACTCAATCACTCATAACCTTTTTAAAAAGAGTTGGCGGGCGGTGGAGCCAAGATGGCGGTGTAGAAAGACTCACGTATGCTAGCTCCGAACCCACAGCCCATATATTTCCTGCAAGAAGAACTCCCCATAAATTCTGGAGCACTGCAAGGCACGCAGAAACACAGTGGAAAAGATTTCCGTTCCAGAGAGCCCTGGAGAGCCGTCCCCAGGGGTCCGTCGTGCCCTGGAAAGCGGAGCTGGCCCCAGAGGAGCAGATCCGAGCAGGCTTCAGGGACGGAAACTCCGTGGGCTGGGAAAGTCCCTCTGCCCACAGACGCTACATGTCAGTGAGAGAGATGTCTGGGCTGGCCAAGAGGGGATCAGGGTGTCTCCGTGGCTCAGGCCCCCTTGGGAGGCAGCAGTGGCGGCCCGGGACTCCCCGAGCAGCAGGCAGAAGTTCAGGGCCATTACTGAAGGTCTCTGCATAAACCCTCTGAGGGAACTGAGCCTGGGAGGCGGCCCTGCCCCCACCTGAGCACCAGAACTTAAACTCACATTGAATAGCAGCCACACCTGCCGTGGAAAGCCCATTTGAATCTCAGACCCCAAGCACTAGCTGGGCGGATCTAGGCGGGGGTGGAGAGGAATCTCAGAAGTCAAGTAACTGGCTGGGAAAATGCCCAGAAAAGAGAAGAAAAATAGGACTATAGAAAGCTACTTTGATGGGGTACAGATGTTCCCGCCTTTCAATTCTGATGATGAGGAAATATTCTTACCATCAGGGAAAGACGTGGAGGGCGGGGCCTCTGTATCCCTGACATGCCAGGTGGATGTCCGGTGGGCTCAGGCCATGGGAGAACTCAAAAAGGATTTTGAAAATCAAGTTAGACAGGTGGAGGAAAAACTGGGAAGAGAAATGAGAGAGATGCAAGAAAAGCATAAAAAACGGGTCAATACCCTGCTAAAGGAGAGCCAAAAAAATGCTGAAGAAAATAACACCTTGAAAAATAGGCTCACTCAATTGGCAAAAGAGGTTCAAAAAGCCAATGAGGAGAAGAATGCTTTCAAAAGCAGAATTAACCAAATGGAAAAAAGAGGTTCAAAAGCTCACTGAAGATAATAGTTCTCTCAAAATTAGAATGGAACAGATGGAGTCTAATGACTTTACGAGAAACTAAGAAATCACAAAACAAAACCAAAAGAATGAAAAAATGGAAGAGAATGTGAAATATCTCATTGGAAAAACAACTGACCTGGAAAACAGATCCAGGAGACACAATTTAAAAATTATGGGACTACCTGAAAGCTATGATCAAAAAAAGAGCCTAGACATCATCTTCCATGCAATTATCGAGGAAAACTGCCCTGACATTCTAGAACCAGAGGGCAAAATAAGTATTGAAAGAATCCATCGATCACCACCTGAAAGAGATCCAAAAAGAGAAACTCCTAGGAACATTGTGGCCAAATTCCAGAATTCCCAGCTCAAGGAGAAAATATTGTAAGCAGCTAGAAAGAAACAATTCCAGTACTGTGGAAATACAATCAGGATAACTCAAGATCTAGCAGCTTCTACATTAAGGGATCGAAGGGCCATGGAATAGGATATTCCAGAAGTCAAAGGAACTAGGACTCAAACCAAGAATCACCTACCCAGCTAAACTGAGTATAATACTTCAGGGGAAAATATGGTCTTTCAATGAAATAGAGGACTTTCAAGCATTCTTGATGAAAAGATCAGAGCTGAAAAGAAAATTTGACTTTCAAACACAAGAATAAGAAGAAGCATGAAAAAGTAAACAGCAAAGGGAAGTCATAAGGGACTTACCAAAGGTGAACTGTTTACATTCCTACATGGAAAGACAATATTTGTAACTCTTAAAACTTTTCAGTATCTGGGTAGTTGGTGGGACCACACACAGACGTACACACACACACACACGTACATGCGTGCATGCACACACACATACACACAAGCATGCACACACAGAGACAGAGAGCACAGAGTGAAGTGAATAGGATGGGACCATATCTTAAAAGAAATTAAGGTAAATGGTGAGAGAGAAATGTAGTGGGAGGAGAGAGGGTGAAATGGAATGGGGTAAATTATCTCTCAGTCAAGAGGCAAGCAGGAGACTTTTTAGTGGAGGGAAAAAGAGGAGAGCTGAGAAAAAAACAAGAAGTTTACCCTCATCACATTTGACTAAAGGAAGGAATAAAATGCACACTCATTTTGGTATGAAAACCTATCTTACAGTACAGGAAAGTGGGGGAGAAGGAGATAAGCAAGGTGGGGGGGATGATGGAAGGGAGGGCAATGGGAGGAGGGAGCAATTTGAAGTCAACACTCTTGGGGAGGGACAGGATCAAAAGACAGAATAGAAACAATGGGGGGCAGGATAGGATGGAGGGAAATACAGTTAGTGTTACACAACATGACTATTATCGAAGTCATTTGCAAAACTACACAGATAGGGCCTATATTGAATTGCCTGCCTTCCCAAAGGGAATGGGTGGGGAGGGAGGGATGGGGAGAATTTGGAACTCAAAGTTTTAGGAACAACTGTTGAGTATTGTTGTTGCTACTGGGAAATAAGAAACACAGTTAATGGGGAATAGAAAGTCATCTGGCCCTACAGGACAAAAGAGAAGATGGGGACAAGAGAAGGCAAGGATGACAGAAGAGAGGGCAGATTGGTGATAGGGAAAATTAGAATGCTTGGTGTATTGGGGTAGAGGTAGGGGATAAAAGGGGGGAAAATTTGGAACCCAAAATTCTGTGAAAATGAATGTAAAAAGTTAAATAAATAAATTTTTATTAAAAAAAAAAAGGGTTGTCACAGAGTGGACATGATGATCTCAAAAAAAGGTATATGGAAAGTGGTAGACTTGAAGTCAGGTGACAGGGTCTCTTTATAGAAAGGAGGTGTCCCAGGTGGAAAGACTTATATGAACTGATGCTGAGTGAGGGGATCAGAACCAGGCAAACACTGTACACAGTGACAGCCACATTGTGCCATGACTAACTTTGACAGACTTGACTCTTCTCAGCAAGGCAAGGAACTAACACAACTCCAAAAGGCTCATGATGGATAATGCCATCCACATCCAGAGAAAGAACTACGGAGTCTGAATGCAGACCGAAGCACACTATCTGCTCTCTTTTTCTGTTTTGTCGTTTCTCTTTGTTCATGGTTCATTCCACTGGTTATAATTCTTTGCAACATGATTAATGTGAAACTGTGTTTAATATGAATGTATATGTAGAGCCTAGATCAGATTGCACACCATCTTGGGGAAACAGAAGAGGAGGGAGAAAATTTAAAACTCAAAAGCTTGTGGAACTAAATGCCATAAACTAAAAAATAAATAAATAAATATTTTAAAAAACAAAGGAGGCTCCCTTGGGGGCAGGGACAGCTTCATTTTTGGCCTTGTGGTGCCCAGTACATGGTAGGTACTTAATGAATGTTTTGTTAAATGGTGCATAGTACACAGAAGGTGCTTAATAAATGTGTGTTAAATGACCTGACTTCCAGGTCTGACATTCATGAGCAGTGTGTAACTAAGAAAAATCACTTAACTGGGTCTCTATTTTTTCATCTGAAAATATGAGAGATTTGAACTAGATAATTCTCTTCTCATAACAGTAAGTAAAACATGGTTGGCTGGCATGGTATTTGAATTGTAGGACCTAATTTTGAATCTCAGCTCTCCTATTTACCATTTGTGTGGCCTTAGGCCAAGTTCCAGACTCTTTTCTCTTCTTTTATTCTTTCTCTCTTTCTTTCTGGGTAATCTCATCAGCTTCCAAATGTTTAATCTCTGTGCAAATGACTCCCAGATCACACAGTGTTTAACATGTGATCCTGGGCAAAACACTGAACTTTCATTTCCTCACCTGTAAAATGGAATAATAATATCACCTACTTTATTGCAGGATCAAGTAAGAGCATGTGCAAAGCAGTTTGTGCTAAGTAGTATTATTATGCTACAAGTATAACCTATCTCCCTTGTTAGGAGAGTCTTCTAAGACTAGGGACTGTTTCATCTTTGCCTTTGAGCCTTCACAAATGTACAGGTGCCTGGCCTACTGCAGGCACTTAGTAGGTCCTTGTTGATAGGTTTTATTCCATTGGATTCCAATTAGAGTAGATAACCTCTAGGATCTCTTTTCATTCTAAATCCTACATGTCTTTCATGATCCTCAGTTTCCTCAGCTATTAAATGGATTAATCATACTTGTTCTACCTATACCATAGGATTTTTTGGAGGGGTAGAGAGGAAGGGAGAGGAAGAATTCTTTAGTAAAACTGAAAGGGCTAGAGAAATATGAATTTCTAAAACAACAATAATTACTCCTGAGACCAGACTTCAAATAGCTAACCTTTAAATAGGCAGTGAATAATTATGTTACTTCCATATATCAAGGCAAGAGAAAAATGACACCATTAACACAAAGTTCTACACCACGTAAACTCGATAAAAGGTACTAAGCATTCTCTATTTGTGTCATGTTATTTATGATCTGACTGCTCACTCTTTTATTTTAACATTTCCAAAGCTCCATGACTCTCTCACTTTTATGTCTTCCATGAAAACAGAAACTAGCTCTCCTGCCCCTGAGTAAAGAGTCCTTCTGAGTTGCTATGGTCATCACCAGGTAGCCAGTTAACCAACAAGCATGGCAGAGTGATACCTGGGATTGAACCCTAACCCTAATACCTTGTGTATTCTGGTTAGCTGTTTAACTTCTCTGGTTCTCAGTTTCCTTATTTGTAAAATGAGGGAGTTGGACTTATTGGTCTCTTAAGGTGCTGTCTGTGTTTGAGATCAATGATCCTTCTAAGCGATGAGTCTCCGGAAACTCAGGGGGCGACATTTAAGGAAAGTCATACAGTCCATCCCCAGGATCTGCCAAATTTTACTTTCCTCCAGTACGAGCACTGAGAACTTAAGCCTTGATGGGACATCAGAAGAGGACGATGTTGGAAGAACCTTCACTGCATTATCCTCCAATGACTTTGTAATTCTATCGCTAAGTCCTGCTCCTGGGAAATCCCCCCCAAAATAAAGAAGATGCTTACAGAGCCGTCTGATGCACTTGCTCCTACTTTATCTCCCCTAGCATTCCAGCACACCTCGAAGATTCCTCCGGTGCCTCTGTAGCTATGTACTAGAGTTCCACTCTGCAAAAGGAAAGCAATTTCCATTTTAAAAGGCAATTTAACACTTAAAATATCATTTTGATATTCACTATCAAATAATCACAGTGGAGGTTTTATAGAAAGCTAAAACCAGAATTCTTTTCTGGATACAGACGAAGCCATACCAATTAAACAATATCACAGCCACAATGAAATCATATGTATGACATTCTAAATTTATAGATATAAACCTGAAAAGAGCAGGAAATACTCTTTGTCTGAGCCAAGGAAATTCTCACTGGATAAACATTTTGGGGTTAATAGGTGGCTGAAGTATGAGATTCCAGCACAGGAAAAATGTCAGAAAACCTTGAATTAAATTTTGGCTTTTCCACTATATAGAAAACAAAGCACTGTAACCTTCATGAAAGGATGAAAAGGCTTTACGAATAAGATGGAGTAAGATTTCATTTCCCATTTTCAATAGGGTGAGTTATTAACTATTTTCCCTTTTTATACCTGAAATAAATGCATTTATTTTGGAGTGAGAATGAATATGGATTGAAATAGTTTTAACATTTTTTTCTATCAAAAATTTGCAAATTATTTCTTACAGAAAGAGAATTTGAAATTTTTTTAAAAAATGGAACTTTAAGCAACTAATTCAAAATGGTAGTGTATAAATGGAAGGGTCAGTTTTTCCACTGAATGTTTTAAAAAAGGAAGTGTTTCAATTTTTTTTTGTACAATATACTTTAAGACACAAATCCCTATCCTGTAGCTTATTCGCCACATAGACTGATAAGCAATTATCTTTCAACTACACAAAGGAGAATTATTCATTTATGAATTTCTTACGACAAATACAAAACCTCAGGTTGTCATTTCCCTGCTGATTAGCATGCTTCTAAATGTCTTATTGTTTAGTGTTCTTTCATTCCTTCAGCAAACACTCTGAAGGACATGGGTAGACCATTCAAGCACTTAAGAATCCAATAGGATAGGATACAGCATAGAATATTATATCTAAATGGATAAAGTATAAGAAAGAGAGGGAAATGAGAGTTCACTAGGAGAGTGCATTCATTTTTGTGCAAATCAAGAAAGGTTATCTTAAGCAGATGGCATTTGGGCTGGGTTTGGAAGGATGATGTGCTTTCCCCACAGAGGCTATTAGTTTTTAATCATAGATGAAGCCAAAAAGAATTATAAAGGTATTCCAGAGCAGAAAAGTTAGGTTTTGGGATTATTTTCTATTCAAGATTATCCATGATCCTAGGGAGAACTATGAATTGGTTGCAAGAAAAAAAATCTTGCCCTACATCTCGTTTATTTGTTTTCCTTCACAGAATTTTAAAATCTGTAAACCTTGCCAGAAAATTGTGGCATGCTTTTGAAGAACTACCAAAAAGTGAAACATTTAGCACAGTTCATTATGCAACATTTTAATTCAGGAAATACAGTTTGCATAAAAATCACTGGATACAGCTTCTTTTATTCTCCTTTTCATTGTTTCACATTTTAAATTATTTGTTTGGATTAAAACAGTTCCCAAAGCCTTTAACTATCCATAAACCATCTGCCATCTTGGACATATGAAGAAAAGTTAATTTATCTCCATCCCAAGAAAAAGTATTTGGTTGTGTATTTTGTGGACCTATCAACCAAGGTTTAGATTTTATTTTTTGATAGACATCCATGATAAAAGTCATGTAATTACCTGAGTATTCCAGATGTGGACACATTTGTCAAAAGAACCACTAGCCAAGTACTTTCCATCAGGGCTAAATGCTACACTGTAGACAGGTTCTTGATGCTTGGTCAGTGTATGAATGCAAACTCCCCGTTCAACATCCCACAGTCTGACAGTAGAATCAAACGATGCACTAGGGAGATATCAAAGAAAAATGAAATTGAATGCCCTTGCTTCAGCCATTTTTTTTGCCTTTATTAAACAAGCTAACAAATTCTATTTATTTATTTATTTCTATGCTTGGAATCTTGCAGATTGGAAAATTCTTTCCTCAACCCTCTACCCCAAAACTGAGTTACTTATGTTGGTTCTAAAAAATAACAGACAGAACACACAGATACTTTAATGCAAGTTATCTGAAAGTGTTCAATATTCACAATCATTTGCCTGCATTTCAATAAGTGGGCATAAGGAGTATTTCTATACTGTTGGATTTGTAAATATTTTCACACTACTTAAAATGTAAAACAATATTATTCGATTCAGATTACTTTTAAGAAAATGGCTACCTGAGTTAACAGATTTTTTAAAACAGGTGGAAAGTATTCTACAGTTCTATTTTTCAAAACTTGGGAATTACAATTACCATCAACATCAAAAGAATAGCTTTTTTTAAAAAAATAAGATTTTATTGATGTCTTCAGTTTTGTACATCATCATAGTTATCCCCAGGATACCTACCTCCCAGAGAAACATCCCATATAACAAACAGTGTTTTTTAAAAGACAAAAAAAAGAGGCTAAAAGGCCCAGCAGAACTGATCAGTACACTGAAGAAGGTGACAACACAGTACACTGTGTTAACACCTCCCACCTCCACAAAGATGTGTACTGGGGGTATACTCTCATTTCTCTTCAAAGCATAACATTTCACATGAAACAAGCTGTTTCACAGAATTCAATCCACCTGGGCACTATTAAATGAGATTTCTACAGTTTGCCAGTGGCTTGAGAGGCAGCATAGTATAGTGGATAAGGATGCCAAGCTTGGCATTCAGGAGTGCTTACCACTTACTAGCTACACGATCATGGGCAGATCAGTTACATTTTCTCATCATGGCTTTCTGGTAGACCAATAATTCTTAGATTTTCCCTCTTGGATCTATTTTCTAGGTCAGCTGTTTTTCCAATGAGATATTTTACATTTTCTTCTATTTTTTCATTCTTTAGATTCTGTTTGACTGATTCGTGTTATCTCATAGAGTCATTAGTTTCTACTTGCCCAATTCTAATTTTTAAAAGATTGTTTTCTTCAGTTGCCTAATTGTTCCTTTTAAGGAGCTATTTTCTCCAGTTAGGTTTTGCACTTCCTTTTCCATTTGCCCAATTTTCCTTTTTAAGGAGCAGTTCTCTTCAGTGAATTCTTTTTTCATATTTTAAAAATCATTGCCCAGTTTTTCTTCTACTTCTCTAATTTGGCTTTTAAAATCCTTCTTGAGGTCTTCTAAGAATGCTCTTTGGGCTTGAGACCAGTTCATAATCCCTTCTGAGGTTTCAGATGGGAGAACAGTCTCAATACTGACTCTCTGGTATTTGTGTTTTTGTCCTTGTCCCCATAGTAAGATTCTATGGTCTTTAGTTTTCTAGTTTGCTTCTTGCTCATGATGACTGCCTTTTTCTGGCTTTTAAAGTGGATCTCTGCTTCTAGGGCACAGGGGGCTCTGTCCCACAGTTCGTGTGGTTGGAACTTGAGGCTCTGTGTATTGTGGTCTCTGGTTCTTTCAGCTAGAAGCTAAAATTCTGAAGCTTATCTGGTGCTAAGCTGGCTGATGTGCCAAAGCAGAGGCCAAGTGAAGTCTGAGTTTCCCTAGAGTTAACCCAGAGCTTGCTGTGTGAGGTATATGGGGAGGGGTGGTTTGGCCACAGGAGATCTCCTCTCCTGAGCTAGAGCTCAGCCAGGCTCAGCAGTTAGTGAACCCCGTCTGCACTGATGTCTTCCCAATTCCCCTGGCTGTGCTGAGGCATGCCCGGGGTCCTCATGTTGGCCCTTATGGGCTCCATCCCCCCTGGATCTCCTCCCCATTTTGCTGAGGTAGGGCTGTCTGGGCCAGCTCCAGTTCTGCACCGGTCTCCTTCAGCCACAGCAAGAGGGACACCCTTTTGTGATTTTCCTAGCTTTGCAGGTTAGGAGACTGTTTATGGCTTTGGCTGATCCACTATTCCAGGATTTTTCCTAGGGAAATATTCTCTGGGTTTTTCAAGGTCAACAAGGGGAGGGGGAGAGCACTCACATTTCACTCTCCCATCTTGGCTCCCAGGAATCACTTACATTTTCTGAGTCTCAGTATCTACATCTATAAAATAGGGGTAAATAGACCCAGAGCCACAGCTAGGGAATTGTGACAACTGGAAAAATTTAATCAAAAGAGGAACAGGGGAGCTGTTTGAGGTGACAATTCAGAGAGTAGCTGACACACAGGAACGGGGGAGGTTGAAAAAGTAAGAATCCAGGGTACTAAGAAGAGGCAGATTATGGACTGGAGATTGAGAGACTGGGAAGCCCAGAAATGACAATGATTAAGGAGTTGAACATGGTGGAGTAAACTAGGAGGGGACTGCTTAGTGACAGTGTAGGAGAGAGTTCAAAAGTGGTAGTGGAGAATAAGGAGTGTCCCAATTTCTCTTCCATGGCCCTGTGTGTGTCAGGAGTTATAAAAGCAGGAATAGCCAGATTTGGAGAGTGCCAAGAAGTGGCATCTTTAGGAGGAAGCTAGAGCTTAACTAAAACAACAGAACAGAAGGAATGTGAGAAAAAATTATCTAGGAAGAAGTAGAGTGTGGGAACACTAGAGAAGGGTTCCAGAGAACAGAGGGAGATAGAGAACAAGAAGAGTTTGGGTTAAGCTGGAGGAGAATAATAGGTACTTAAATATGTTCCCAGCACTGTGCCAATGATTAACTCATTTATCCTCACAATAATCAGGGAAGTGCATGCAGATAAAGAAACTGAGGAAAAGGAAGACTAGTGACTTGCCTAGGTGAGGCTGGGTTTGAATTCAGGTCTTCCTAACTCCAGGCCCAATACTCTATCCACTGCACCACCCAGCTGCCAAGGTGGGGGAAAAGGGAAGAAACCCAGGAGAAACAATCCTATCATGGGGGTAGTCAGAAGCACTGGCCCATCTTTTTCCCAATTTCCACTGCCATCGACTCTGCTTTCTTGACCTCTGTTGGTTACCCCCATTCCTTGCAGAGGTATGGGCCAATGAAAGTCTGCAAGTTTCAGGGACTGAAGAGAGGAGAAGTAGTGTAATGTTAGACTAATGAGAACTGAAGATCTCCCCCATCCATTAATGGGCCTCCCCATTAAGGGAAGCTTGATTAGGGGAGATTTGTTTTGTAGGAAGGTCCACACCCTTTGTTAATTTCTAATGAGGTACTGGTTCTCCCGGCTCTGAAAAGTGTATATATACACTCTTAAGTGATTTTGTTTTGGGGCTTACTCATTGGAAGTGTTTATGTTTGGCCAGATGAGACTAAGGGCAGCTGTTAAGAAGCCTCTCCTCCAAGTTCTGAAAACCCAGATGTTGGTGCTTCTCTCTCTGGTAACTACATATGTATCTAATGGTTAGACAGTTGGATCTGTCTGTTAATCTGTGATGTATGCACTGCTTATGGTCAGACAGTTGGAAGCCCTATCTGTTGGTCTTCATTTCTCTTTGTATTTTCTCTGAAATTCAGGGTGCTGACATTTCCCCCTGAACTAAATGAATGATATATGTGCCTGATTAAAGTAGACTGCTGACCCCTCAAAAGTTGCTTTCCTTTTAGAAAAGCAGATCTAGAACCAGCGTAGGCCAGGGTTTTTGCTGTTACAGGAAACTGTGTCTGGATAGGGAAAGACCTGCCTTCAAATCCCAACTGCCCCAAACTTGTTATACTTTTGCCTGTAGTCCCTATTTCCAAGAGCTGTGAGAATAAAAGAGGATAAGGTATACAAAATACTTTTAAAACTTTCAATCAATCTATAATTAATGTTCATAATAGCTCAAGATTGTTTATTTTGATGAATCCCTACCAGATGAGAGCCAATAAGCATAGAACACAGGTCCCTGACTACAAAGGAGGCTCATACAAGCATACAGACACCTACAGTATAATACAAAAGGTAGTAATTACTATAAGAGACAAGGAATACTACAGACGATTGGGGAGGGAGAGAGGTCTTTTGAAAGGTGTGTTAGCGAAGATTTCATGGAGGTATATATTTGAGTTAGGTTTTGAAAGAGGATCTTAATGTAATATACTCTACAAAGAAGGTATAGTATGAGAAAAGAAAAGGAGGTAGAAAAGTGTGGAATATATGTAGAGAATAGCTAACAACTGAGGTTGGCTAAGAGCATAGGAATAGGTACAAGAGAATAAAGGGAAATTTGAAACATTTTATTAGTCATTCTGTGTAGGGCCTTCTGGGATAGGGGGAAAGATATGGTTTTAATTTGGGAGACAAAATAATCAATTAAAAGTTTTGAACAGGAGAAAGATATGATTTGGGCTGTACCTGAGGAAGGACAGAGAGACATAAGACATAGGCACCAGGCAGAGGGCTACTAGAAAACTTCAGGAAAGAAATTATAGGGGATGGGTGGAGTCTTGCCAAGGGTGATACTGATGGGCAAGCAAAGGGGGAACAAACAAGTGACACACAAGGCAGGCAAACTTGACAGGACTTAAGAACTGATTGCTTATGGAGGGAGAGTTGTTGAGGAAGAAGAATGTACTGAACAGGATATGCTTCATTGTCTGGATCGCAGGGAAAATGATGGAGACATGAAGAGAAATGGGGAAATCAGGAGTGAATTCTCTTTCAGATATGTTAATTTTGAATAAATAATGAATGTTAGAGTTAGAGTTAATGAATAACTCTTTTTCAGATATAAGTGGGATAGCCAGATGGAGCTGTTCAGTAGAGCATTGAAAATGTAGGCAGTATTGACTAGAAAAAGGTTAAACTGTGATATACGAACAAAGGGAATATCACCGTAGGAAATGATGAATGGTAAATACAAAGAAGCATGGGAAGACATGAAATTACTGATGTGAAATGAAGTGAGTTGGATAAGGAAAACTATACCCAAGCTGACAACTACAAAGTAAAATAAAAAACTACTCAAAAAAAAAAATCAGACTCAACGTTGTTAAATTATAATGACCAATTCTGGCAGCAACGAAAAGCTATGACAAAGTATCTTTCCCAGCTTCTTTGTAGAGGTGGGACACTATGGGAATGGAAGGCTGAAAATATTGTCATAATTTTTTGATTTTTTGGTTAGTTTTGCTGTCAGTTTTTCCCTCTCTCTTTTTAAGTCTTTTTAATTTTAAAATTAAATTGTTCTCGATAGCTCCCTGGAAGGCAGAAGAGGGAGGGTTCCTCTGGAAAATGCAGGTGTTGTAAAAACAAAGAATATAATTAAAATTTATTTTTAGAAAGAAAAAAAAATGTGGACTTGGGGTTCGGGAGAGAAGCCAGGGCTGGAGACAGAGATACTGGAATCACCTAAACTGATATGATACTGGGAGTCATTGGAATTAATGAGATTACCAAGGGGCAGAGTGTACAGGGAGTTACATATTTGCAATTATGTAAAACAAACTAATTTCTTTAACTTCCTCTGCAGACTTTCTAGGTTTTTTTCGGGATGAATCTGTGATTTTCATCAGTGTAGAGAACTGCCAATGAAAACTTTTTCTACCACCAGTCAAGACTAGCAACTTGTTTTTCTTTTTTTAAAGAACTGCAGGGGAATGATGATGAGATGTTATGCAACTGGCTCATGGTCAACCAACTGGTAGGTCAGATGTAACACTTGAACCTATGTCTTCTTGACTCCAAGGCTGGTCCTCTATCTCCAAGTTTTATCTCTCAGTTTCTCAACATCCCTCTTGAAATGTCAGAACTGAGCACAATCTGGTCAGCAAAAGGATGACTCATTCCTTAGTCAGTCAGTGGGTCAATCCATCAGTAAACATTTATTAAGCACTGTGCGAAGTACCCAGGACACAAAAAGAGGCTAAAGACAGTCCCTGTCTCAAGGAGCTCAGGGTTCAATGGAAATTATACTTCTGTTAATGAAACCTAAGCTGTACCTGCTCTTTCATAATCCACGTAACGAGAATACTACATAATAATAATAGCCAACATTTATACTGCATCTTCTGTGTACCAGGTACTGTGCGTAAGCTCTTTACAAATATCTTATTTGATTCCCACATCAGCCCTGCAAAGGAGGTGCTTTTATTATCCCTATTTTATAACTGAAGAAACTTAGGAGGTTAAGTAACTTGTTTGAGGTTACACAGCTAATTTGACTTGAACTCTTGCTCTTCCTGACTCAAGGTCCAGTGCTGTACCTACTGCGCCACCAAACTGCCTATCTATGTCATACAATATAGATGACTTTCAAAACAAGAAAATCTGATTAACCAGAACAGTTCATTCCTTGACCATGTCAGAAAGTAGAAACTTCTTTTGTTTAGTTGATTTTAGTTGTGCCTGACTCTTTGTGATTCCTCTTGGGATTTTCTTGGCAAAGATACTGAAGTGGTGTGCCATTTCCTTCTCCAGCTCATTTTACAGATGAGGAAACTGAGGTAAATAGGGTTAAGTGACTTGTTCAGGGTCACACAGCTAGTTAAGTGTCTGAGGTCAAATTTGAACTCAGGAAGATGAGTCTTCTTGACTTCAGACCTGGCACTGTATCTACTGTGCCACCTAGAAAGTCTATTGACTGTTAATATAAACACAGGTGAAAATCTGCAGAAAAGCCTTGCTCAAATCTGGGGAGCCACTTACAACCATTCAAATCCACTATGATTGTAAAGTTTGGTATGAGATGTGCAAAAAATCAACCTCCCACCTGTTGTGTTCGTCCTTCGTTTTCGAAGAAGACCATGACCTCAGAGAAATGATGACATGACTTTGATTTGAGTGAGGAGGGCTGTGCCAGGTCACCAGCCTCACTTTCTCCTCCTGAGCCATCTGGGTCCAGCGACCAGATATTCATCAGGATGACTGGAGATGGCCCGGGATGCACTGGGAGACCTTGACTTTTTTAGGCTAATCTCTATTCAGGTACTCACTTTGAGGGAGGTGACACCCATTCAGTGAATAGACCTCTTTAGGAAGTAATCAAGCAATGGCCCCTTTAATGGACAAAAGAAAAAATAACTCCCACCTGTATTGTTAATGGAATGGGAAGATCTGTCCCATCTATTCATAGGCCCATGTGACCTGCATGAGTGACATGTGTCTGTGGTGTGAGGAGCTTGCTGAATGGGTGGAGCCCTGTTCTAGGAAGAGGCAGAGCTAGAGCAGAGCTGACAGGAAGTTGGTCAAACTAGTCAGCGCTGGGAAGGACAGAGCTAGTGGGCAGCTGGGTTAGCGGCTTGTTTGGGATTTATTTAAGTGAGCAGATTGGTGGGAAGCCTAACAGAGGGAAGGTTATTGTGTATGGAGTTTTTTGTTACTATGATGGATTTGGTTTTCTGGTATCTGAAAAAATGTTTTGGTTCTGTCTTGCTTGTGGAGAGTCTGTTGTATTTCCCGATTCAAAATGGCACCGGGATATTCATGACCACCCTGCCCTAAGTGCGGGTGCTGTGAATATTGCACCGGCCCTACACCACCCAAACGGAACTCACTCTGTTGCTGCCGTATTTCAAAGCCATCATGAAAGCCAAGATTTGTCACATTTTCTAATGATTTCATCTTGTTTTTTCTTCCTATACCTTTAGTAGGTTCTCTTGAAGGTTTTACATCAGAAAACTCAAGAGAAGAATCACACAGGAGAAGGAAGGATTTCAATCCTTGGGAAAAACAGCCACACTGCTCAAATCAGGTACTCATTAAAAGATAGTTCTAGATATTAACCCTTCAAAGCATTCCCACACTTACTTTTTTTTGAATAGTTCTAAAAGAGTTGGCCTGATCAAATAAATTAAATAAATTTAATCAAAAGGACTGTAAACTCCTTGAGGGCAGGGATCATCTTTCTCTTTTATATTTATCTCTAGCCTGGCACACAGTAGGTGCTTAATAAATGTTTAATGACTGTCTGTTGGCAAATGGACAGATTTCTGAACAAACTGGAACAAAAGGCACCAATCCATACAATTAAGTTTGCATAACAGATAACACAGAACAATCCAGATGTGAATCAATTTATCTAGATAACACATTCAGTGGAAACTTAGTTCATTCCCCCTTTGACCTCTAATAAACAGAAGTTATAAAAAAAATTAGCCACTTCCCCATTTGTGCCACTTTGTATACTGAAAGGTTTTAGTGATTTTTCTAACAGAGACAACTGGCTACATTCCTGGTTGTCACTTTCTTGGCAATGAAAAATGCTAACTGGAGAAATCGTTATCCCACTAGCAAACATCATTAGACTGAGTTCAGAGTTTATTTCTAGTTTTACCTTGCTAACATGATGTTGGAGGTTGGATTGCTGGTGCCTGGTCCCGTAGGACTCCATTTGATGGTATATATCTCTTTGCTATGAGCCTGAAGATCATGGACACATGTATCTTGCTTCATACTCCAAATCTGGGTAATGCAAGTAAAAAATAAAAAGAAAATTAATAAAAAATCTCTGGAACCTTTTCTCTCTTTCTCCCCTTACCCCTTCTCTCTCTGTTTCTTTCCTCCTTTTTCTGGGGGAGGGGAGGTGAGATCATGAAGGGGCATGCTGTGGATGGCTAATCTCTTTAACTGGCAATTCCATAATTAGATTCTCATTCCATTCTATACCCTGTAAAGTTTATCCAACTGTGAAGCAATCGAGGGTTTTGAGCTGCAGCAAATTATAAAGATAACACAATCTAACTCTTTTAATTTTACAGATAAGGTTTGCAGTGAAGTTACCTGCTCATCTAATAGGCATTATGCTGTCACCAGACTCATCTGGGCTTACTGCTGTACAGAATGTGGCACCATATTTCTAGCCCTTGGATATCTGAATAATGATTAAAAACCAAATAGTATTCTAAAAGTAACAAAAGGCACATGAGGTGCTCAGCTCTAAAAAGTAAGCATTTTTTGAATATGGTCTATTATGCAGAGATTAGCGATGATATTACTCAGAGACAAGATGAGTAAAACCTAATATTTGGAAACCTAGTGATTATAAGCCTAGGGAAAAAAGTCTTGTGTTAAATGAAAATTATGAGCCACTGGATGAACAGTTAGTCAAATTTTATATTGAAGAGGGAAATTCTTTTTTTAAATAAGGCCACAGGTAGAGGCCCAGAACTCTCTGCTACACTTGGATTATTTTTTCTCAAAGTGATTATTGTATGTCAGTTTATTTCTTCACCTCCACCAAAACAAATTAATAGTAAAATTGCAAAAACTCAAATCAATGTTATTAGTGATTATAAATTTATATATAAATTATAGGAAAAAAAGTATGAATAAAGACACCTTTTAAATGGTACAAAAGTGCTTGCTTCACACTAGTACGCATGTGTATATTTTTTGAGAGACAGTTCATTCTCTCTTTTACCTTTAATGTCATATCATCGGAGCAGGATGCTAACAGCATTCCAGAAGGATCCCATTTGATTGCATTGACCTCATTCTGAAATATAGAAAGTATTTTTTTCTTTTTTTAAAAGTAAAATCAAAATATCTGTCATCCAGCAGAGGGCAACAGTGTTTTGCTTTTATCATTTAAAAATAAGTTTTTTTTAGTTTACAATAAATTACGCCTTAGCTTTCCAAAGAAGAAAACCAATGCATCCATCCTGCTCCCCCAACCCCCAATCCCAGTTTCCTTTCATCTCCTGAAACACCCCCCCCATTCTCTCTCTCTCTTTTACACACTCAATTCATAGACTATAACCTTCACTTACATTTCCTCTTGAAAATATCTAAAATCGTAACCAGAAAGGAAGGGGCAAGGAGAATGTGTACTAACAAACTGAAATGAATTAAATTGGTTATAATAAAGCAGAATTCTGATTTTTAAAAAATCACATTGCTTTGGGGGAAAGATGGGCAAAAGTTTGAGAAAACAGGATCCTATGGCCTTGGAACCAGCGTCACACCAGAGGCTGTGCATGGCCTCATGAAGGTCATTATTTTTAAAGGGGACAGGGGTGGGAGCACCAGAGAGTCAGAAGGTTTAGTCCCTGGTTTGTAGGAGTTAAATATTTGTTACAGAACTAGCACAAACCCTAACCACAGGGCAATGAACACCAGCGTAAACAGCTGGACAGAGCTTTATACATCTGTGCCAAGTATTCAGCAGATAGAAAGAGTAAGGCAGATTACTGTGGTGACTGACCATTATGGAAAAATAAAGCCCTTTAATAAAAATTAATTTAAAATTTGTTTCAACGAACAAAAATTTATTTTCTCCTTCTCTTTTCTTCTGTTCCTCTCGGTGGAAAAAAAGAAAAACAAAACCCTTGTAACAAATATGCATAATTTAGCAAAACAAATTCCTGAATTGACTAGAACAAGAGCCCTTTTGATGGTTCTGATTGCAAATGTGCCAGATGGAAGCTAAGGCAGGTCTTTGCAGGGTGTTACCATTTATTAGTCTGTACCCCAACCCCCACCCAACAATATCTCAGTTAGGAACACTGCTGAATATTCAGGGCAGAGAAACAGGCCTTCTTCCTTACAATCACCCAGAGGAAGTTGGAGAAATATGCTGAACTTGGTTTAACACATTCTTGGTTGGCTTTGATGGGTTCAGAATGCTCAGAAGGAATAAGGATTAGGGTCCATCAAGAGTAAAAGAGGAAAGAGCTATCCGGAGGGAGGGGACCGATGAGTACGTGATAATTAGAGGTAATTCAGAGTGATGTGGCAAAGGGAAAGATGACGGAAGATGCAGAAGCCATGGCCTCGGGGTGTCAGGAGAGCTAGCTCAAGTGCTTGGGGTATCTAGAAACTAACCATAGTGTGTTCTAAAATGCTGCTAAGTATAAGTCAGACACTTGGCTTGGGGATATGAGAAACATAAGGAGATTATCTTTAATTATATATATTAAATATATTTATTTAAATATATATTAAATATTACTTAAATGTAATTACTTGTTATTAAGTAGAAACAGTTAAGTTGGAAACCAAAGTTTATTTGTATTTTGTCATCTGTCTACTACTGGATATTTGGAGCTTTGTAAGTAAAAAGCATACATTAACTTATTAAAAGCTTTTTAAAGTAGCTGTCAATATATGGAGTTGTGCTCTGCTACCTATAATGTGAGAATTTAATCTAACCTCTGTGTTTGTGCCATCCTCCCCCCAGGCAGACAGAGAAGTGGAGCAACATTATACCTTAAATGAGTACCTTAAAGCACTTTCTGTGTGCTAGGCACTGTGCTAACAAACCGGTTGTTCAGTTGGGTCAGATTCTTCATGGCCCCATTTGGGGTTTTCTTGGCAAAGATACTGGAGTGCTTTGCCATTTCCTTCTCCAGCTCATTTTTACAGATGAGGTACTGAGGCAAACAGGGTTAAGTGACTTGATCAGGATCACACCCCTGGTACATTTTGAACTCATGAACATTTGATTTGAAGCATGAAGACAAATCTTTTTGATTTCAAGCCCAGTGGCCTTTATCCACTGTGCCACCTAGCTGCCCAGTGCTAACAAATGCAAACAAGCTGAAGTCTCTGCCCTCAAGGATCTTAAATTCTAAAAGGGGGAAGATGACATATAACAGAAACTGAAAAGAAGAGGGGTTTGCCCATGGGGAAGTGGTGGGTGACAGGGAATTCTGGGCAAGGTAAGGTGAAAGCTAATCTGTTGGAACCCAGGGTGGATTCTACTCCAGGGACAGAGTCTAAGGTTTGGTGGGGGTGTGGAGGAAGGGCAGGGTTGAGGATGATGATCCAGAGTACAGAAGTGCAGAGGCAGCTTGGTTCTCACAAAATAAGGCAAAATCTCACCTTTTTGAGTCTAGGGTAGTTCCGAGGATCCAATGGTGGTAGTGGTGAGGAGGAAGGGATATGAGGACAATGGTCAGAGTACAGGCTAGTTCACTGAATGGTCGATTCCTGCTTCTCTCTGATACCTCAGATCTGAACTCAATCTAATCACTGTGGCTCTATAGCTCTCATCAGGCACAGGCTCTTTTGGAAAAGACTTGAAAAGCTTCTACAGGACTTGCCCTATACCCTTAAACCCTCACTTTTAAGTGATGGAAACATTGCTGGGTTAAATTAAAAGTTCCCAAATCCCACAACATTCTCACCAAACGTGAATCCCACATTCAGATGGTTCACTTACTGTGTGTCCTTGGAAGGTTTTGACCGGGCGATCACAGCCAAGTCGGCATACGTGAATGCACATGTCTGTGCTGCAGGATGCAAAAGTCGTGTTGTTTTGCCAATCTACATCCAGCGCAGGGGCTGCAAAGCATCAACAACAGGAAGGAGAAAGAAGTCACATTAGCCACTCTGGATGGGCACTGGCCCCGCCAGCCTTCCTCCGTGAAGCAGTGTCTCTATTAAATTTGAAGCTATTTATTGCACATGGAAATTTCAAAGAAAGAAGCGAGAAGCAGAGTTGCTAAACATATGGGAGATCACAGAAATAAATGGAGTGTGCAGAATAGCTCTTTCAAAGAACTGCAAGTCCAGGCAACCCAGTCTATCTCGTTTCAGACATTCACTAGGCCAACCCCACATACCCCCTGGCAAGTGTATTTTTGTTTTCATCTGACCCATAATTTTCCAAGGTGAAGAAGGTAGGTAATTTTCCACGTGGGTGCACCCTGCTACCAATTCTACATGTTTTATTCCTGGTGCATGCTAAGCTAGTCTTCTTTCAGAAGTAGGGAGAAGGATTGGCAAGGCGGATGACAGCCTCAGCATATGGGGGAGTTTCAACTGTGGAATGAGTGCCGGAAGAAGAGGGAAAGACAAGACGAAGAAGAAGGCGAAGGGAGGAGATTCCCAACTGTACATGCAAACTGCCATTCAAATACGACCCTGTTTCTTCTGAATTTTTTGTTGTGGTTTAGTTATTTTCAGTCATATCTCACTCTTCATGACTGCACTTGAGTTTTCTTGGCAAAGATACTGGAGTGGTTTGCCATTTTCTTCTCCAGCTCATTTTATAGATGGGGAAACTGAGGCAAACAGGGTTAAATGACTTGCCCAGGATCACACAGCTAGTAAGTGTCCAAGGCCAGATTTGAACTCAGGAAGATGAGTCTTTCTGACTCCGGCACTCTACAGACTATGCCATCTAGCTGCCCTTGAATTTTTACTGCCCTCTCATCCATATCTTCATAATGAGGATTCTATTCTACTTTAAGGGGTCTTCTACATCGTGCCCACTGAAGGCAGAGAGCATTCTCTGCTCACTTGGTAGTCATTATCATACTTAACTATTTAATTTAGAGGACATGGAAGATACAACACTGCAACTTGGCCCTTGCTGTTAACTAAAGAAAAGAACAGGTATAAGAATTACATATTTTTCTCAGACTCCATTAAAATAGGTTTAGTTAACAAGTCACCCAAAGTTCTTCAATATGAGGAAAAATATCAATCTACCATGGACTGTGGTCCAGAGTACTCCTTCAGGGTGAAGGTACTCCAAATGGAGAGAACATTGCTTTTGGAAGATAACTGT
Organism: Bettongia penicillata ogilbyi; assembly: GCA_023548195.1. NCBI lineage: Eukaryota > Metazoa > Chordata > Mammalia > Diprotodontia > Potoroidae > Bettongia > Bettongia penicillata. Next base: position 4,147,642 of record JAJHZJ010000291.1, read on the forward strand.
ATAAGGTGAAGCTAGGTGGTGCAGTGGATAGCGCACTGGTCTTGGAGATAGGAGGATCTGAGTTCAAATCTGGCCTTAGACACATAGTAGTTGTAATGACCCTGGGTTAGTCACTTAAACCTCACTGCCTCAAAAAAAAAAAAAAAAACAAACAACTGTATAAAATTACCTATGTGATCTGGGGGGAAAAGGGGAGGAACTTGGAGGACTTTTCAACCTGTCTTCTAGAAGATAGAACTGATGGCTATCAGTTCAACTGATTATTACTTTGGAAGCAACAAAATCTGACCCTTACAATGGCATGTTTAAAGACAGAGATGTTTTAACTAACGGAAGAGGCAGGATGGCATGACAGTATGAAGCCCAGGTCCTCTGAATGAACATCTGAGATAGGACACATAAAAGAAGCCCTCCATTCCCCCAAAAGTGTGGGAACAACTTACAACTTCAAATTCTGTTGAAGGCAAGTCATAATTATTTCAATTTTCTTTTTTTTCCCCCCAGTTATCCTTTAAATGCCATAAAGAATAGACTATTTTCAGGTTTTTTCTCTGTTACTCCCATTGTGTGACCAGGAAGGGACTAGGAATGAGCTAGAAGGGACCAGCGAAGGCTTCTAAAACAAACCCTTCATTTTACAGATGAGGAAACTGAGGCTCTGAGAGGGTAAGGCTTCCCCATGGTCCCCGCAGGTAGCAAAGGCAGAGTATGACCCAGGTCCTCTGACTATGGAGAAAGTACCTTTATCATTGTCCCTGAGAACAAGAATTAACCTTTCCAGCCCAAGGAGACATCCAGAATAGGAATTTAGTGGAAGATAACATAACAGTACTAATGTCACTTAGGAGTTAAGAAAACTCCAGCTTCCTCAGCACCATGAAGCATAACTTATTTACCAGGGACCAGGGGCAGAACAAGCTTTGGAGTTAGGAAGAATAATGCAAATTCCATATCTAGAACAATAAAGGTTCAGTAAAAATCAGTTATTCTTGGCCTCAGGGATAATTCCTATCAGGCTAAGCTAGGATTTCTAACAGGCAGGATCAGGTATGGCTGGAAGGAGAAGGGAGGTGGGGATACCATGTCATATATATGAAGGGCAGCAAGGGGTAATAAGAGATAATAATTCTGAAAAGGTGCATTGGAGCCAGGGTGCAGGGGACAGTTTTGTTTCTATATACCAAGTGCCCACCTGGCACAGAACTGACAATAAATGCATGCTGAATTAAACTATTCTATCCTTAGTGCTCTGTCTTCTTCAGTGAGACTGTTGCTTATGAGCTCTCAAGAATACATCATGTGCTTTTGTTCAGTCGGGTCCAAATGATTATTTCTATCTCATGAGTTAAGAAATTTGAAACATAACGAGGTCATCATTACCACTTTGCCCATGGGATGCACAGCACCATATGAAGCCCTATGGAAGTCATTTGGGTCTAGTATCCACAACCTTATTATCAGTCTAGTGCTTTGGTTAATGACTGTTAAGCATCCAGAAATCAGACAGTGATATATAGCTATGCTAAGGAATAATGAAGTGCTTTGCTTTGGGAAGGGAGGAGGGGAAACATCACAAGGTTGCTTAGAAATATATACAACCAGAGGCTAACTAATTTACCCAAGGTTAAACAGTGAGTCAGCACCAGAGACAGAAAGATAATTCAGGTATTTCTGTGTTCTGACAAGAAGATTTCTCTTCCTCATTTCCCCCGCTATTCTTTAAATAATGGGCTGAACCCTTCTGCTCTCCATCTCCCATACAATGGTGGGGATGCTATTAACTTCAATGTACAACTTCATGCCCAAGGGAAAGATACCGTGTGGGCCGAACTGGCTGAATGTCAGGAAAGGCTTTTTAAAAAATGATATAAATCACAAGAGCAAAAGTTCTTTCTTTTTTTTAATACTCCCAGCAGTGTGTTTAACCATGGCACAACTATTCTTGGAGTATTTCCCACGTGTACCCAGAGGAATGAAAGAAATAATCAGTTCTGTCAGAATGCTGATCAGTAAGCCATAGGACAATGCCTACAGATGATCCCCATTTATAACAAAAAAATTAGCTAAATAATGAATTCCAGGGGGCAGGTTCTATATTTGGGTCTCCATATTAATACAGAGAAAACCTGGTAGGAAGGTTTAGAGAATGATTGGCAGAAACTGAGCATCCAAATCTGTGCTACTGTTGTCCCCCAGAATTCCAGGAATAAAAATTCTGTAATTAGGAGTTGCTTTGTTTTTTCTGTCTCGGCTCTCTATTACGGGTAGGTCTGCATCCCACCCTCCTCAGATGGCACCAAAACCATCACCTAGGAATCCAGCAGGCTCTCAGCCACCGTGACCCAAAGGGCTATTTGTTCCTGAAGATGTGTGGCAGAGATTCAGCGTGGGGAGGTGGGGGAAGATCTAGGTTCAGCATATACATTTGTGCCTATGCCAATAGGTAAGTACTCCGTGGGCCAGAAAATCTCCCTATTCTATAGGGATCCGGTCCTATGTAATCTTTAGGGTATAGCTCTTAACACAGCCTCACTAATAATGACAAGGCATTTAATACACATTGTCACAGTTGCTAATAATGAGAAAGGGAATCCCATGATTCCCCATACCATCTGGATAAGTACTTGATGAATGGAAATACAATTTCTCACCCAGTCCAATTAAGTGACTAACCCCCAAAAGGAATTTTGCTCTTATATTTTCATAGCTCCCTAGCCTACTGAATAAAACAAACCCCTCCGTTAGGACCTGAGAAAATTTCTGATCAATTGTAGGGTCATGGGGCACAGTGGATAGAGTGCCAGACTTAGGGTCATTCCCTGACTGTTACATTCCTTAAGCATCTACTATCTGGCTGACACTGTGCTAGGCACCAGAAATACAAAGATAAAATTGGAATAATTCTATCTCCCCCCTCAAGGAAATTATAGTTCACAGAAGAAAATAACACATACACCTAGAAATAGAAACAAATACAAACATATATTTTATATATATGAAACCATTAAGTACTCTACACATAGTACGTGTATACATACTCTGATATATATTACATATATATGTATGTATGTATGTACGTAGAGTAAACATAAGGTAATTTGGACAAAGGCAGAGGTACGAGCAGCTGGGTGGGATCAGGAAAGACCCTACACAGGAGGCCAGCCCTTGAGCATCCTGTGATGGAAGCTGGGAATTCTAAGAGGCACTCAGAAGCCACCTAGTCTGATCCCCTTATTTTAATGACGAGGAAACTGAGGCTCAAAAGGGGAAACGAACTGCCCAAAATCACACAGAGAGTAAACATGAGAAGTGGAATTTGAACTCCGGTCCTCTGGTTCCAGAATCAATGCTCTTTTCCCTGCTATAGATTGAATCAGGAAACCTGGGTTCAAAATGCACCTCTGGACGCTTCAAGCATGAAGAGGTCCAAGTCACTTAGTCTTTCCAAACCTCATTTTCTCCATCTTTAAAATGGGAATAATTACACTTACATCCTATGGTTATTGTGAGAAACAAATAATAAAATAACCACAAACTGTTTTCTAAGCTTGAAAAGAGCTATGTAATTATTATAAACATACGTATCTATTAATAATAATCATTGTAAATATATCCCACTGGCAAAATAAATCTAGGCCAAAAGCTCCCACAGAGAGAAACAAGAGGATTATGATCTTCTATACAAGCTGGATGATACTCTCCTCCTTGAAGGCTACAGAATACATTTGGGGATCACTATATTTTGCTGAAAGACTTCAAACAAATTACTAATGAGCACGCTAAAGGGAACACAATGGTCTGGACTCTGAATGCACAGAATCTAGAAAAGAGCAAGATGTTTGCAAGGTTTCAAATGGATCTCTCACTAGATACGTAAGAACTTCCAGCACCCTGGGATTGTAAATCTGTCACCAGGCCTATCGCTACAACACAAAAGGTGAGCCAAACAAACAAGAAATCCAGGAGAAATGGTAGGAATGGGGTTTTGATTTCATCTTTGCTTTGGTTTCATCCATTAATAGGACAGACCAGAAGCGCCCAGGGTACAAGTATAATGCAGAGGTAAAAGTCTCTAATTAGGAAATAGCATTTTTTTGGGGGTGAGGGGTCTACTTGTTATGTTTATCATATACTCCTTCATGACATACTTTCTCTCCATTCTTCTATAGGTCAGATCCTTTCTTCTTGTTCTTCCCTTTGCTAGATCCTCATCTATGTCACATTCCCTCAATGTGGGTATGTCAAGGCTCTGTCATTTTCTTCTCCATACTTTCCACCCTGGTGGTCCCAATAGAGTCAGTGGGTTCAGTTATCATCATTATATATAGTTATAATTTACATATAATTATAAGCAGATGACTACCTCACCTATAGACTGAACACAGGACAAGCACTATTTCACCTCCACATATTTATTCTGAACATCCTCCATATTTAGAAAGCTCACCTCTGCCTCTTAGAATCTCTGACCTTTCAATATTCAGCTCAAATACCACCTGCAGGAATCCATCCCTACAATGCAGTAGGTGGCCCCTCTCCCCAGTCTTGTCTTCTAAATTTACTTTCCATTTACTTTGTATGAAACTTCCATATACCTATTTATCTACATACTGTTTCCCCTTATTACTATGTAAGCTCTCAAGAGAGTTTTTCCTTTAAATCTCTGATTCTCAGCAAAACACCAGGCACACAGTGAACACTTAATAAAAGTTTTCTCCATGCTGACTGACTGATAACAGACCCTCTAGAATAAAAGGCCTGACTGGGTAAAAGCAAGTGTAATGAATGGGAACCCCAACACATTTGAGGCGCTGCAGGGAATCTCCCATAAACTTGCTTTTCACAACAGCAATGCATTTTCCTGCTTTTCCATGAGGTAAATACCCTCTTGTCTTTGAACTGACTTTACTAGGTATCAAGGGTATTTCTTAGCGTTCATTCAGTTCTCTCTGATAAGAGACCAGAGCAAACATCCCACATCTAGGGCAAAAACTATTAGGAATGAATCAGCTAAACCTCAGGGGCTTGGAGGGACTTGGCAAGCCCCTCTGGTTCAGCTGCTCCAGAATTTAAATTCTCAGCCCTGCTGGCTCTGCCTAAGACTGAGAGATCAAAACGGGGCCTGTTTCACTGCATTCTTGGCTTCAGTTTTTTGTACATTAGCTGGTGGCACTGTGGATAGAATGGTGATGAGTCTGGAGTCAGAAAGATCTGAGTTCAAATCTGCCCTGAGGTACTTACCAGTTGTGTGCCCTGAGGTAAACCACTTAACTTCTATCTGCTTTCTTTCCCTCAAGAGTGACAAGAGGTAGAATAATAGCATTCACCTTGCAGGACTGCTGTAAGGATCAGCTGAGACAATATTTATAACAACTGCTTAGCAACTGGAACACAGTAGGCACTACATAAATGCTTACTGCCTTCTCATTCCTGCCCTAGCCCACTGTGTCTATTCAAGGAACAAAGCTCTGCCTATTTCTAGATTTGCGTATGATTCTTCATGACCCATCGGGGTATTTTTTTGGCAAAGATACTAGGGTGGTTTGCCATTTCCTTCTCTAGATAATTTTTACAGATGAAGAAATGGAGGAAAGCAAAGTAAAGTGACTTGTGCAGGATCACACAGCTAGGAAGTGACTATGGCTGGATTGGAACTCGGGTGTTACTGACTCCAGGCCTATTGTGCCATCTAGTAGCCCTCTGTTCTGAATAAACACCTCAAAAAGTATTTAACCTGGATTACCTACTTAGATTCCATTTCTGAATATTCATTTCCAACTCTTGCCTGATTAACACAGATTAGGTTTGGCATGGCAAGAAAGTTAAAGCTTCTGGTGCCATTTTGAAACCTGTTCTTATTACACCATGGCCTACCAAACCCTAAAGCTTCTCTCCCCTCATCAAACAAATTTGGGCAAACAACTTGATAAAAATTCAGCTCCCATAGACTGAAGCTGTTTTGAGACCCCACCCCACCCAATAGAAATCTGGTTTCCAGGCATAAACTTGGTATATCCAGTTAGCCCTTCATATGACTGATGACTTGTTTTGTAGAAGATGTGAAAGAGAGACTGGAAATCTATTCTTCTGTGAGTTCAATTACATCATCAAAAGTACATAAGGCCCTAGTTAAAAGTGCCTCTAGATTGTGGTAATGGTGTGTGGTCTTGTTCTCAGGAATTACTCTTTGCATTCTGTACTGAGCCTCTCAAAAGTCAAATTATCAGGGTTAGTCTCTAACACGCAGTTAGCCTAATAACATTTTGAGACAGTGATGGTTGAAAACGTTCTCATTTAGGCATTTCATCACCTAATTTATTAAAAGTCATTTAGGAATCCCTTTAAAATTCAGCAGGGAGTCCACTGGGAAGAAAAACAGACTTTTCAAGGACGCTCATTGCCCAAGGGAAAGGAAGGTGTACTGTCTTCTGTCATCTTTAAAAACACTTAGGCCTAACACAAATCCAAGGGAAGCTGTATCAATTCACCTCCTAGCTAAAGGGTCACCCATGGAAACATGACAGCCCAAAAAACAAAAAGCTGAGGTTGGGAACAAAGTGAAAGTTAGGGATTTGGACAACTTAAATCCTTAAGACCCTTAGATGCCCCTATGTTGGTTCGTGAAACTCAAACATATTAAAGAAAGCCACATGACGAGCGCGGCCGAGTGCAGATCAGCGCTAACTAAGCCCCTTTCAGAACAGGAGGAAGGACAACACATGCTTTTTATGTGGATGGCTGCCCCTTTGCCCACCTGGAGCGGGTGGTGAGCTGAGGGCATGCATGCTCAGAAAGGCTTTGGAGCAAAACTTAACATGATGCGACTTTTAGCACTCCTCCCCTTTTCACCTTGGTGTCGACGGCTACTCTGAAGGTCATTTCTTAAAACTATTTTTGGGTACCAGAAAATGATCATTACCTGAGTGAAAAGGAAATTGCTGCTTAGCTTCTCCTGTATGGGCATCCCAAATTATTGTTGTCTGTGCTCCGGAAACAAAGGAAGAAGTTAGTTATTATGCTCCTTTGAAAGTTTCTTCTAGAAAAAAATATCAGCTAAAAGGAAACAGCACATTTTTAATCTTTCTTCTCAGGTAAAAACTACTACAGGTTCCTCTCTTGTTGCCTGGGATTAAAGAAAAAAAAAGCTAACACCAAAACCCAACAACTTTTACTTGTCCTCCTGACCAGGTAAAAAAGTGCAATTAAAGAAAACTTATCTGGCATCTGACCAAATTGAAGAATCTCTAGAAACCGACAATTCTGACATTTCTCCTGACTATAAATCTTCACTGCACTAACAGTGCCAAACCACAAAAAAGCAGTTACATTATGCTATGGTTAGTGGAAAGTATCTTAGTAACTGCCTGTTTCTGTCATTATTATTTTTTTTTTTCTTAAAGGCAGTACTCTTACTTCAAGGTGTTTTGGGAAAATAATGTCAACTGTAATTCACTCATTTAGGAAGAATGAGCTAGGAAAGATTTGATGGAATTAACTCTCAATTAATTGAAATTTTGGTTTCCTAGCATTTGTAATTCAACCTCCTAGTCACATAACGAAACTGCAAGATTATAAGAAAATTTCTGCTGATTGGTGGCTGGAGAAGATGTTCAGAAAATTGTACAGACAGAGTTGGAGTTGGAGCAATTAATAGAATTTTTTTCTACTGAAATAATGCTCATATAATTGGATATTCTAGTTAGATTAATAAAAGTTAGGGACTATGGGGAAATTACTAAATCTTTTAGACCTCAACTTTTAATAGAGTTGAAGTCAGCTAGTTAATGAATTCTTAAAATTGTGGACAAAGAAAACTTTTTTGGGGAGTTGCTGTTTTCAAATACTCTGAAAAATACGGTTAGGAGTTGGAGTCCTGGCTTACTTGTCAGACTTCATGAAATAAATACACCACGAAGGTCAGCAAGGTACCCCTCCTGGTAAATTGCATTTCTCTCTAAATAGTGGTTTTTTCTGAGTTATTACTATTATACCATTTACTTAATTACTGCTATTCTCCACTAAGTTGTAGTATTATAGTGTAAAAAATCTATCAAAATGTGTATTTATTTCCCCAAAGAAGCACAAAATGGATACTTTAATTATAATTTTAGTAATGGGTAATAATTTAATCATCAAGTAGAAAAAATTAGCAGTGCTCATTTATTCCTCTGTAGGAAGGAGAGGAAGACAAATCAGAAAGTTTATTATTATAAATTATATTGCTCAGGAAAAATTTAGGTAAAATATTTGTGGTTAAGAAAAAAGTGAATTCCAATGTGGACATAGAAATCCATAAAATCAAACTCAGAGGTATGCTCGTGTTAAGAACTGAGTGAAAAATCTTATTGCTCAAATACTTAGGACTTAGGATATGCACATATTCATGTCACAATCATACAAATTGTTTTTCTTTTTTGTGTTTTCACTTATTTTAAGTATTCGTTTGCCTCCAAGGTAGGATGTGTCTCTATTTTATATATTCTATATAATATTTACCAGTAGGGTAATCCATATATGGAAACTTAGTAAACATTATTTGATGGTAATAGCAGCATCCCTAAAGGGGTCAATTTTGTTACATAATTTTCTTTCTCAAAACTTGAATCCTAAAATAATGACAAATCACAACTCAAAATGCTTTTCCAATGGTTTGAAATTATTATAAGAATATAATTATCAATTATAATGAATCATGATCATAAATAATTATAACAGAGTACATTTACAATATATTAGACTACATATGACTGAAATAATATAACAAATTATACTTTATAACAATTCACCATTATAATTCATAATTATCATAAGTACTAGATATATAAGTAGATAAAAAATTAAATACTTCTGAGTATAGGGGCAAATCTGTACAAATACAAGTTGGTTTGTTCCCATGCCTTGGGAACAAATATGCCAAAATAATGCATTGAGAAAGTACCTTTTATATGAATGATATCCAGTAGTGACCTAATGATTCTGTACAAATATGACAATTATATTCAGCGTCTAGAACAATTTAATCCCAAATCTGACCAGTGAACAAGAGTCCACTATGCAAGTCTACGAATACTGCAACACTAGAGGGAAGGGTATAACCAAACCCTAAAAACTGCCTATAGCCACTGCAAGTCCTAATTTCTGGCTCACTATCTTTTTTAATGAACAAATATGTAATTAAATTAATAAATAGGAAATAGAGGTTTAAGGAATAATAGTATAAATGTATGAGTGATTTAAATATAAATTTAAAACAATTATAATGTTTGAGTTTGAGATCATGGATATAAAAGGATCCATAATTTTATTAAACTAGAAGAAAAGAGTAGATGGCTGGAGGAAAGCATTTTTGTTGTTGAAATAATCTACTGGGTAAAAGTAATGAGGGGTCCAATTGAGTTATTTTCACTCTCCTTCCAGGCACTGTGTACCTCAAACTGGGAACTTGTTCAAAATTCATCATATGGAATGCATTTATTCAACCTCTTAGGAGTAACCTAATCTCTTCTACTTGATGAGATCAAGACCCACAAGAATAAATGAACCCCAAATTCTTCTGATGTCTTTGGGCAGGTAAAATGGGAAATTTTAGAATTCAAAGAAATCATTATATTGTCAAGAGTTCACAAATCAGGACACTCACTGATCAAAGGGTTACATTTTTCTAATACTCACTTTATCAACACCAGCACTCAAAATGTAATTCCCCTTTTTGTTCCATTTTAAAGCAAAGATGGGACCTTTATGTTGACCTAAGGTGCTTGCCAGGTTACCTGTTATATAAAAAAAAAAAATGCTGACTATACGACATTAATATGCTCACCCAATCAAAATAAAGGATGTCCCACTACCTTTTTTTTACCTTTTTTATGACCGCTATCCAACTTACCATCTTCTGTCCATATTCTTGCAAAACCATCATATGAACCTGTAGCCAACAGTGTTCCATCACTCTGGAGAACAAAAAGAAAAGTAAAAATGATTTTAGGAAAGAAAAGTTAATGAAAACATACCATATTAACCCTAAGAATTTAAGTAAGCATCAGTTCACCAAATCTGATTACTTTGGACACCGGTACCTAATGGAAACATAAGCCACATAGAAACGCTGCTGAGCAATAAAAACCCATTTCTAGCAATCTAAATTTTATGTTACCTAAGATATATACTGTGTTTCTAATTAATGACTTCACTTAAAATAGGCCATACAAGATGTTATAAAAACAACTCTTGACAATTCAAACGGATGTGGTTTTTCTTAGCCTCCCTCAAGTAAAGGCAATAATGTTAATATTGGATATAATTCACTGAATTGATGAATACGGAATTTATCATGAAATTGTGGAATCTGTAAAAACACTTGAAAAACAGCTGAGGGAGGAGGGCTGGGAATGAATATCAGTACTCAAGCAAGGAGAAAATCATGGAAGAACAGCTTATGCCATATGCAAAACTCATAAACAAATACATATATAAATCTGTTGCTAAAGAAACATTACATTTCCTTATCTGAATACACAAACCTGATATCAATTTCAAGACCATTTGTTGTGGCTTGACCTGGGCCAAGTTGTCCCATAGGGAGGCTTACTTCCAGGACCATCAGATCCATCTTTAAAGTACAGAGTCATAATGGAATCACATCGGGAAAGATGTGGATAATAAATTTTCACCAATATTGTTCAACTTTCTATAAAGGCTGCTCTTTCAGGGCAGTTAAACGATCTTTTTGGTACTTACATTCCAGTCCAATGAAGTTACATCTTTATTACTAGGGACATCATGTCCTCCTTCTCGTATACAATGCCTCAAAACTAGCTGGGTAGAACCACCATTACTGTTTTCATTGAGATTCCATATCCTTGCAGTTGAGTCTCCAGACCTACAAAACGAACATGCATTCACAGTTAACTAGCTGCTGGCCTAGAGGAAAGGTGTATTGGTGGACAGCATCAAACAACGAAACAACATATTTATAGTAGGTGCTTTTGGAGAGGTCAATTCACTGAACTTTACTCCTTTGTCTTTTTCTTTGTCTTGCGTACAATGCTTCCTTTCACAAATAAAAGTCTAACTTTTATGTAGTAATTTTAAATGTTGGTACCATATTTTTTGGAAAGAAATCTTGCCTCGGGTGAACTGTTGTGAGTTTATTCCAAGACTAAAGTGTTCTGATTTTGGTGATGGCTGTCTTCTATTATGGGGCATGAAAGTGATAGGAATATGAAAATATCACTGGCAAAAGATCTGACTGAACCTTACGAGGTTCACAACTTCCTGAGAATGTACTGACCTAGAATCAGTTTCCCTGGACTTTAGCTTAATGGGTTCATATTTGGTAGAAGTGTTTTTAATAAGTACATTTCTGACTTATCATACAGAGATACATTAGGGCAGTTGTATAATCCATACCCTATATACCAGTAGAGGCATTAATGTTTAAAGTGTGTAGAAATCTCTGAAGAAAGCATTAAAAAAAAAAAAGAGTGACATTCTAAAGTCTGGATTCTAGAGGCGAATAATTACTTTCTATCTGTTTCTGGATACAAGATATATTTATTCTTCTGTTTGTAACTTTATTTATTATAAAGAGATACAGAACTTTCCACTCTATATAGCATACAGAACTTTCTGATCTCCATCATGTTACCACACATTTGAAAGACATCTGGAACTAGGCAGATGAGAAGTAAACACTTCCTAAAAGGCAATGGTTTGGATTTTAGTTTGTAAACTAAACAGCCTTGTAATAAGAGACTGACTTCAAGACTTTGAGATTAAACTGTAGTTATCATACAATTTGGGAATACCCTAAGTCTGCATGGGATGCTGAAGTATGAGATATATATAAGGCTTAAGCCATGACCTTACCCAGATGCTAGGAGATCACTGACAGGGTTCCAGGCACAAATGAACACCTCAGATTCATGGCCCCTAAGGACTGTTGCTTTGTTGGGTGGAATTTCAACATCACCATCAATTTCCATTGGTTTTGAATGATTATCTGTATTAGAAGATATAAAAAAAAATTCGTGATTTAAAATAGCAACTTCAAAAACATAGCTAAACTTAATTACGATTAGGCTATGGTTAGGGGTGGGCCTAACACCAGCAACCTATTAGTTCAAGGTTCAATGTTGGCATGAAATGAGGCACCTGCATCACTGGGTTAACAAAAAATTGTCCTAACACAGCAAGGACATTCAAAAAGAATACACTGGCACTTGATCTCAGTGCCCCACTTCCATCTCCATAAGGAAATGCGTCTGGTCAGCAGGGCAGATGATGATTTGTGTGGTCTTCAGACATCCACCATGTTGGAGAAATTTTGACATCACATGGACAGAGCTTTTTATACTCTCAGGAGAACAGAAAATTGGCATCAAGCAAATTAGCGGTTAATTAAATCCCAAAGAAAGGCTTTTTTTTTGCCTTCTAGAAAAATTTAATTTCTGTTGTGGGGAAATGGGGGAACCCTGGTTCTGTCACATAAAATACCCTCCCCCTTCTATGATGTGATAAGGATCTTCTAGAGGACTTTCAATGATATAAATGTTTTCAGTGATTTTATTGGACAATCCTTCTGGCACAAAGGGGAAAAGAAAAATGGGAAAAATAATATCTCCTCCTTTTCAAAAAGTGACTACAAAGAGAAAAATGGGGAGGAGGACAAATACCAGGCATCTTATAGCCTTTTTCTCCTCCTTTCAGAAGTACCAAATCTTAGATCTTAACAATCTGGTCCACAGAGTAGGTAATGCCATATCTGGGCAGTTCACAATGCCTCTCCTAATGCAAAGTGTAGAGGCTGAGCTAGCCAATGAGCTGGAGAAGTACTATGAATATTAATTTCTGTTAATGAAGGCATGCACCTGTTAAGCATGTAGAATTGTGAATATAATGTCAGACTTTTCTACTATATTCGTTAGTTTTAATAAACTACTATTTTTTTAATAAGGGATGGATCTCTATAAATGCAGATATCTATGTGTAGAAGATATAAAAACAGAAGATACAGAAATTTTTTTTCTAAAGAAATGTATCTGTCTTCTTTTCTTGGAGAAGTGGGGAAATAGGGATAGGAATGTTGCATATACTTTCAGAAGGTCATCTATATAGGTTGGTTTTGTTTACATTGTTGTGGGGTGAGGAGAGAATGTATCCAAAAGTTACTTTAACAACAAAAAGCATCAATAAATCTTGGGGGGAAATCGACATGACAAAGTTTGCTTCCCTAATTTACTTGGATTGTTCGGACTGTTGATAGAATGTTTCATTCAACTAGTACAAAACATCTACTCTGCCTGGCGGAAGGTGTTCAGATTAATGAAGGGTCAGTTTCCAACTCTGATGGATTTTGTTGTGGGTTATGATGAGGATAGAGCCAATTTTAACTCTAGCAGAGTTAGAACATAGAGTACAAGGTCATAAAGATTCATAGAGTTGTCTTAATGTCCCTAATAAAACTGTATATATCTCTGGATCTCTTAACCCACTACATCTAACTACTACTTCTTAAATTAATCTATACACTGAGATGTTGTGTCTATAAGCACCTCTTGTATTAAGGGTCACCAGGAGATGAAAAGGTGTTGATGATGCATGCCTTGTTAGAGAGTGAGGTACATAGTACAACAAACACTGGACTTGGGATAGCAGAGACACGGGCTGGAATTCTATCTCCAACACGTATTTATCCTCTCTGAGTATCAGTATCCTCATCTATAAGATGGGAAGGATATCTGGAATATTTACTTGACAGCTGTGTTGTTCACTTGTTTTAGTTATCTGATCCCCACCTGGAGTTTTCTTGGCAAACATACTGGAGTGATTTGCCATTTTCTTTCCTAGCTCAAATGACAGATGAGGAAACTGAAGCAAATGAGGTTAAGTGACTTGTCCAGGGTCACACAGCTAGTAAGGGTTTGAGGCTGGATTTGAACTCAAGAAGATGAGTACTTCTGACTCCAGGTCAGGCACGCTATCCACTGCACCCCCTAGCTGCCTTCAAGTTAATACACTATGGTAAAACAAACTTAAATGCCCAATGTTATGAGTTAACTGCTTAATTCTACGTTGTAGAACTGAGTCATTCTCATCAAGCAAATCCTAATCACATCCTACCTAGAAAAATGAAATTGAAAAGTCATGTATATCATTCTCATGATAGTACTTGAAGATGAGGGATCTGGCCTCAACTGAGTTGTGATAATTAACGTTCCTTCTTAATTTACCAGAAGCTTACTGGTGAACTGTCTAGACTGTCATGGGCTCTTTTGGGCAGTCTTGTGAAACTGAGAGACCTTTCCTTTTCAAAATAATGCTTTTTAAGGACATCAAACAAAATACATAGCATTACGAAAAACCGCAGCTATGCTGAAATTCAATTATTAAAACATTTAAACAACACGTTCATGTAACCCAGGTTATAAGTCCTTCATTTAGATCAGTGGTGTTAAACTCAGTAAGAAATAGAGGTCACTAACTCCTATGTCAGGATCTCTGCAGGTCACACACAGACTTAGAGAATGACACATTTATATATTTCTTTTCTTAAAAATATTATTTTGTTAAATATTTGCCAATTACATTTTAACCTGCTTCAGACCACACTTGGGAGTATTTTGAGCTGCATGTGGTATGTGGATCATGTTTTTGATACCCCTGGTCTAGCTGATTTGCATATTTTAATAATCAATCAATCAATGAACCTATTACTTGCTGGGCAGGCACTGTGCTAGGTGCTGGTGATACAAAAACAAAAATGAAACAGTCTCTGTCCTCAAAGAACTCAAAACCTATAATAGGGACAACGTGTACATGTATAAGTATATACAAAAAAAACCAGCTAATTTTTTAGGGAAGATACTTGCATCTATAGAGGAAGGGCCAGGAAAGTCATATCTAAGAGAAATATTTAAATTTAGCTACAAGGAAGACTAGAGATTCTAGAGGGGAAGGGAATTTTAGACAGAGAGGGCAACTTACGGAAAGGCAAAGAAATATAAGAGTTATTGAAGCTCATCATGTGAGGAAAAGCAAGCAACAGTCACTGGTGTTGTCTGAGCAGAATACTATGGCTGGAGCTTTAGGACTAGGCTTGGCAGCTATGGGGATGACTGACTGGAGAGGGGGAGAGAAGCAGGGAAAACAATTAGGAGGCAATAATAATAGTCTAGGTGAAAAGAGATGAAAAATGGGAAGGGATAACCTAGGAGTTGTGAATGGAGAGATGGGTCAGAGGCAGAAGAGCTTTTGGTTATGAGCGGTCATGGGGAGGACAGGAAACCATAATTTATGGCTGAAAGCCAAGTCAGGGTAAAACTGTGAGTCCTGATGCCAAGGCTAAGCTAGAAGTCTAGGGTGTCAGGTCAAAGTGGAAGGCATGGCCAAACTTCCAGGTCAAAGCAGATGGCTAAGGGGTGGAATTCATCAGTCCAATCCAAGGAAAAATGTGTTTAAAGTCTACGAACCGAAGGTTGATATCTAGAGGAGCAACTCAGACATAAGGACCCAGAAAAAGCATGGGATTTGGGCAGGAAATAAAGTGACTTGACTTCTAGAGGTCCACGCTACTTCGAAGAATCCAAGTACATGAGTACTAGTCAGGGATTAAGATTCCGGCTAGCTATGAGGAAACAGAAAATGGAATTCAGACTAGGAATCTCACTAGCTCTCAGCCTGTGGAAAACAGGGATTCACCGTTGCTCTCAGAACACAGGCAGTTTTCCTTCAGGTAGAGTTCTGGGCAGCCTTCCTGTTGTGGGCAGCATGTACGGACTGCTTTCTGGGTTAGTCAGGCTTTGCAGATACTGGCTACTTCAACAGAAGGCCGGGTCTCCCTGGCAGTCTGCAGTTTTATCGTTGTTTGTATCATGACTGACAAGAATGTTGTGATAGCAGTAATGAAATCTAGCCCAGTGATTCTCAAAGTGTGGTTCAGGAAGCACTCAGGGTCTCTGAGATCTTTTCAGGGGGTCACTGAGGTAAAACTGTTGTCTGTAATAACCCTAGGGCAGCTAGGCAGATAAAGCTCTATGCTTCGAATCAGGTCTCATCTTCCTGAGTTCAAATCTGATCTCAAACACTAGCTGTGTGACCTTGGGAAAGCCAGGTATTCCTGTCTGCCTTAGTTCCTCATCTTTAAAATGGTCTAGAGAAGGAAATGGCAAATCACGCCAGTGACCTTGCCAGGAAAACTCCAAAAAGGATGACAAAAAATCAGATATGACAAATACCTTAACAACAGAATAATGTTAAGATGTTTTAATTTCTAAAACTGTAGTAATGATAGACATATTACTCATATAAACAGAAGCTCTGTAGGAAATTTTCAGTTTTTAAGAGTATGAAGGGTTGAGAACTGCTGATATAGGAGTTCCTCTGGTAGACCACAATCTTATTTCAGAGATGATTCAATGCCTAATTCATAGTGATTAATTTGCAGATCTGGAATTATTCAAACCCAGGATCTGTAATTTCTAATCCACTGTCCTTCGCACACTGATCTAGTACATACTGCCATATGTAGGTACAAACATCTCCCAGATCCTGCTATGAAACAAAGACACCACCAGCATCACTGCAGAGTTGAACAGCATCTATGACGTATTTGGTACTTGATAAAAAGTAATGAAAGCAAAATTCATGTCTTACACACTAAATGTGCAATACTGGGTCTTACATCATTTGAGGGTTGATGATTTATTTCCCTTTAATTATTTAAAAATCATAAACTTAACTAGTAAGAAAAGCAAGCAATCAAATGACCATACAGAGGCAGAGGTATAAAAACCTTGCCCCAAATTTATCCTGAAACGAGGCGGAGCAAACCAAGCAGCCTACCAGACGTCTAACAAGTCAAAGGAAATGCTTCTGCTCTGGGTCCCCGCAGGCCAGGCTGAAGGCGAGCCACGCTGCTAGGTTTCCTTCCTTCCTTCTTCATTTCTGTTTATGTAGTTGCAGTTAGTGTGCATGCAGCTCTGTTTCTGCCTGACGATTTTCCCGTGTTTTGCTATCCCCACAACACATACTCTGAACCTCCCTCTAAAGCCAGGTGAATCAGTGGCTTATGGCATCCAAATTCTTGGGGATTTTTTTTTTTAAATTTTAAAAATTTGTTTTGTTTTTAATATTTGGGATAAAATAAGTATTTCCATAACAGTATAATAAAAAAAGATTGCACATGAAATTGCAAATCTATTCCATTTAAATATATAATAAAGTTATCATCCCATTAGTCTTAAAATGATAGGATTTCACAGCTGGAAGAGAATTTGGCCATGATATAGTACAAACTACTTTTTTAGAAAGGTAAATACATAGCGTAGATACATGTAGACATGTAGTAATAAAGTAACTTGCTAAAAGTCACATAGACTGCATTGGAGGCCAGAATCTACATTTAAACCTAGGTCCTCTGACACCTAGTCTACAGTACAATGGGCACCAACATGTTGCTGTTGGTGACAGGGATATCAGACTACTATCTTGTCTGAGCAGCCTAATTCATACAGACCCATTGGGAAGCTGTAAGCCAAGTGGCTGCCTGAATGCCATTTCTCTGAAAAGATAAGATCCTTTCGGGGTGCTTTTCCCTGTGAGCCATCCATCAGGAATCACAGTGTTTCTGATGCCAACACTCTCTATCTGGAAAGCTTCTGTTCAAACAGTGCTGTTCTTTCTGAATGGCTGCTGTCCCCATTGTTTTGTGATGTCTTGATGGATGTTCTAGGATACAACAATTACTGTCTGTTTTAGGAACTTCTATATCATTTTCCTAAACAAAAGTAGAACACACTAGGCATTTCGAGGAGGCAATATTTAAGGCACCTAAAAAAACAAAACCAAACCAACAAAAAACCTCACAAAAACACGCTGTTTGCCAGGGACTGAGACAATATTTTTTGAGAAGATTAGATTTAAGAGAGAGAATTGCAAAGAGTTCTAGATGCTACAAAATGAGGCAGAAAACTAAACCAAAGGACAGTTTGTAGAACAAACTGCTAGACACCCATTGCCTTTTGTGAGTATCAGTGGTATATGTAAATAAATTTGTTAAGGACCTGTACTTTCCTTGGTGTGAAAACTTTTTGCCATCCCCTGGATACAGATAGCATTCTACCTACATCAGTAGCCAGGTGGATCCGTGGATTGAGTGTGGGACATGGAGTTAGGAACACTTGAGTTCAAGTCCTGACTCAGATACTTTGCTGTATCACTGGGCAAGTCACTTAAGCTCTCTGTCTCAGTTTCCTCACCTGTTAAATGGGGATAACAACAGCACCTACTTCACAGTGTTGTTGTAACACATGTAAAGTGTTTTGAAAACCTTAAATTGCAATCTATGTAATTTATAGTCTTAAAAGAGTCATCTGAGGTTTACAGAGGTTAAGTGATCTGCCCAGTATCATATATTTAATAAGAGTCAAGGGCAGGAGGTGAACCGAGGTCTGCCTGGCTTCAAGTCAGATATTTTATCCACTAGGAAATACTGCCTCCCTAACATACATAGTGAACCAGAAATCAACCAGTTTAATAGTTGCCTGTTAATAAATAATTTTAAATCAGTTCCAATATCATCTGCAATCGATAACATTATTGTCATCAAGGGAGATTTCTCAAAGGTTTTCAAAGCAATGTTTTGCCTTTTTCCTCCGTGGAATTTAAGATTTTGAAGACTTTTTCTGATTAAATATTACTTATCTGTCCTTAGACACAAAAATCTTCAGATGTACACCAATGTGAATTGCTTTTCCTAAAGATTAAGAGAACAGCAGGGGGTCTCTCTCATTCTCTTCCGGTGCTGTAGAATCTCTCTGGAGAAAGGCACAGAACTTTACTCTCGGAGCCTCTACTAATTCATCTTATCTTATTTCAATGGTGCCTACTGCTACACAGAAGGAACTCTGTATTGCATGCCCTACCTCTTCTGAAGCTCGCAGGATACCTTGCCTACTTTCTTTTCTCAGCAGAGGCCCCTTGCCCATTCCCTGATTCTTGGCCCATGAACTCGCCCTTCTCCTCTATCTCCCACCTTTCCATCTCATCTGGTCCACCTCTGTCTGAGGAGAAGGGTGCCTCTTGTTCTTGTCAGGATCATTGGCTCTCCATCTATTCAGAGCCCCATCTTTCCGATCTCTTGTTCGATGACCCCCTGACATCTCTGTTCCTTCCCTATCAATCGTCCCCTTCTACCTTTGCTTACATAATCAGATCTATGCCATCATTATAAAAAAAAAAAATTTTATTTACTCTGTCAAGTTATCATCTTAGAGCTGAATGCCTAGAAATACCTCATCTATATTTATCATCTCTATTTCCTTACTTTTACCCACTCTTTGTGCCTGGTCATTTCTTAACCGCTCATAATTTGGCTTCTAACTCTTAATACTTGATAAAAATGGTTCTTTCCCATAGTGGTTATTAAATGGCGTTTTTAAAAATTGTCACTCTTACTTCATCTCTCCTCTGTTTTTTATAATGTTGACCACCATCAGTTTTCTCATCTACTAAGGTCCCTTCCAGACCTAAATCTATGGTGTGACAATGACTGGTTGTTCTATAACTCAACATACTATTTCCCAGTTCCATGCCTTTTCACGGGTCACCTCTCCAGGTCTGAAATGATCTTTTCTTATCCCTGCTACTTGGAACCTCTATATTCAAGCACTGTATGCTAGTACAGTGCCTTGCATATATTTATCACTTAAGAAAATTGATTTCTTTTTTTTAAATTAATTTATTTGTTTTCAGTTTTCTATAATCACTTCCTTATATCTTAGCTTTTCTCCCCCTTTCTCCCCTCTACCTCCCCGAGACAGCATGTAATCTTATATAGGTTCTACACATACATTTTTATTAAATACATTTTCACCTTAGTCATGGAAAGCTGATTTCTTTAACACACACAGAAAAAGAAAAAATTCATTTAATACATCTTGGCAACTAAAAGACTGTACTAATACACAAAGAGTCAGACACAATGACTCAAATCTTTCCTCTTTTATTTTTACCTCTTTCTGATCACTAACTAAATTTTATCAGTATTTCTCTAGGTGGTGGTTGTATAGATGACTATTATCAAGTCCCTTTATTTTTACCCCAAACACAGAATCTTCTAAGCCAGTCTATAATGAATTATATTTACTATTTGCAATAAATTCCTGATCTGATTTGTGAGTCACAGAAATGTTTTCTCTGAATTTATATATGAGCACTTCTGCATTTTGGTCAAGCTGTTATAGGGTGTGGCTGCAGGCTTCCTTGTAATCCCAGACAGCTGTCAAGTGTTACATATCATGGGGCCATAAGGATAAGGGGTATAGTGTAAGCCATCAATGCAGTAATCAATTCAATTACACAGTTCTGTTGACAGCTGTACAGCTGGATTGAGGAACACAATCTTCAAGTAAGCAACACAGTTGTCATATAAGCAGGATAAGCAGACACGTAGACACAGTCAGACACACACATCCATAACCTCTGAATCTGATCCTGAAAGAGGAAATCCACTGAGATGATAGGTTCCACTAAGCTATTGATTGAGGCCATCCAGGATAAAGAACTGAGATGGGATTTGTGGTTTCCATAAATGGAATTTTTGGATTTAAGGCAAAAGCAATTGATTTCGTTAATCAGATGAAATTCTTAGGTTGATTACTTGAGTTTTTTTAAACTGGGTAGTATGTGAGGAGAGTGGTATCTAAGTTTTAAGACCACATTAAACTAGAAGCTATGAAGGTCTAAAACAAGAATATAAGAAAAAATAAGGTATATTCACAGGTTCTGACAGTTGCAATGAATCCTGCTACCATAAAAGGAAAAATTAGTAGTGGTGGCTGGTGAATCCTTACTGAGGGGAAAACTACAGGATGGAGACTTAACAAAGAATAATAAATTTCGATCTTAGAAGACATTAAATCCAAAGCCTTCATTCTAGAGATAAGAAACTTTTAAGTGGCTTGCCCATGATTAAATATGCCTTCCTGAAGGAGGTGTGTCAGAGATGTAATGGAGATTCTACCCAAACCCTATCTTTTTTCAAAAATTATATTAAACCTTTTTTAATTAATAAAAATCCATTTTTTCTCTTTTACCTCACTTTGCCATTGGAAAAAAGAAAGAAAAACAAAACTTTTGTAACATCTATATGTAAGTTAAGAAAAACATTCCTCATGGATCATGTTAGAAAATATATGTCTCATTTTGAATCATGAGCTCATCACTTCTCTGTCAGGGGATGGGTAGCAAGGTCATCAATGGTCCTTTGGATTGTGGTTGGTCATTATTTTGATCAAAGCTGTCAAGTCTTTCAAAACTGTAAATGGTTCTCCTGGTTCTGCTACTTTACTTTTAATCAGTTTATACTCATTTTCTCAGGTTTCTCTGAAACCATCCCTTTCATAATTTCTGAAATTTACATTCCTCACAGTTGATGAGCAACACCATAGCTTCTAGTTCTCTGCCATGACAAAAAGCTATTACAAAATATTCTCTTTCCATACTGATCCTTTTCCTCCTCCTTTGATCTGTCCTCCATACAGCTGCCAAAGTGATGTTCTTAGTTAGGTCTGACAAGGTCCATTCCCTTACTCAATAAATTACAGGAATTGAATAACATCTCTAGGATCAAACAGAAACTTTTTTGTGTTCAGAAGCTCTTTACAACTTGGCCCTACATTACCTTTCTAGCGTGATTACACCGAACTCCCCTTCATGTACTTTATGGTTCACCCAAACAGGCCTTCTTACAGCTTTTGATACATAATACTCCCTCTTACGTCTCTGTAGCCAATGCTGGAAATGTACTGCCTCTCAAAACTCCTAATTTCCTTCAAGAGATAGCTCAGTGCTGCCTTCTGCAATGAGGCTGTGCCTGGTAACTCCCTGCTGCTAGTGATGCCCCCATCCTCTCACCCCTACTACCATGTACCTACAGAGGATTCCAAAAGTTTTAGCTTTTTATTACCTTAAAACTACATAGACTTCTGGAAAACGCTGTAAAATAATCCATTCCACCTCCTGCCTTTCCCCATCACAGTTGTGATATATCATGGATTGGCATAATAAACTGAATGGGAATTTGGGGGACTTTTGCAGAAGCTGCAGGCAACACGTGACAGTCAGCAGATGACACAGAAAAAATTTAGAAACTCAAAAATGCACATAATATATGTATAGTATTGTATAATATCAACATCTTTTTTCTTTTAATTCCATAATAATTCAGACTTCGGCTCTGGTACAAAGGGCAAGCCAAAACATTTTATGTGGATCTCACCTTAACTCCTACAATGTGGAAGGGCTAACTGTATTTTGTACATTTGTCTTTCCCAGTACAATGCAAGTTCCGGCAAGCTGGGATTGTTTTGCTTTTGTCGGGCGGCTAGGTGGCACTGCAGTGGACAGAGCGCCAGGCTGGAGTCAGGAAGACCTGAGTTCCAATCCAGCCCCAGACACTTACAAGCTAGGTGACAGTAGGCAAGTCCTTTCACTTCTGTTTACCTCAGTTCCTTCCTCCGTAGAATGAAGATCATAATAGCACCTACCTCAAAGAGTTGCTGGGATGAGATAATAACTGTAAATTGCTTAACATAGTACCTGGTGTATACAGTAAGTGCTATATAAACGTTAGCTATTAATCTATTATTGTTGTGAGGAATAAATGATAAAAAGAGTATAAAGGACAATTTCTGGCACAATTATCATCATTGTCATTATTACTTCTAGCACCTAGAGGTGCCTGGCACAGAACTTATAGGTAAATGCTCACGAGAATAAACCTGCAGGGGAATTTACAAATCTTAGGATTAAAGAAAAAATGAGAGCCTTTAGGTAAGGAAAAAAAGAATGAAAAACACGGTTGATACTAATATGTTAAAGTACTGTATATACCTGCTGTTCGGTGGGGGAAATGGATGTTTTTCTAATACAGATAAAGAAGTTTCCAGACAGAGAAGACAGAGTGATGATAAAGACTTGAAATTTCTGTGTGTGTAGATGTGTAAACATGTGTATGTATGTCTCTGCACATACATACAAACATACATATGCACATATATATGTGTGTGTAGACATATGCGTGCTATCAATCCCAAAATGATCTTGATTAATAAAAGAGGAAGAAATCTTAAAAAAAACCCACCAGAATTAGTAGCTTTCCAATAAGCTCAGGTGTTAAAAGAAGGGCATGTTACTAAGGACCAGTAGAAAGGGGTAGTAGAGGCTTGTCAGGAAGCGAGGTGGTGCGGTGAATAGGGAACTGGACCTGGAGCTCATCTTACTGGTCTCAGACATCATCAAACCTGGTCTCAGACATATAATAGCTGTGTGACCCTGGACAAATCACTTCACCCTGTTTGCCTCAGTTCCTCATCTGTAAAATGAGCTGGAGAAGGAAATGGCAAACCATTCCAGTATCTTTGCCAAGAAAACCCCAAATGGGATCATGAAGAATCTGACACAACTGAAATGACTCCACAATAACAGTATACTCGTCAAAACAGTGTCAGAAAGACTTAAAGAGTAACCAGGGCTTACCAGAAGAGCTAAGCATGACACAAGCTGAATTAAAAAATCTATTTGGGTTAGGAAGGATATGAAAGTGTTAGGCCTACACTCTAATATTAGCAAGTGACAGAGAAGAAGCTTAATCACCAAACTCTAGTTCTGTCTCCTCTATCAATGAGAATGGTCTTCTATAACCAACACAGTTAAGAAGGAACTGAGGCATCCAGACAGATGGTAAGAGAACATTTCATGGCTTTATACTAATTCAAGTCTTTGGGCCCAGATGAATCAAGTACTGAAAAAACGTGCCCATGAGACAAAGGAACGCCTGCAGTTCATTTCTGAGATATACAGAAGACCGAGAGACAATAGGGGAGAAGCTGAATCTTGGACAATTTTTTTTTTTCCTTTTCCCTTTTTTTTGACAAATTTTAAAAATTATTAAGCAGTTCATAGTAATGATCACAAGCTGTAGTGACATAGTACTTTATGATGTATCACAAGGTATTCTCTTATAATCACTTTCAGATAGGTTGTATCTTTATCATTCCCATCATAGATGAGAAAACTCATGAGTGGATTTTTCTTTTTTTTTTTTAAGGCAATCAGGGTTAAGTGTAAGTTTCTTAGGCCACATTTGAACTCAATGTCTTCCTGACTCCCGGGCCAGAGCTTTTATCTACTGCATCACCTAGCTGCTCAAACTAAGTTTTATGTAAGACACTTGAACCCAGAACTCTTAACCCTGCGTGGTGATCATTTGCACAAATAGGCACACAAAGAATGAGCTATGTCAAATTAAACTCATTTCATTTTCTCAGAGGCTACTAAAAGGAGATGAGAAGAATGCTATAAACACAATATATTTTAGCAAAGCATTAAAAAAACCTCAATGATATTTTCATGCAGAAGATGGAAAAACATAGACTGGATAATAGCAGAGTTAGATTTGGTTGTACAAACATACTCTAGGTGCTGGTTAATAGAATCCTACCACAAGACTCTGTCCTTGGCCCTTTGCTATTTTGAATCTTTATCAGGTAAACAAGCATTTACCAAGAACCTATATAGCAGGCACTGTAGTAGGTTCTGGAGATATAAAAGAAAGCAAAAAACTGTCCCTGTGGTACTCAGAGGAATTCACAATCTGATGGGGGATTAGATGCAAACTACTACGTATAAACAAAATACATTCTAGATAAACTGAAGATCACCCAGCTAGAAAGCACTAATATTAACAAGTTGGACAAAGATACAGAAGTCCTCCTTTGCAAATATGTAGATGTCACCAACGTGATGGACGGCAAATATGACCTGAAGGTTCTAAAAGATATAATAGGAACAAACTAACAGGATGAAGTATAATATTTATAATATGAATTCTTGCCATTAGGGTAATATTATCCACTGTAAGTACAGGCTGGGGAAAAGTGTTTTTAAGAATAGTTCTTCTGGAAAATGCCAAGGGGCTTTAGTTGCCTGCAATATGAATCAATAGTACAACACCACTGTTAAAACAAGAGAGAATACAATTCCATCATTTCCTGAACTGGTCAGAACACATCTTGAGCAATGAATGTGCTCAGTTCTGGCTACCACAATTTAAGGGGGACAATGAAAATGCTGACAAGGTTGTTGAAGGATCTGGATACCACATAGAATGAAGACCTGGGAATACTTATCCCAGAAAATGAAGACTTCGGGGAGGGAGAGAAGAGAGAGGGGGAGAAAAATCTAAAAACCTAAAATGGAAATGATTATAGAAAACTGAAAACAAAGAATTACTAAATAAAAAAGAAAATTAAGACTGAGGCAGGGAGAACATCTTTAAGTAGTTGGTTACTGGGAAGAGCCAATAAACTTCTTTTGTGTTTGTTCCACTGGGGTTAAATGAAGACAAAAATGCGTGGAAGTTACAGGATTGCAGATTTGGGCCCAATAAAGGAAATCTTTTGGTATAAAATTAGAATTCTTAGGTACTCAGCTCCCCTTTCACTAATTATGTCTGAGCAGAAGCTGGATATCATAGAATGAATTAAACTGCTAGCTATGAGTTTGGATGAAATTAATTTTCTAGTGAAATGCTTCTAAAATCCTAGTGAAATGCTTCACTGTGGTGGCTAATCCAGCAAAGCACTGGCTGTTACTTGAACTAGAAATGTCATCTGGAAAACAACAGTGTATCTGCTGTCAGAGGACCGGACTGGTCAAATCTAAAAAGATTGATAATAATTATGATAATAATGATGTTTGTAAAGTACTTCACATATCTCATTTGGTTCTTCTACAATCCTTTGAAGAAGGTGCTACTCTTTTCCTTATTTTACAGATGGAAAAACAGAGGCCTAGTATCAAGTGACTTGCACATAGCTCATGATTTTTTTTTTTTTAAGAACAGAAAGTAATTTATTTAATTCTCATGTGAAAGGGTCGTCCCTCCACCAGGACGGGGCTGATGGAAGGAGGCAGCTAACAGAGATCGAAGCACCATTATATACCCTAATGCAGAGACTCTCACCTCCCCACCATCCCACCTCTCCATTGGCAGGGAGGTGGGCTTACAGTCTAAGCATGGTTCATGATTCTTGAGCCAAAGTCCAACATTGTATCCACTAGTGCAAAGAATGTGAACTCTGAAGATAAGAGAAAGTGAATCCAGATTTAGACTCAGTCACTTCTCTAGCTGGGGGAACCATGTAAGCTCTTTGGGGCTCAATTTCCCTGTCTGTCAAATGAGAGGATTGAACTAGGTGGCACTGAAGGTTTCTTCCAGATCTATGAGCTAAGATCCTATAATTTTATAATTATTTTAAAATCATATTTTTAAAGAGCTTAGCATAGTAGACTGGCACACATTAGGTACTTAATAAGTGATTTCCTTCCTTCTTTTCTTTCCTGTCTTCCCTCCCTCCCTCTCTCTCTTTTTTCTTTTCTCTTTCCCTTCCTCCCTTTTTTATTCTCCTTCCCTTCTTTCTTTCCCTGCTTCCTTTCTCTCTTCCTCCCTCCTTTCCTTCTTTCCATCCATTATCTATCTACTAAGATCTATATAGGCAAATATTCGTACTAAAGGAAATCTCAGATCTTTTTAGTACATGACACAGAAAGGTTGCACTTGAATACATATTTCTAAAAAAATAGATGAACTCTAAGGATGAATTCTTTCCAACTTTCCCACTTTCTTTACCACCCAAGAGAGAAACCCACTGCTAGGATCTAAGAGCCACCCAGCTCCTACACTTACTTATTGCATGTGCCCCATTCTCTTCCCCATTCACAGTGGCTTCTCCATTCTTTGGTGGATTTTGCTGAGAGACGGCTGCTGGGGTGGCTGCAGCAGCTGCAGCTGTGGCAGCGGCGGCGGCGGCTGCAGCTGCTGCTGCTGCATTGGCTTGCTGCTGAGCTAATTTTTCTCTGAATGCTTGCTGTCGGGTCTGTACAACATCAGGCATCACGGCATCTATTAGCGATAGGGACTCTATGGGGCGGCCATCAAAGACTGTACCATCCTGGAAGAGAAAACAATAGTGATGGTTATGGGCTCTTTCTTAGAGAGGGAAGTGATTGTTTGAAAAGGACCAGAATGGGACAATCTCCTGTGAATTAGCAGAGTCAATCCCAGGGTCACAGGATCATAGACTTTGAGGCTGAAAGGCCTAGAACACAAGGCCATCGTTTCGTAGACAAGGATGCCAAGGTGCTAAGAAATGAGGTTACTGGTCCACAGTCACACTGGATTTACATATCCCAGATAGGATCCTCAGTCAGGTCTTTTAATTCCAGAGCTAGAACTCTTTCTTCAATCAATAAGCATTTATTACGTACCTACTTTGTATCAGGCGCTGGACATGTAATTACAGAAATGAAATTGCCTGTTCCCTCAAGGAGTGACAATATACACACATAAGCAAAACCACCACATACACTATAATTACTGCTGCTGCTATGTATGCATACTACTACATACATACTACATGCATTATTATTAGGCATGTCATATGTAGATGTATTGCTCATATGTGCATGTCACATGACACACTAATACATCACTATTCACGCAGCAACACTGTTTACATATGCATATAATACGATAATACAGAGTAGGTATGTAGTAGTACCACTTATATATGTGTATGTAATGCATACATTATAATAAGTATATACAGTATATTTGTAGGATTACTGCTTGTATTGTATGTTGTACTACATACTACATACATTATTCTGGATGTAGTAATGTTTTGCATGAATGTATATAACAAGTATGTTTTATATATATATATATAAAATGCATGTGGTAGGTTATGTAGGAATATTGCTTATATATGTAAGCATATGATGTATCTATTATAGCACACATATAATAATGAATGTAGCATGCATGTGGCAATATTGTTTATATGTGCGTGCTGTATGACATAACATATGTCTGTCTATAATATTTATATAATAATGCATGTAGTATGTATGTGGCAATACTGTTTATATGTGTGTGGCAACGTCTGTCTATAGTATTTATATAATAATGCATGTAGTAGTACTGCTTATATATGTATATTATGCCACATAAAACATGTATTGTATACTGTGCTAAGATGTAACACATATCACATACTGCACTGTATGCATATTTTAATACTACATACATAAATACAATATGCAAATATAAGCATGCAAATATAAATATATATAAAAATAAACACATAGATATATGGTACTTTTTGGGAGAGAAGGCACTAACACCTCGAAATTAGGAAAGATGTCATGTGACAAAATTTTAGAACAATATATGAAATCATATACACACATAAAATATATAAATATCTCTCTATATAACATATAAAATTAGGTCACCAATTTTTTTTGGTATGAAAATAGCATCCAGATGCTATTAAAGAAAAATATTAAAGGGGAACAAAACAAATAAAACCTTTCAGACACAGTAGCAAAAAGGTAAAGGCAGAGTTAATTTTTAAAAAGCAAAAACATAACTTTTTTTTAAACTGAAAATTTTTAAAAAGCAAAAAACGTGCCTGTCCAATAATATCGCAGAGAACAGGGGATGTTGAAATACAGTGCTCAATATTATGGTCTTCATTCTGGCACAAAGTGATTCCAATCTACCTTTTTAGTTTTGTCCTAGGACTCTTAAACACTCACCCTTCAGCCCAAATGATCTACCGATTTCCTCCCACCCTTCGTCTGCCTTTGCTACTGCTGTTTCTCCATGTCTAGTGAGCACACAATGGGCCTAAAGATAGGAGGACCTGAGTTCAAATCCTACCTTAGGTACTTCCTATTTGTGTGACCCTGGGCAAGTCATTTAATCTCTGTCTGCCTCAGTTTCTTTATGTGCATAATGGGGATAATAAAAATTCTTTCCTCCTTGGGCTGTTGTGACAACCAAAAGAAATAGTCACTGTAAAGTGCCAAGTACAGTGCTTCGTCTGTAGTAAGCATTATACAAATGTCAACTACTGTTATATCTATTACTGTTGTTAGACTCCCAAGCCCCAACTTAGGTTTCACCTCCTCTTCCACAAAACCTCCCCTCATCCCCATGTGGAGGTAATCTCCTTCCTCCTCGTCCTCCAGTTTCTCGTAGCATTTTGTCTGGACTACGCCTTCACACCTGTCACATGCTATACCATATTATAGTTATTACTGTACAGACCTTGTCCCTTTTATTGATTTGAGGACCATATCTTATTTCATCTTTGGTCCTGTCCTTTCACTAGTATGGAAACTCTGTTCACTAATGGCAACAGGTCATTTATATCTGTAATATCTGTAATTTAATCAATTGGGCAAATACTTATTAAGCACCTACTATGTGTCAAGAACTGTGATAGGTACTAGGGATATTCTCTAGCTGACTGGCTATAGGGCATGAGAGAAAAGAGTCAAAGATGAACGATAATAATAGCAACCATTTCACTGATGAGGGAACTAAGGCAGACAGAAGAAAAGTGGCTTGTCCAGGGTCACACAGTAAGTGTCTAGGACTGAACTTGAACGTGTCTTCCCATTCCAGGTCCAGGGCTCTATCCACTGGGCCACTTGGTCAACCCTAAGTAAAAGGAAGTTTGATTGCATACTCAATAGAAATAAGGAGGCTCAGGAGAGGGGTGAGTTTGAGAAGGTGTTGAGGAAAGAAAGAATGACTTCTCTTTTGGACATGATGCATTTGATAGGTCTGCCAAACTTCTAGTTAAAAAAATTTAGTCGGTGGTTGGTGATGGAGGATTGGAGTTGAGTAGAGTAATTAGGGATGGACACATAGATCAGGGAGTCTGCACAGAAACAATTAGGAAATCCATAGAAGCTGATGTGGTCATCAAGTGAGAGAATATGGGGCAGCTCATGACCCAGAATGGAGTTTCTAGGCATACCCACAGTTATCACAGGTGTGATAGGGTGCATAATCCAGAAAAAAGATTTAGAAGTAGTCATCAGTCAAGGAGGGGAAGGCCAACAAAATGCAATGCCATGAGAACGCAGAAAAGGTTTGCAGTAAGAGGAGATGCCTTATGAGAAACATGACAATAGGAAAGAAGGCACAAAGAGATTTTTGGTTGATGATACTAAGAACACCTGGAGATCCTATTATTTGCTGGTAGTCCCACAGCTAGGTGTTTCAGAGGCTGGAACCAACATCTGAGTTGAAGACTTGCCCTCTATGTACTATGCCATTTTATTTCTCACACAGTACGCTGAACATATAGAAAGTATTTAACAAACGTTTGATAAACTGACTCATAAGCACTGCCACTTACATACTAAGAAAATTTAGAAAATAGTGCACATTTTGTACTAAAATTGCTATTATTTTTGGAGCTTTGGAAATCTCTATGAATAACCTGCCTTTATATATGCTAAAAATAGCTCTTTCAAGGTTTCAAATCCAAGTCAGGGGTGTCTTCAAGAGTTAACTTACCAAGCATGAATCCAGACCTGACTTCTACGGAATCTGTTCATTTCATATATTAAAATAAGTTATTTACCAATCTTGGATTAAGATTGTATCTGAGGTAAATGCGAAACCCATTCTTGGGTTCAGACTTTGACCAAATATTGATTCCATTAACTGAACAATTACAGAAATATTTAAATTTCCTATCTGGATGAACTCCTCCTCTCAGTTGGACTCCTTGCTCTCATCTACATCAACTTAAGTGTCTGATTTTGAGAGCTCTGCACAGTTCTCCACACACAGCAGAAAATTCCTTTTAGTCTAAGCAAATTCACACACTGTAACCATATGAAATCTGAACCTGCAGAGCTGGCCCTGACTTGATGTATAAATGCATTAAAAGTACATTTTGCACATGTTTTCACTGTGACATTTTCAGCAATGAACCGACTAGGTTCAGTCAGCAGTATTAGAAAAACGTAAGTTCTTTTCAATAGAAGCACTAACTAAAGAAACAAAAATAATAATATGTACTTATTTGACCTTGGCAACAATTATATTAAAGGCAGTAACTGCCTAAGTTAATTATTAAAACTTCTCCCATGTAAACATTTTAAAACTCTGCCTCTTTTTCTCTTTACTTTCTAAAGACATCAGTGATAAATGAGGAGTGATTCCCTTTTGCCTCATTATACTGTCACTGTCTAGATGACCTTGGGTGAGTTAAACCTGTGCAGGGGGTTCTGACAAGATGACGTGGCAGAGTCAGAGGACAAGAGATCAAATCCCACCCTTAACGCTTATTACTCATATGACCAGACAAGTCATATTCTCGCTAAGTTTCAATTTCTGCATCTATACAAGGAGGTGGGAGGGAGGGAGTTGGACTAAATAAATAGCCTCTGAGGACCTCTTTATTTTATTTATTTATTTATTTTTAAAGTCTGGTACTATAATCCTGTGAATGGATGATCTCTTGGGTTCCATTCTAAATCCCATGACCTATTGTAGGAGAGCTGAAAGAGTGAGACAAGGCAGAGGAGGAAGAGCTTCCCAAGAATGGGACAGATTAGAAACACATTGATCAAGGACTGAAATGAACAATGGGAAAAGAGTAAAGTAGGAGTAGCTAAGCAAGCGCCCAGAAGAACTAAGAAGCACCCTTGGACAAAGAAAGATAAAAGGAGGAAGAGGTCACTGGGGAGAGGAGACATAGCCCGATTTAGAAGAGGTATTACGGGGAAAGAAGAGACATGGACAAGACTTTCCACAATTTAAAGAAAGGGGATTTGGAGAAGATTAAAGATCTGAGAAAAGAATAGAAGTGGAAAGGACAGGGGAAATATATGGTTGAGAACAAGAGTGGGAGAAGCTGAAGGACATTAGGGTCAGAATGCCAAGAATGCCTGGTCCAATGGCAACACTCCTGAAACAAGCAACAAAAGCTGTTGTAATGAGTGTTGTATTAAAATTGACACGGTACTAAAAGAAGCGTACGAAGAGGAAGGTTATTTCTTATAACCTTATAGGTTATAAGATTATTTCTAGGCAAACTGCCCTGCTCCTGAGTCTGGAGGGAAATGGAAGACAAGGAGACTAAAAAGACTGATTACTTAGCAGCCTTGGGAGGGAGGTTTGTTAAAATATTTAGGAGTACACGACAACCCTTGTGAACACCATCATACTTCAGTTTCAAAGAGACTGGATGAGTGATTGGCTCTACCAGCTGTGCAAACTGGATTAGGAGGAAGGTTATGAAGGAGCTTTTAAGCGTTCAAGGCAGTGACTCTGTCTGTGGAATGAGGATCCCTGGGGGTGGGGAGCGGATGCAGAATTATTATTGCAAGGGTTCCTCCAATCGATATGCATACCAAGGAGGGTCATTTCATTCTTTATTGGATTCTAACAAATAAGTACACTAACTAAGGAAACATAACCTTGCTATACTGAATGAATACCTGATGTTGGCATTTTTATCCTGAAATTATTTATAGATGTTGCTGTGATTAATAAAATAAAAATTCATCTAAAATATTATGCTATTTGTCAATATGCTTTCTGCTGCAGAGGATACAGTGCCTGGCTTGGAGTCAATAAAAGCTGAGGTTCCAATCCTGTCTCTAATACTAGTGTATGACCTAAGGTAAGTCTCTCCGTGTGACTCAGACAACTCTATGGGACTTATCTATTAAGGCAAAGACTTGTAGTCTGCCTCTGGATTTGAGTAGGATGTTCCCCTTGCTGAAATTACATAATCTTTCTGTACTTAACGTTATTTTTTTCTCTTTTAACTTTCATTTTTTAAATTTTGAGTTCCAAATTTTCTCCAGCTCCTTCCCTACCCTTTGAGAAGTCAAGTAATAATTTGCATTATTTTCTTAACTAAATGGATATCAATGATTCCAGTTACTATCAGGTTGGTGTCTATGAAATTATTTAACATAAAAAGGGATTCTTACACTCAAAAAGTCTGGGAACCAATGGTATATGAAATTGGTATCTGATGGGAAGACAGGGATGCTGCAAGGTAATAGTGAGTGTTACAGGTGAAGGTATTTAAGGACATAGCTGAGAAACACAAGTCTGTTGACATTCTGGAAGGCCATAAAGAAGCTGTTCAAATGAAAGACACATCTCAGAAACCCAAAATGAAGGAAGGACCAGAGGAAAAAAATGGGGAAAAAATGAATCAAAGTGAAGCAACCACCACAAAGGAAATTATGTCAGAAGAGTCTGTTGAAGCCAAAGTAGCTTATGAGACAATTGTTCTTTTATTTAATATTTTTAAATCATGGAGGAAAGAACTGGGGGGTTGAGTGGGAGGAAATAGGTTTTTGTTTAAAACCATACTTTAGCTTTCTGCTACCAATTCTACTCTGTTGAAGAGATAATAATAAAATAACGCTGGGAAATTATTGTTAACCTTGAGATCACAACCTCTTCTGTATTCTGCTCCATTCAGGCAGAGAAGTACCATCTGCCTTTCCTGTGTGGTCACTTTTTTGCCCACCTGCTTGCAGAGTATAAAGAGAAGAGACAAGACACCCTGTAAAGTGCGCTCTTCAAATGAGCGTTACACCAAAATATTAAGTCGATGAAAAGCTGCTGTGTCCTTTTTTGTGATTTGAAAATGTGTTGTTTACACACTAAACATGATCGCTCTTCTATATATACAGAAAACACAGATGTGTAAAAAGCAGGGAAAGCTTGCTGCTATTTTTACTTCTAGGTAACTAGAAGTCCCAAATTTATGAAGGAAATTAAAAGCAAAGGTGAAACACTTAAAATTTCTCTCAAGTACCTTTCTGGAAATAAGTATTTAATTAACACTTGTTTTTCCAAGACATGAGAAGTTTTCCAACACTCCTCCCCAAATGCGTGACTGCTCCGGCTGGCTTCTAACTAAAGCACACCTGGAATTGCCCAAGTGTGCATTCTGTTTGTGGCCATAAAGAAAGTGACTTACTTCGTTGATACTGATCTCAGCTTCCACATACTGTAGGCCTTTCTGGAGGATGGAGATGAGGGCAGCAGGTGGCACTAGTGTTCCATTGATATTGGACTGACTGATGTGACTTTCAATACCAAATGTGAAGGCCGAATGGGAAAAACCTAAAAGCAGGAAAACAAGCCATGACATGAAACCCAAGTTTACTGACAGTTGCACATCCGTTTATTTCTAAAACTGATTATTGTTTAAAACATCAATGTGTAAAAACTAACTCAGAATCCAACATTATTGGCTTTGGGTCACCTAAGTCAAAAAATAGCTGGTGGGGAAAGGGGAAGGGGAGAGTAGGGAAGAGGAAAGCTCTTTTTGCTAAATGAAAAACTGGGCTGTGAGAGGGAAAACACATGTAGGAATGAAACAATTAGTCTCAATAAAAAACTAGTTAAAAAACCCAAAAAGGATGGGGAATAAAGTCTGGCTGAATCATACTCTGATAAATAAATATTTGACTCAAATCTCTTTTCCCCTCAGGTTAGTATCAATCTTTCCAGAAGCTCAGCATTGGGATCTCTTTCTTTGCACAGGCTGTACATGGCCCCAGCACTGCTGTAGCTCACACAAGGGAGTCATTCTTTAACAGAAGATAAGGAAAGGAAAATCCTCTGCTCAGAGCTACAACTGGACACGGAGAACAAATTAATTCTATGACGAAGCAACAGGAAAAGATGACACTCTTGTCTGGATCTCTTTTCTGAAGTTAAACAGTGTTGTCCATAGAAATAAATGAATTCTCCCTGTTGCTGATATTAGCTGCTGGTTAACTGTGAGATTTCTTGATTATCTCTTCCTTATTTCTGGAATTGTTACCCTCTTATCAAGCTGGGGGTGATAAAACTCTTGCTACTTAAAAATATATCCTAGAATTAAGCTTGCTTTCTTTGAAAGAGCTTGGATAAACACCAGGGGAAACAAGGTAGAACTGGGATGGTATTTAAAGAAAAGCTTGGGTTGAGTGGTTAAGCTGAAGCATCTCTCTGTGTGTTTTTAAGTGGATCGGAAAAAAAACCAAAATAATAATGATAACTAACATTTCCGCAGTGCTTACTATGCTAAGCACTTTACAATTACTATCTCAACTGTTTCTCACAAAAACCCTGGCGGGGGGAGGTTCTATTATTACCCCCATTTTACCGATGAGGAGCCTGAGACAAATAGATTCAGTGACTTACCCAGTTATCACACAACTAGCAAATGTTTGTGCTTGATTTGAACTCAGATTTTCCTGACTCCAGGCCCACACTACTCACTGCGCCACCCAGCTACATAAACGGTCAGCGCTAGACTCTTAGGTGACAGCTGTTATGACCTCTAGAGACTTTCTCTGCCCTTCCCCCTTTTACCCCCAAATCTTCCCCTCTCAAGTGTCAGTGTCTTAAAATTCCACCATTAGAGAGATCCTTTGGCTTCATGGGAGACCCTCTTTATAAAATGTTAATAGTCCTTCATAAGATAACAAATTGTTCTTTAGTTTAAAACTAAAGTTTATTAGGTTTATTAGGTCATTTCCCAGGGATAGCAGAGTGTTGAAGAAAAAACCCCAATACCTAGAAGACGGTTCTCACAACTTCCCTTAGGACAGGCTATAAACGTAATCTTATGAACTTTCATTTAACATATAAATCCTTGGTTGACGTGGAGATGTGGCTAAATGCTTCTGATGAAGAATTATTTTTCCAATGAGTTAATGTTGAAAATGGATGACAATCCATTCCATCTACAGTTAAGTGACAAAGGCAGTGCTGTATTCTAAATAGATTCATCCCTTTACCATAAAGCAACTTTAGAATCTATTATGTTAGGGGAAATTCTCTATAGGTCATCCAAGTTTAAAATCTCTTTTTTCTCTATCTTCCCAACAGCTCCCCTTCCCAATTAGACATCAAATCTGGTTAAGTACCCCCTCCTTCCACCCCATCAACTTCCAAGCCTTCTCCAAGGTCACTCACTTACTACCCTAGTTTAGGGACTTTTATCCCTTAATGGCTGAATTACTGAAATTACCAAGGCTACCCGAACTCCAGTCTCTTCCCACCACCAATCCAAGCTATGCACTGCTACTAGGCTAAGCCTTGAGAACAAGGGCTGTTTCTACCCCCAACACCTTACAATGGGTATTTTGTTATCCCTTTGTCTTCAGTCATGTCTAACTGTTGGTGGCCTCATTTGGGGTCTTGGCAAAGACACTGGGTTGGTGTACCATTTTCTTCTCCAGCTCATTTGACAGATGAGGAAACTGAGGCAAACAAAACTGGGTTAGAAGTGATTTGTCAGGGTCACACAGCTAATAAGTGGCTAAAACCAGATTTGAACTCCCGCCCGCACTCAGGAAACTATGGCGCCACCTACATGCTCTTTTATTATCCCTATCACTAAGCATAGTGCCTGACATATTTTGATGGTTGGCTGACTCGTAACATAAGTAGTTTGGAAGACCAGAGTTTAAATTTCAGAGCCCTAGTTTCTTCATTTGCAAAATGGGCATTTTAAGTTGAATTCAGATCATTGCCAAATTTTATTTGGTTATGGGGAAATTACCAAGAGGTGATTTTTTAAAAAAGCCACATAGTTTTAAGTCTTTAGTTGCAATAAACTAAAAGACTGTAAGGCAGAAATATGACTACATGAAAATCCATCTTTCATTTCTGTCTTTTGCTAAGCCTTCCCATGCCTTTGTTCTTCTCTAATAGTCATTCTCGATTATTTTTCTAACTCCTTCATTGTCTCACTTTTTTTCACTATAATACAAAGTTAAACCTTTATCAATATTTGCTGCTATATTTAAGTTAAATACTTCCTATTTTAATTTGAAAAATAAATGACTTGAAAATTTTGTTCCTTAAAAATCCTTCAAAAATAATTACTCTTTAAAAACCAAGCTCATAAGACCCTCAAAAATTGATTTCCTTTTCCAGGACACAGATGGGTCTGGGTTTAAAGGGGGGGCATTGTCATCACATACATGATGAATCCAAAGCCTTTCAGGCTTTAAAATTTCTCAGTTCCATTACTAACTCTCTCCTTTTTTCCTCCTATCTCAGAGAGAAAAGAAGTATGCCCATTCTTGGTTTTGTCTAATCCCTGTTACTTACAATTTTGATCATATTCCCTATATCACTTTTTGGATGTTATTTGGCCTTTCAATGAATTTCCAATCTCTTTCTCTGTACAACTCACTTTTCTTCCTGTTTTATGCCTTTACCTGCTCACCTCATACTCCTAAATTCCTAGCAGTCTGGCCTCCGTCACTATTATTCTCCTTAACGTATTCTTTTAATGATCATCCAATGACCTAGTAATTGCCAAATACAATTGTTGTTTCAGATTCCTTGGCCACCTCTCCTCTCCCTCCTTAACATGTGATGGTGGTGAAACCCTTCCCTCTGAATGTCCTCTATTCATGTGGGGGCACTGACTCTTAATGTCTCCTCTATCCTTAGCCTTACCCCAAACTCAAGGCAGGAATTATCCAAGTTTTTCCATTTGGTCCTTTGTCTCTTCTCTTTCTAAAGTCTTTTCTTAAGTCACTTCCTTCATTACTCCTACATGCAGATGACTTTTTAATTTAATTTATGGAATAAAACAAGCAGTTCCATAACACAGTATGACAAATGCCTTCTAAATCTATCTCCAGCCATGACCTTCTTATAAGCCCATCTGAATCTTCAGCTGCCTAGAGCTTCATCTCACCTAAAAAATGGGTTTCAATAGACAATTTTTGGACATTATCATTGTCCTCTCCTTTTAACAAGACCTAATTGAGTACCAATAGATATGACATTTTTGTAGAAAACGTTCCTCTGCTCAAGGAGCTTATCACTTAGGAAAGATAAGATAGATTCATGATACCATTTGCAGACTCAGCATGACTCTGGGTAGATATATGTCATGATAAAGAACATGTTACAAGATTGTAATGGATTAGAGATCAGCTTTCCATTAACTGCATGACCCACATCAGTAACTACTGTTAAATGAAGTTGATGTTTCTGAGCCAACCATTCAAATAGACTGGAATGAGATTAAAATTCATATTAAGAATTTGTTGACTTCAATCTCTCTAGGTGTTTTTACCTTTTTTTACTTTTAATTAGAGGCAACGACATGGCTCATAGATTTGGTCCTTAGTTCAAATCTTCAAATATTTATTATCTATGTGACCTTGGGCAAGTCATCTAACTTCGAGAGATTCAGTTTCCTCATATACGAATTGTGGAGAATAATAACATTTACTGATATAAATATCAAATGAAATAATCCATATAAAGTGCTCTGCAAACCTTCAAGTGTCATGGAAATGTTCAATATCATTATTATTTTTTCTTGCTTCCATGTTCTTATCTTAAGATAAGGATAAATTAAACCATTAAACTGAATAAGTTAAACCATTCCTACAAGGATTTTGGCAGAAGGAAGCAGTAAAATTAAAACCTAGGTTACCTTGAATAACAAAACCCATGAACAAAATCAATGGGAGTTATAAAAAGTATCTCTGAATACATCATTCCCCTTGGGAGTGGAAAATACCCTATTGGCAGCTTTCCCTAATTGTCCGATCTCTGAATCACTGAGCAAGATTTATTTTTTTATTTTTGCCAAGAAATCTAAAAAGCCTATTTTCTGATTCATTTATTCACAAATATTAAATTGAGCTCCTACTACGTTCAGAGAACTATTCAGGAAACTACAGGATGCATAAAAAGTGCATATAATAAAACTTACCCCTAAAGAACTTAAAATCTTAAGGCAGACTTGTGCATGGAAAAGGTAAGAAATATTTCAAGACTGTATGCATTAAGTACACCTGAGTACTACACATAATGACAACCAAATAAATTGTTAAACAGTACAGATCATTAGAATGAGAGGTCAGAAAAATGTTTCATGAATCTGACCGTTGGAGCCACTGGCAACATTTGAATATTCAGAAACAGAAAGATACTTGCAATAGAAAAAAAAAATTAGCCAAAGTGTGATATGTTTTAGGAGAAAGTAAACAGATCAGTATGGTTGAAATAGAGTTTGTTTTGGAGAATGGGAGGTAATAGGTCGGAAAGGAGGGTCACAGTGAAGTTGTGGAGGTCCATTAATGTCTACTCTGAGTCAGTTTAATTCATTAACACATCCCGCATGCAGAGCACTGCTGCAGTCCTTAGGGGAGATACCAAATTTAGAAAAGACATACATACCTGCTCTTTTGAAGCTGACAGCCTGAATATATTCAAAGTACTACACAGGATCTGGGGGAAAGGGGTAGCTTATTATTGGTCAAGATGACCAAGGAAGACTGAACAGAGACAGCTGAATTTGAGTTCTTTTCAAAAACAGGAAGGAATTTCAACGAGGAAGGAAATGATATTAACAATATTAAAGGGATAGGAGACAGAATGAGCAAAAGCAATGAGGTAAAAGAAATGAGAGGGGGTGAATGCATAGACACACAAGTCTGAAGGAAACAGAACAGCTCTGAAGTTAAATGCTGAATTTAATATATAATTAAAAGTAAAAGTTAGTTGTACACAACAGTCACAATTTCATGTACAACTTTTTTCTATTCTACTTTATGTAATATGTATATAGATATGAAAATGATCATTTTATTTCATGTTTTAGATCAGAATAATTTTTTTTAAAAAACACATCAGTTTTACAGTTTTCTACACACTTTCTATAATTACACAGGATTTAAGAGCTGGAAGGGACTTCAGAGAGCTGATTCAAACTCAAGTCTCTTGATTCCCAGTTTCATATTCTTCTCTCATTATACTACACTATCTCTTCCACTGTATTATAATTGTTTCTTATATCAAGTTTAATTTTTTTATTTAGCATTTTTATTTTCCCCCAGTTACACATAAAAACAATTTTTAATATTCTTAAGTTTAATTTTTATTAATTAATAGATATTTATTAAGCACCTATTAATACATGTAAAAGTATTATGATAGCACTGTTTGGATGAAGGAGAATTCAAAAAAAGACATAAACACATGACCCGACAAATGAGGTACAGGTCATATGGCTACCAGTTTGACATGAGGAGATGCTGAATGCTGTTGCTAGCCATTCTCTTTTTGCATTTGACCTTGAAAAAGAATCCAAATCCAATCAATGTTCATATTAATTTTACATCTCATGTAAGGATACTATTTACTACTCATATGTCTCCCTGAGTGACCACACTTTTCTTAGCTGCTTTCAAAGTTGGTAACATTAGGCTTTTCCACCCAAAGAGAAATCCCTGGGAGTGAAAAGCTAGATGTCACTGAAAGAGATGGAAATACTTAACATCTGTCACAGGTAACAGGCAAGGAAGTTGTTAAAGGGAGAGGAGTAAAAGTGCTTCCAGGTACTTTGATGAAAGATCTATGAGTACAATTGGCCAGAATGTCACCAGAGTGTGTTTCTCTGCAAGCCTGAAGCATTTGCTGAAGTCAGCAGGAATTTTGTGAACTTAGGAAGCAACACGATGAAGTGCATTCTTACCTATAGAAAACTGACCATAAGGTAGACTGATTTCCAGCTCTAATTGATTAATAATTTTTTAAAAATCAGATATCCATATCTAACGCAGGGATGTTCAGTACTGGAAAAGCAAGCCATTCACTGGCTACAAAATTTAGATGCCAACACATTACTATTAATATTAACCTAATTATTAACTAACATTAACCTATAAATTAATAATAAATTAACCTTATTATATATGATTACTATATTACCTTATATA
Source organism: Bettongia penicillata ogilbyi (assembly GCA_023548195.1). NCBI lineage: Eukaryota > Metazoa > Chordata > Mammalia > Diprotodontia > Potoroidae > Bettongia > Bettongia penicillata. Next base: position 4,188,298 of record JAJHZJ010000291.1, read on the forward strand.
TTGTTATAAATTAACCTAGTTATTATTATAAAAACCTAACCTACTATTAACCTAATCTTATTAATATTAACCTAATACTAGTCCTTACAAGTTGTGATGGAGAAAAACTAAATGAGGTCAAAACACTTGTAAGCAAGTGTGGGATGTACAGAGGACAGTGGGAAGGAACCTGTAGAGAATGGTTATGATTACAAAATGGGAAACATACAGATTTGGTTTTAAAAAGCCCTTTGGAACCTTCAGCAGAAAAGACCCTTGCTTCTACAATTTAAAATATTATGCTCTGTTTGCAAGGGAAATATCTTACAAATTAATAGGATTAACAGCTCTAAATTCTAAGAACCTCGACAGCGCGCATATAACGAAAATAGACAATATGCACGCTTTGCTTTTCTTACAATTCTAAAACTGCTCATTAATTTCTTATTCACTGCCTAGGATCCTTTCCCTCCTCCCTCTGACTACTGACCTCCCTGGTCTCCTTTAAGTCCCAACTAAAACCCCACCCTCTAAAGGAAACCTTCCCCTTCTTTCAGTTACTTCCTACTTATCATATACATAGCTTGTTTTGTACATATCTGCTTGCATGTTTTCTCCCCCATTAGATTCTAAGCTCCTTGAGGGCAGGGACTGTCTTTTGTCACCTTTCTCATCCCCAGTGCTTAGCATAGCATCCATCACCTCATAGGTACCAGCTGTATTAAACATTGATTTTTTTATTGATTGATTTATCATTTATTTGGTGCAATATCTGATTTACATAGCTCTCTGCTCTGACCAGTTCATGCTGCCTTTTTTGTATTAGAATGATTGTTTAAATTCTTGTTTTTCTGCTGTAAAGATAAATAAAATGAGAAGATATTTCCCATCTATTAATAGGTCCATGTGACCTGCCTGGGTCACATGGAAATCTGAGTGACATGGAGCCTGTGGTGAGAGAAGCTTCCTGAACAGGTGGAGGGGAAAGGGATGGAGCATGAAATGAGTCAGAGCAGTCAGAGCTGGGAAAGGGAGAACAGGCAGCAATGTGGGTGGGAGAGCTTGTTTGTGATTGGTTTAAGGGAGCTGCTTTGTAAGAAGCCTAACCAAGGGAAAGCTTGGGGATGGTAGTGTCCCAGAATTGTTACTGTGTATAGATTTCTTTGTTGCTATGATGGATTTGGTTTTCTGGTGTTGGGATTCGGCTTTCTGGTGTTTGAATAAATGTTTTGGTTCTATCAAAGGGAGATCAGTAGTCAGAAGGAGGAGGGAAAGGATCCTAGGCAATGAATAAGAAATTATTGAGCAGTTTTAGACTTGTTATATTTTGTGATTCAGAATTATGCTAGCATATTCATAAACACTGTAAATATTGCATTGGCCCTACAGCTGCAAACAACTTTCACAACAAAAAAAAATACCTAAGTGGGACATCTGAAGACTTAAAAGCAATGTATGATGTGAACAAGGCTCATACGCAAAATGAAAAAATTTGGAATGGATGGCATCTAAAACCTCTTTGAGCTCTACATCCAAGGACCTATGATGCTATGTTACATAATAGTAGTAGTACCTTACACTTAAATATTACTTTAAGGCATGAGTTAAAGCGAATAGTTTTTTAAATGAAAATATATAATATAAATTTGAATTGATAAATTAATTGCCATGTAGTAATATTTACTACATATATTCATATGAGAATAATACAAGCCAAGGCCAAACTACCAAAAAAAGGCAATTGCAGGTAAGTCAAAATTATCTTGATTCTTTTAGAATAGTTTTCAAAGGCATTCTTTTATTCTCATTTCTAGTGAGCCTGAATATACTAATTCTGCAGTTGATCTGAGTACAAGACAATGAAATAGTTCCTTTTCCATAAACTAACTAAAACTGTTGCAGGGCTAAACTTTGGGACAAGAAATAAACAAAAGATAATAAAAAGTTGGCTAGTTTCAAAAGTTTCTTCTAAAACTGTTCATAGTCTTTGAAATACTTAAATGAACACACATAGAAAAATTTGAAGATACTTCTGAAAAGAAAAGAATTTAAAATTTTGTCTTCAGAAATGTTATTTTAATATTCCCCTCATTATGACAAATTGTCCTTAAATGACATGGGTTGCAACTGTTACCAGGGAGGTTAGATGACATGATGTTTCAGGTCTCTTTCAGGTTTTTTTTCCCTCTGTGAAAAATGTTTTTATTTGGAGATAAAAATGCCTATGCATATGTGTATATTCATATGTATATATTTTATGTACATAGAAGAACAGAAAAAAGAGTGTACATGAAACTGCAGATCTCTTCTATGTACAACTTACTTTTCTTTATAAGGCTATAAGTTCAACTTGTAGTTTTCAAATCTGTCCTGCTTGTCTGTGTTTCTTTCTGGCCTTCCTTTTTTGTGTTCCTTGCACTTTATATGGCAGATGGCAAACTTATAGAATGTTATTACAATAGCTAGTGTTAGCCTACTGGCTTAAAATACAAATATCTTAAAGAACAATTTTAGCTAAAAGAATCTTCCTTATTAGATGAAGGTAGGGCTCCTGAGAAAATATCTCTCCCTAACACTGGGAACCTAATATTAAGAATAGCTATATTCTCCTGGAAACTGTCATAGTCAGAGATGGAATGAATATGGGAGTTTCTGATTCAGAATGATATTTCTTGATATTATCAGAGGTGAACTATTCAGAAAATACAAATTAGAAGTTTAACAGAATCATAAAATGTCACTTAAGCTGGAAGTGACCTTAGAAGATATCTAGTTCAACTTCTTTATTTTACAGATGAAGAAACTGAAGCAAGCTCGGAATGGCTAAGGTACTTGTCTAGAGTTTTGGGATTTGAATCTAGACCTTCCTAACTCCAAGTCAGGAACTCCAGCCACTATTATGCCAGCTCCCTCTCCTACTATACCTGGATGCCTCTTAATTATTCTATATGTACTGATCAAAGGAAAGATTTGGCTTCAATGTGAAAGATCAATGGGGAAATCTGTGAGTAAATTACTTGAGTAGTAGGAAGTTGGATATAGTACTTTAAGAAAATAGAGTAAGATGAGTAGGAATTAAAAATTCAGCTAGTTTTACACAATGGATTAAAGACCATTTTTGGTGTCTGGAAGACCTGAGTTCAAGTACTGTCTCTGATACTTATTAGCTGTGGGTAAGTCAATTAACCTATAAATGCCACAGGAAACTCTAAGACTATAAATTAGGGATATTACTCATCTGTATTGGTTGAGACAGTTTCAGTGTCTTCCCTACTTGGGTCTGAACCTTCCCAGAAACACACACACACACACACACACCCAACAAAAGCCCAAAACATTCCCACCTACGCACCTCCAACTCTCAAACAAACAAAAAAAACTCAGGAATAAGGAAGGGCATGTGGTAAGAAGAAAGAGACTGGATTTATAGCGCCTGGTTTGAATCCTAGGTTGGGCAAATTACTTAACCTTTTCCCAGTTATCAGTTTGCTCATCAGTAAAATGTAGAAGCTGAACTAGATGAGCTAGGTCTTTTCTAAACCTAAATCTATACGATACAGTGGAAGGAAAACAGATTCACTAAAACAAGTAAGAGATAGTTAAAATATGCTAAGAGATACTGATTCCCTGTGCACCCTCAGAAGAAGCAGGCATTCCAGATATATTTCTCACTTAACATCTATCTCCACTGAAGTCCCAGTTGTCATTGTTGTACAGAGATGACTCTGTGTTCTCAAAGATTATGCTGGCAGAGTTCTAGCATTTCTTACCAAGCTAAAAAGGCTTTGAGTTTAGGCACAAAAATAGTCTGTTCATCTGACGACCAGTCCGTCTTAAGTCTTCAGAGACTTGTCACCAGATAACTGGCCACTGGGCTTTTGTTACCATAATTATGAACAGGTGTGTGTGTGTGTGTGTGTGTGTGTGTGTGTGTGTGTGTGAGAGAGAGAGAGAGAGAGACAGACAGACAGACAGAGACAGAGACAGAGACAGAGAGAAACTCTTTAAACTACCAAGAGTGAGGAGGGTTTCAGTCTGTAGCTATGAATGGAAACCAGTTATTGTCTTTAATTATTGATAAAAATGCCTACTGGGTAAGCTAGGTGATACACACATGCATACACACACACACACACACACAGATATGGCAAGACAAGCTTGATATGATGAGGAGATAACAAGATAAGGTAAGATAAGGAAATAAATGGGATGTTATTACAGCAGTCCAGCCTGGCAAGAGGTGATTAGGGTTTGGTCTGGGAAAGCTAGGTGTGAACAGAGAGAAGGGAATAGATGGCAGAGATGTGGAGGGGGGAATTGACAGTAGCTGACAAATGGATATTGGGGAAGGAAGTGAGGTTAAGGAATGACTTAGGTTTCAAACCTGGGGGAATGGAAGAATGATGGCACTCTCAAAAGAAAAAGGTTAGTTAAGAGGAGGAGTGGATTTAGAGGAAAAGGTGTTGAGTTCTGTTTGAGGTATGTTCAATTTGAGATGCCTAAGGGACACTTGGGTGGAGATGCCAATAGGAGGCTGGAGATCCAGGACTGGAGCAAGTGATAAAGGAAGGCAACCAGTCTGTATGATTTTCTTATGGAATTAAAAAGAAGAAGCAGAGTTCAAACTAACCTTTAAAGAAAGAAAGGAAAAAAGAAAAAGGAAAAAATTTGGGAGGGAAGAATGGGAAAAATCAGGACAAAATGGTGAATCAGTACTCTAAGATATTCATTCCCTGTGCATTCTCAGAAGAGAAATGCACTTTTTATGCAGGTAAAGTGACAGAGAAAAAAAAATTAAAAGGGAGAATTTCTTTATCCATCCTTAAAGGATAAGGAGAAGATATTTTAGAATGGAATCATTTTGAAACGAGGCAGACAGAGAAATCTAATTTATATGCTTCTCTCCTTTCCCCCATCTCTTTCCCTATAAGTACTGATAATTTTTATAATATCCCTGTTCACAGTCGAATTAGCATAACTTCTCTCCTGTCATTATTTCCTGGATCATAAAGGTGTATATGAACTATAGAACTCAGACACTTAGTGGAAGGTTGCCTACCTTCCACTCAGCAGTTACTGGTAAAGGACATGGTGAAATTAGAAAGAATAAATTTTCTAATGGGGAATGGCTAGGGAGGCAGAGAAAGAAAAGAAGGCAAAGGCGATAACATAAGTGCTAAAGTTAAGTCAATGATATTGGCAAGGAAATGTAGTAAGATGAAAACAGAGAAGAAAAAAAGAAAATTATCATGAAAATTTCAAGTTTTTCACTTGGATAATCTGATTATTTTATCTCATTAGAGGGTTATAATTCAGTATGGTAGTTACATAATTTAAGCTGAAGTTAGGCCAATATTAACGTAAAAAGTTACGTTACAATTCTGTCATGTTTGGCAGTTCAATCTACCTATGTGACCTCCATTTTGGTTTGACATAACACATATAAACCTAGAAATCAAACTTAAGGTAAGAAGTTAAACTGAAGCTCCTGATTCTTACCCCATTTCTCTTACAGAATTCTGTTGGAGAAAATTACACAAAGAGAGAAATCCAATATATAGGAGCTACGCAATACCATGACTTGCTACAACATGAAATTCAGTATAAAATATGATTGTCTTGGACCCTGTCCAAAGGAAATACCAGAAAAATCTTGTTAAAACATGGTTTCCCTTATAACACCTGGCCTGATTCCCAAGAGCGGTATTACAGAGGTGCTTGACTATATGACTATTACTGTACCATGCATCCCTTGCCAAGATGAAGGACAAGCTAGCTAGGACCAACATAGAGAAGCAAAGTGGCAGATTAAAAGAGGGGAAAGAAGCAATATATTTTCAAAACAAGGGGGAAAACTTTTTAACAGCTACAGCTATATAAAAATACACAAGGTGCCTGAAAATAGCAGGTACTTAAAAGATATTTGCTGAACTGAAGTGTACAGAAAAGTGAATAAGTTCCTCATGAATTAGAAGTCTTTGAGATAGGTAGTCTGTGGAAGACCACTATCATGGACACTGTACAGGTTCATATCTCATGAAGTTCTTTACAGGATTTTTTGATTCTACAGTATTTCCTACATATTCAAAATACCCCCAAAGGGAACCTGAACATATGCAATACAACTTCCTCTTTGTTGTATATCTGGGCATTTTGGATGTATGGATGAACGGTGGGAGGGGCACACAAAAGACATGGCCTCCTGTGTTGCTGTTTCCCCTTTCTTACTCTAGCATGACAAAAGGGAAACAAAGGGAAAAACATGAAAGCAGAAAAGGATGGGTGGGAGAATGGGGTGCAGAGCCCAATAGCACCTAGCCATATCATGTATTTCTACAAAGATTATGGACAACCACACAGTGAGAGAAGAACATTAAAAGGTATGGATGTCCTGGTATTGGGGGACTATGGTTGGGGCTTTCTGGATCAACTCAAACAGGCAACAGGATTGAATATTACACACAAAGGATCACAGACTCTCTAGGTGGGAAAGGACTTTAGTTTAGTCTACAGCTTATTCACAAGAAAGAAATCTAGGAGTATACCTTGCTCATTTAGCCTTTGCTTGATGACCTCTTCTGAGGGTAAACCCACTTCCTCTCAATGTAAACCGTTAGCAATTTTTTCTTTATTCTGACTCTCAGCAACTTCCACCATGAGTCTTACCTCTGTCCTCTGAGGCCAAGCAGAGAAGTCCTGATCTCTCTTCCACCTAACAGCCCTTCAGATTACTTAAAATGGTTCTCCTATCCTCCACCCTGAGGCCGTTCCCCTTTTTTCCTTACAGGATCTTCTCTGGGCTCTATTCCTTCAATCAATCTTCCAATGGGAAGAATGTTGTTCTTAAAATATGTTGCTCAAAAGTGAACCAAATCACTCCGGATGTGGTCTGACTGAGGCAGAGTACAGAGCACATTCTGAATTATTTGATGTCTTCAGATTCAACTGTATTTTTATGTATGCCACCTGGGCTCAGTTTCAGATTCAGATTCAACAAACATTTATTGTCAAATGTATATAAGACACTGTTCTAGGCACTGAAGATACAAAGACAGACAAGAAGTGGTTCTTGACTTCAAGAAGCTTACATTCTCTTGAGAGGATACCTCATGCGTACAAAGAAAAAGGAAACACATAGTAATAAAAAAATCAATTGAAGAGTGAGAGGATAACAAGCTACTGGGGTACTGTGGGCCCTGAAGGCAACCGGGCTAGAGCATCAAGGGAGCACTTGAGGGGCAGAGTCTGGGGAAAGGTGGTGGTGGAGTGTCTTGTGGCAGATTGTCAGCCTGAGCCAATGATAACAATGCACATTTATAAAACATATCCTCGCCTTACTCTGGGTCCATTTCCTCCTTGATGTAGGTCTTGCTTCTCTGGAGAAAGTTCTGCCCAGGATCCCCTGCTGTCTTGACTGATGACTGCCTCTGCAGGACCCCAAATACAGGAACATCCCAATCATGCTTCACTTTAAGCCCTATTCTTCTGACCGTCTCTTCTTTGCCTCCCTTTCCCTACTTCCTGCCAAATGAGGGATATCATTCCAGAATTGTCTCCTTCATAACGTTAACTCCTTGAGAGAGAGCAATGAAATGTCTTTATTTTTATATCCCCAGTACCTAGCATGGTGCTAGGCATATATAGAAGATGCTTACTAAAAGCTTTTTTATTCATTTAAGTTTACAAGTCACCTTTTCTCAAAGCAGCCTATTAAGTAGATAGAACAAGTATTATTCAATCCATTTTTACACATGAGGAAACAGAGGGACATGTTCATAGTCAAACAACTGTTAGGTATCAGAACCAGAATTAGAGCATGTCTTATTTCAAGTCTGGTGTTTTTCCCACTGGACCACAGTGCCTCATCATTATACCTCAACTTTTTGCAAATCAAAACATGGGGAGGGTAATAGGGGCAGAATAGGGTTAAGTTCAAGGTTCAGAATGGAACTGGTGGTGCTGAAGTAAAACTACGACTGGGTAGAAGGCATAAGAACATAAATGATGTGATTTCACCTCACATGAGGACTGATATGTCCAGCAGGAGAACTGAACATGTATCCAGTCCAACTGGTCATGTAATAACAGGGCCTGAGGCAGAGACCATATAGAATGGGGAAAGGGGGAGGGGAAAAGCTGGGTTAACAGGGTGGGCTGGCAGATTTAGACCAAGAGCATGTACCCGGCATCTTTCTTTCTGGACTTTGCCTGAAATAGATAACTAGAGGTCTGAATGAGCAATGGTTAGCTTTTGTTGTTGGTCGGTCACTTAGCTGTGTCCAACTCTTTGTGACCCCATGGACTGTAGCATACCTTCTGTCCTCTACTATCTCCTGAAGTCTGTACAAGCTGATGTTCGGTGCTTCCATGACACTATCTATCCATCTAATCTCTGCTATTTCCTTTTCCGCTTGCCTTCAATCTTTCCCAACATCAGGGGCTTTTCCACTAAGAGTGATTATATTAGGATTGTACACAGAAGTGTTCTACTCTGAAGGCCAAAATAAAGTTATTTTTTTAAAAGAATCTTTTTATATCTTCATTTGTTATGTATATAAATGGAAATTAGGAAAATATTATATAAATACAACTCATCAGAGTTTAATCTCTAATCCTGTCAACTCTGGAGTAACTTAAATTTAAATCCAATGTTAATATAATTTAATAAAACACTGGAGGTTCTATTTAATTTAGGGAATAAAAGAAAAATAACAGCTTTAACCAAAAAAGCCTATTATAGAACTTAAGCCTTCCGCCTCGTATGACTTTACTTGAAATAGAAAACGTCAGGCTGAACATTACCAACCTTAAACTGTTACAACTTTACAAATACTTAATGAATTTTTTATCCAATTTGCTTTCATTTTTCTAACAAACTTAAGGCCATAATAAGGGCAAGGTTAAGTTTACAGTTTCATCTAGTTTAATTTTATAACCACAAGAAAGCCAGTCTTGAAAGAGCACAGAATGGAAAGGTGATTTTTCTCTATTCTGACATAACTTGAAAAGAACTGAGGGAAGTTTGCTTACCCTTTAAACACACACACACACACACACACACACACACACGAGTAGAATAGCAGTCAGAAAAAATTAGCACATCTAAAATTGGACTGGAGATGGGAAAAGGTCAGGTCAGTTATGAACATCTGGAAAGTCTTTTACTACTGTAAATGGTTATAATTAAAATACTTTTTTGGGTAAACAACAGACAGTTCGTCAGGGAAGCAATCTCCATAGGAGTTCCTTTAAAAAAAAAAAAAAACAACCAACAGCATTATAAGAGGTCTTGCCATTTAAATTATCACAATTATATAACTCATTTATCTCTGAATCCTTCATAAACTGCAGAAATTCATGAATGGTCATTATAAGAAAGAAGTTTGCAATGCTACTTGCTGAACTCTTCAAGAAAAAAAAGAATGAAGGATCATAGTTTGTAGGAAGGAGTTAACAATGTCCCTATGTTGGCACGAATGTGATCTTTTATGCTGTTCTAACTTGCTACTATACCTAGTGTCCATGGGAGAACTGGATCTATACTATGGAGGGAACAGAGTACATGCACATACATGCACATAGTAGCTAGTGGATGCACACAGAGTATAGCGTTGATCACTATTAGTTGCTTTGATGGATGGAGGAAAGGACAAAATCAAACGAGAAAAAATGATTATTTTAAAAGATTTCTAGCCTTCTTATGTCAATTTTATTGTCAATACGTCAATCTTCATGTCAATAAAATGTCACCACAATTAGAGTAGATAATCTAGAGATGTGGCCCATTTAGAAGCAGATAGGTAGCGCAGGATATAAAACATTGGGTCTAAAGTCCTAAAGACGTGAATTCAAAGCTGGCCTCATAAACTTATTCTGGGTGCCTTGGTTTCCCCAGCTGTAAAATGGGAAGAGTAACATCTAGAATGGTTGTGTGAGGATCAAATGAATTAATATTTGTAAAGTGCTCAGCACAGTGCCTGGCACACAGTGGGTGTCTAATAAATGCTTCTTTCCTTCCCTCTTTCCATTTCCTATGTCTTTGTCTTCTTGATCAGCTCTGTGAGAGTTAATCTCAAACTAATCTCAAAGTCCCAAGATTTTGATTTATCACTACCTAGAATTGCTGAAATAGGAGATTTATTCACTCATAAATAATGTGAATGGCTATTTTTGCTATTTCCCTGATGAGCCCTAGTAATAGTAAATATCTGTTGACTGACTGAATGATGGACACAAGTCCTACTTCTTCCTTATAGAAACACCTGCTGATGTATGGGTTATTATACAGATTCAGGAAGTATGAGTCAAATGTCATTATATACAGTAAAAGTCTATATAAGACATTTAGCCCATAATCTATCCAAATGAATAGTGTTCTAAAGGGAATCCACAAAAAAATCAAGGTTACTAAATATACTTGCTTTTCTTTTATAGTTGGTAAATGAGTAACAGACAACTGAAGTTTCTTGGGTCATTTCTGAATTCATTGCCTCAGATACTCTCATTCTTGTTATAATTAAGCCTAAGAAATGATTTTAAGGCAAACTGTTAACAGCATACCAATGAACAACTGCTTTTAAAAATGACATTGTAACATCGAAGGTTATCTATCCTGGCATAGAATCAACACTGTTCTGTTCTTTTAGGGGGTTCTCAGTGTCTTTAAATAAGATGATAGGATCAAAGATTTAGAGATGGCAGGTATCTTGGAGGTCATCTAATCCAATGCTCCTCATTTTACAAATGAAGAAACAGACAAGATAAGTGACTTGCCCAAGGTAGTCCCAGTGCCAGAATTTGAACACAAGTCCTTTGACTATAAATTTAGCACTCTTTTCACTATACCATGCTGCTTTATTTTAATTAAAATATTACATTTATCACATAACCTCATTTCTTTATTTGTCATGCCTTAGTAATGGAGTGCATGGAATATCAACATAAGGGGTGGGTCCATTGGCTTCACCAGGCTGCGAAAGGTGTCCATGACACAAAAAATGTAGAGGTAATAATTTGTTGGAAAGGGGCTTCACCCATTGTATAAAGATTGGAAAAAGGTCCTTTTCCCCTCTATGCTCAATGATTCTATTAGCGCTTCTGTTATTCTTGGACTTATAAACATAATTTAAAAATACAGATTTTTAGAATGAATATTTCTTTAAATAGATCAAAATTTTGTTTTATGGGATGTTGTAAAAAAAGTTTAAGCTGCTTCATTTAAAAATTTTATTCTCTACATTAGGGCTTTAATGGAATCATTTGCAGTGCCATTCCTCTCTGTTTATAGGATCATAGATCTTATATTTAGACCATAAGATGACAGATCTGGAAGGGAGATCTCTTTGAGGTCATCATGTCTAAGTTCCCATTTTACAGGTGAGGACACTGAGATCCACAGGGCTGAAGTCATTTGCCGGAGGCCACACTGGTGGTAAATGGCAGAGCTGGTGTTTGAACAGGATTTTCTTCCCAACCCTTTCCCCTTTTTTCATTCTACAAGTGTACGTGTGCCTCTAAGAATAAGTGCCACCAAAATCTCCTACAAAGTGGAATGCTCAAGTCTCCTTCATCCTTAAAAAACCTGCACAAGACTTTGCCACCATAGAAAAAAAGCTGTCTATACCTGTTGGTTTCTGACTTTATCACTCAATTGACACTGATCTTTTCTAATTTATCTCTGAATTGCTAAACGTGACATGAGTTTTTTCTCTGTTTTTTTCCCTAATCTTCTCTATTTGCTACTCGACACTTGTTGACCACCCTGTCCACCAGTATAAACTATGTTTTCATGAAACTACTTACTTCCTCCCTGTTCTCCTCCTGTCTGATTACCTTTTGGTCTCCTTTGCTAGGTCAATATCAGTCCTATGGCCCCTAACTTCCGGTCTCTGACCTGGACCCTCCTCAGCTCTCTCCTGGTGACCTCATCAACACTCAGGAGCTTAATTATCCTCTCCATGTTGATGACTCACTTGTCTGTAAGTCTAGCTCCAATCTCCTTCCTGAATTTCAGACTTCAGTTCTGCATCACCAATTGATTATCGGGTATTTCAAACAGGATGACACAGACACATCTCAAACTCAGTGTTATCCAAAACAGAACCCATTATCTTTCCCCTCAAACTTCCCCCTCTTCTAAATTTTGTTTCTGTCAAGAATACCATCATTTTCTCAATCTTCCAGGTTTATCTTCACTTCTGACCTCCCTCCCTCACCCCATACATTCAATTACTAAATCCTGCCATTTCTACCTTTATCAATCCAATGCTACCCCTTTGGTTTATTCATAATCCACCACCTTAATCAAGGCCCTCCGTATCTCATCTAGATTCTTCAAACAGCCTCCTAATCAGTTATCCTGACATAATTCTCTCCCCACTCCATTCCTTCCTCCACTCAGAGGTTGTGATTTTTTTTTTTTAAGTAAGACCATGTCACTCCTCTACTCAGTAAACTTTAATGGCTTCTTTTAGCATTAAAACCTTTCGCAACTGGTCCCAACCCCTCTTTCCAGCACTACTACACTCCCAGTCCCATATTCTGCTTGTTGAACAATATTCTTTATAAACTCCTCTATGTACTTGCGGTTTCCCCCATTATAATGTGAGACCTTTAATTATGGGTCTGTCTTACTGTTCTTTTTGTATCATCAGTGCCTACCTGAGTACTTGGAACATGGTAAGTGTTTAACACGTGATGGCTGACCAACCAATAGTGGTAACTTCTGGCTCCATTAGAGACATGTTGGATGAACAAAGCTTGTCATGACCTCCATGTCTTCTACAGAACTTAGCATATGGCTAGCATTCAGTAATTATTAAATGGCAGCAAATAATGATTGGCTAGTACAAGCATACATTCTCAATCTCCCTCGTTCTCTCTCCCCCATCTTCCTTTAAAATAGCACATTTGCTGGCATGGAGATTATGAGTTATAGTCTTATAAAACAAAAATTTTTTAGGAGTGAAAGGTGTTCTAAGAAGCTGACAGTTCCTACATTTTGTGAAACCATCTATGGACATGAAAGAAGGCAAAAAGTCAACTCCATTTCCAAAACTGGGCTTACATAAGGATCTAAAGGGAAGGGAGCAATTTAGCAAGGTAATATATTTTGTAAAATTTTATAATTCAGTTAAAAGGAAGTGGCATTCACAAGGGCAAAACAGCCCACACAGACACTTCTGCAGTCTAAGCATGTCACCAGCTCTGAGTAACAACAATCCTGATGAGAGAACCGCTCAAAGCTTCACCCCTCAAAAAACCCTAAAAACAGTTGCCTTCACAATCTGATTTTTGAATTTTGAAGATATCATCTACGAAAAAAAGAAGGCTGGCATAAGAGATAGCTAGTAAAAAATGAAACAAAGAGTGAGCCCTTGCAGAATCACCAGAGAAAAGGCCAAATGCCATGACTTAAAACATATTTTAGCAGACTTTTAAAAAAATAACTGAACGGACTAGATTTACTGTAGTAAGAGGGTATAAGTAGGCATGTATAAAACACTTAAGAAAAGTACTATAAAAATGTTAAGTGAAAAATACCCGGTGTAAGTTGTCAAAGTATATACTTTTTGGGAACTCTGTGATTCCTTCCAATTCTAATTTTCTATTATCCTCAATAAATATTACATTTTTTAAGTACTCCCATTACTTTTGTTAAAGTTACATTATCAAGACTTTTTTCCACCAGTTTGTCTTATTTACAGCTGTTATGTTGGAGATACAGTACTTCTCTATCTTCCTCAGTGCTTAGAAAAGTATTCACACATATAATTAATCATTCAACATATGTTAAGAGCCTACTATGCTCCAATCACTATGCTAGATAGTGGGGTAACAGACAAAAATCAAACAATTCTTCCTTTGGAGGAGCTAACATTCTAACAGGGCAGACAATCAGGGCAACCTTTGTCGGGGGGAGGCATTAGCCATTGTAGGGATCCAAAAAAGGCTTCATGCAGAAAGTGTCAATCAAAAGGAAGGAAGGAAACCAGAGATTTGAAGAGGTAGATGCCATCAAGAGGGGAATTCCAGGTCAATGTAAAGGAACAGACATCAGAGATTGAATGTTGTGTCTTCCAAAGAACACAGGTGAGATAGTATGGTTAGACCACAGAGTTCATGGAAATGAGTAACACATTAAAAGATTAGAAAGATAGGAAGAGGTTGGGTTGTGTAAATTGAAAACATACACATCCCTGCGCATGTTACCTCAGTACAAAATAAGCAATTGGAGGGCAAGGGCTGGCCTCACTTTTGTTTTTGTATCCCTGCCTGTCACATAGTAGGTATTTAATAAATGCTTGCTGATTAATGGATTGACCTCATTTTACAGAATGCTGATGATATCTGATTTCAATAAAGCAATGATGAAATATCTCACAATATTCTGGTGGTCAAAAGAGCGAGATGTAGATTAGATAGTGGCATAATTAAATAGACATGAGAAACTGACAGACTGAACCAAAGAATGTGGATTAGTGGATTGATGCCAAAGTAGAATTCTCTGTTAATTTTTTTCTGTTAAGTCAATGATTTGAATCAATAATTCTAAAATTTGCAGAAAACAAATAGCTGGGAGGTAAAGCTAGATGAAATATAAAGAATAACTGTCAAAAAGACTGACAGTTTAGAATTATAGATTGATGCTAACAGGCTAAAATTTAAAGTCCTGAATGTGGTTGAAAGCTACAAAGCCATTTATATACTGGAGGGAAAAAAAAGACCCCAGGATTGCAGTGGAGTACAAATCTCAGCGTGTGTTGTGGGAACCCAAAAAAACTAGTATGAAGTTTGGCTGCATTAACTGGAAATGTATGTCCTACAATGACAGAGTAGACAGTTGTCACCGGTCATATTGCATGTAAAATACTACCCTCAGTTTAGGATGGCATATATTTGAAGGGACGTTTGATGCCAACAAGCTGTTGACTAGAATGGTAAGGGGGCTTTAATTTACACCATAAAATATATGCAGGTCTATGTACCAATAAATAAGTATACTGTAAATAGGGTTGTAGGAACTGGAGATATTTAGTTTGCAAAAGAGAAAACTTAGGGGGAATATGATAGCAAGTTTAAAAATAAGTGAAGGGTTGTTATGTGGAAAAGGTATTATTAGATTTGTTCTTTTTTGTCCCTAGAGGGAAGAACAATGAATGATGTGTGGAAATTGTAGACTGGAAGATTTTAGCTCAATATACGGAAAAACTTTCTAACAAGTAAAGTTATCCACAAATGGAATGATTGTCTTGGGGAATCATGACATATCTATCATTGGAAGTCTTCAAACAGATGTTTTTTGACTATTTGCTTGACACTACATTCACGAACAGTCTGGAAGACTTTGGAGGTCCCTTCCAACTCTAAAATTCTATGCCTGCAATTTAAGGAAGGGTATTCATCCTTGTGGGACAAGATAGGCAGCTATTCGCCATTTTTCAAAGGTTACCTAAAGGTTGCATGATGTTTCCCAAGACTACACACAATTAATGTGACAAAATTGTCCTTGTGAAGTCAGGCTGCTGCATCCTCTCACGCTGTATCTGCTATGATCACAGGGCTGGCTAGTATTTTTCAAACAAGAGAAAATAGTCACATCACTGAAAACTGTAAATGTTTACTTTGAGCCATTGCTCAAGTGTGGGTGACATAGACAGATTCTGGGAGTTTCAGTTGCCCCACTTAAAACTAGCATCACATGAGCCAAGTGCCAAGAGGAGAGATAGTGTCTGGATTGTGTAATTCCTAGAATATTGGACTTCTGACCCTGGCTGTGGCAAGCCTACATGCGAGAAAATGAGCCTACGGAAGCAGGGATGATAGATAACTTGATTATCTCTCAGATCTTTTTGAATCTAAAATCCTGTGATGCTATAAAGAGTAAGGAGCAAACGGTGCTGTCAGTAAGTCAGTAAGTATCACTAAGGACCCAGCAGGGGTCTGAGGGACCCGTATGAGCCGGTCATATGTTAAAAATAAATTTTAATTTAAATGATATTCACCAATGGTTTCTGTTCTGCAAATGTTAGCTAGTGTGCAATATCCTTCTTTAAAACACCTCAAAAATTACTTATAACTAGTGTTCCCAACACTTTTTAGAAGGGAGTATCTGCTTTCTGAATACAAATTCCAGAAAAATGTTGGGAGAGGAGATACAGCAGTGAAAGTGGAATTGTAGTGGTCACCAGTTTAAATATCTGCTAAGTAGGACTGATAGCTATCCAGAGTTTCTCATTTATACAGGTAGCCACGATTCATTTGAACTTGCAATCAAGTATTTACCTAGAGGGTTAATTCAACTAATTTCTCAAAACAGGGTTGGCTCAGGAGGCAATTTATGTGTTTTACCGGATGCTGTTACAGTTTTAGAATGAGACCTCCATGTTGGTAGAATATTTTACTGCATGACCTCCACATGCTGAATAGGCTACATTTCCCCCCTCAAAGGACCTGAATTTAGAGTAAACAACCTATTTTACTGGCTGCAAATTGCCTTGTTTACATGACTCTTCCAAGTCTCTGTCATGCAGTTTTTCCCCTACTCTCATTTGATATAATTACTGATGCCAGCTGAATTTAAGGCCTACCATTTATTCTTGCAATTCTGTGGGAATTTTTTTTTCAAAGAGCCCTCTAATCTAGAGCAACTCTGGAAACACAAATAGCATAAAGTTGCTTAAAATGGAGAAAAACAGAATGCTACAATCACAAATGAAGTCCTGGCACCCTTGGGTGTACAGTGAAAGTATGGAGGTCATTATTACGCTTGCATGTTTTTTGAAAGGTCTCTCAATATACAGCAGAAAGCACCAATTGTTCCTGTTTTTTTATTTATTATTTGGAGAGAGAATTTATATTTTCCTTTAAGAGAAACGTTATCATTTCTACAGGCAATCCTACAACCATCCAAAAGAAATGCTTTACCTTAACTGTTACATAAAGGCTTTTAATGGGGACACACATTAGCAATGTAAAATACGCACTGCAGTCAAAATATATTTTTAGAGAATCAGCTGAACAATAAACCCTGTACTTTTGTTTAAATTAAGATAGCTGAACCATTAAAATGATTTCCAGAATCCTTGGAAACGTGTCTTGCATAAGAAGGCATTCCACAGTTCCTAGGAAACACAAAGCATTCGACACTGTAATTTGTCAGCTGCCAGAATTAGGGAGTGCATCATTGCCTAATACGTTCTGTAGAAGCAATTATTCACAAATATTAAAAGCCACACCCCTTTCCTGAGATGTCCAATTCACTCACCAAGGAGCCAAAAATTTAGATTGAATGTCTGCTACACAAATTTTTTTTTTTAATCTTCCAAAGAATGCTTTTTTTTCCTCTTTTGGCAGACTTTCCTTTTATACAAGTGGGAAAATACACTGGAAAAGATTAATAAAACTTGGAAAATATTCTTTGGGAAGCTGCATTTCACTCACTGTCTATTTGAGCACTATAACCAGGGGAATAAAAATATAACACAAAAGGGAGAAAAGATAACAACTCTTTTTAAAAAAGATTTGCAGCTCAACAAATAGGGTTCAGAAATACTAATTTCTCTAACACTTTATTTATTCATATCAGCAAACCTGAAGTGGGGAGAGCTATGGAACAAATAGTTTGGATAATTAGGAACAGAGGCTTTACATATTAAATCAAGAATTGGTCATTCAGAATCTTTCATGTAGCCAATATTCTCCAAAAAGGCCACTTTAGTTGGTTAACTTAATTGCATACCTCTACAAGACTCCTCTGAATTCAAGGCAACTGGAAGAGTAAAACATGGTAACATTTTAAGATGTGAAGACAGTTTGGGAGAAAAGGAGAAATGATCTAGTTGCCATAGTTTTTCCTCATGAATTGTGTTCTTTTTTTTTAAAATAAGCTTTTATTAATATCTTGTTTCTTACATCATTATAGTTATCCAAAGTGTGCCTCTCTCTCCCTTTCCCAGAGAGCCAGATCATATAAAAATAGTGTATTTTAGGGAGGAAAAAAAGTCAACAAACTGATTAATACAAGGATAATATGTAACACTTGTAAATCTCCCAGCCCTCATGAGGGGGTAAGTTGAGGGTGTCCTCTCATATCATCTCACTCCAATTTTGATATATTTAATTTTGATTTTTTTTTTTTGCTGTGCTGTCCCATTTGCCTTGTTGCAGATACTATATATATACTGTTTTTTTGTTTCTGTTTACTTTCTTCTGCATCAATTCAATAAAGCTCTTTCCAGGTTTCTCGGTATTCATCTGTTTCTGTTCGAATTTCTCTTCTAATTTTATGGTCTTTAATGTTAAGATCACATATCCATTTAGGAGGCAGTTAGGTGGCTCAGAAACAGGGCTGTGGGCTTGCTCCCATGCTTTTTAGCATGATGTTTTCAGCCACGTTGTCAAATGCTTTCAATGAGGATGAACACGGCATCAAGGTCAATTACCATAGTGATGGTAAGTTCCTCAATTTGAAAAGACTAAAAGCCAAGACCAAAGCAGAGAGAGTGTTGGTACATGATTTTCTGTTTTCAGATGATTGTGCACTCAGTGCAGCCTCTGAAGCTGGGACGCAACAAAGCATGGATCAATTCTCTGCTGCTTAATAATTAACACCAAGAAAACACAGGAGCTCCATCAGCCACCACCACACCATCCATATGTGGAACCATCAGTTACAACAAACGGAGAAGTTTTGAATGCTGTGGATAAGTTCATTTTACCTTAGTAGTGTACTTTCCAGGGATGTACACATTGACAATGAGGTTGATGCATGCATTGCCAAAGCTAGCTCAGTGTCTGGGAGGCTCTGAAGAAAAGTTTGGGAGAGAAGAGGTATTAGACTGACTACCAAACTGAAGTTCTACAGAGCTGTTGTGCTGACCTCAGTGTTGTATGCCTGTGAAACGTGGACAATCTACCAGTGCCATGCCAGAAAACTGAACCACTTCCATTTTAACTGTCTTTTGAAGATTCTGAGGATCACCTGGCAGAATAAGGTACCAGACACTGAAGTCCTTGATCAAACTGAACTACCAAGCATTCAAATTATGCTTCAGAGAGCGCAACTCTGATGGGCGGGTCACATTGTTTGAATGCAAAATGTACACTTGCCAAAAAGACTATTTTATGGAGGACTCACATGGGGCAGATGATCACAGAATGGTCAGAAGAAGCAATACAAGGACACTCTCAAGAACTTTGGATTTGACTGTGCAACATAGAAGACATTGGCACAGGACCACTCAGCATGGTGTGCCCACATCAGAAAAGGTGCTGTGCTCCATGAGCAAAGCAGAACTGAAATAGCGCAAAGTAAACACAGGATGCACAAATTTGGAGTATTCACCCCAAATATTCACACGGACTATCTGTCCCCAACCTGTGGTTGAGCATTCTGAGCTCATATGGGTCTGATTAGCCACAGTTGGACACACTGAAATTTCACTTTATTATGGTAATTTCACTTTGGTCCTCTTTGAGAACAAAGGATACCAACCAAACAACCAAGGTGGCTCAGTGGATAGAGCACTGGGCCTGAAGTCAGAAAGACCCGAGCTCAAGTATGACCTCAGACATATACTAGTTGTGCGATCTAGGTACATCACTTAACCTCTATTTGCTTTAATTCACTGGAGAAGCAAATGGCAAGCTTCTCTAATATCTTTGACAAGAAAAGCCCATGAACACTATGGTCCATGGGGTTTCACAGAGTCAGACACGGCTAAACAACAACAGAATGTATACTGTGGAATGTGGTACAAGACATTGGTCTCCGCCTAATTTTTACCATACCACTTTCCAGTGTCATAGCAATTTTAATTAAAAACAGAGTTTTTTCCCTAGGTTTCCACTTCATCAAACATTGGGATCCTGAGTTCTATTGTTTGTAAATCTACCTTGCCTAGTCTGTTCCATTTACCCATCTGTGTTCGTTAACCACCGCTACTTTATAACATAGCTTGAGGTTTGGAAGTGCTACTCCCCAATTGTCCCCCCCTTTTTTTTTTTTATCATTTCTGCTGATATTCTAGATCTTTTGTTTTTCCAAATGAATCCTGTTACAATTTTTTCAAGTTCTATAAATTTTTCACTTGGTAATGTGATTGGTATAGCATTAAAAGTGTAAAATAATTTTGGTGTAAATTAATTAATATTGTCTAGGCACAGCCTAGCCATGAACAATGACAATTTCTTGAACTATTTAAGTTGTTATTTCTTTAAGGAGCACTTTGTAAATGAATCTACACAAGTTTTTTGGGTGCAACACCCATATATTTTATGCATTTTGTTTTTATTTGGGTTGAGATCTCCCTTACTGTTTATTGCTTCTTGTGTTTTGTTCTTATTACATAGAAATGCTCCAGATTTCTGAAGACTTATTTTATAGCCTGCGACTTGGCTGAATTTATTGTCTCAACTAGTACTATGCTGATTCTCGAGGTATGTTCCCAATTAACCATCAGCAAATAGGGATAGTTTTCACCTCCTCTTCACCTATCTTTATGCCTTTAATATTTTTCTCTCATCTTAATACTAGTGCTAGCATTTCCAGAACTGTATCAAGTAATACTGTGGAGAGTGAGCATACTTGTTCTACTCTGGTATTTACTGTAAAAGGTTCTAGTAAAAAATATCCCTTGCAGATGATGCTTGCTTTTGGTTTTAGATATGTTTTTTATGATGTGAAAGATCTCTTGGATAAATCAGTCGTCTGATAGGATTTTGGTGAAAATTTTTGAGTCAATGTTCTTTAATGATATTGGCCTATAGTTTTCTTTTGTTTTGCTTTAGGTATTAGGATCATATTTATATCATAAAAGGATTCTGGTAAAGTGCTTTCTTCCTCAGTTTTTGATAAAAACTTGTTAAGTACGGGTACTAATTATTCTTTAAAAGTTTGGTACAATTCTCCTGTGAATCCATCATGATCAGGAGGTTTTTCTTTGGTAGTTCCTTTTCAGTTAGATCTATTTGTTTTTCTGAGATTCAGTTATTTATGATCTCTATCTGTTCTCCTGATGGTTTGGGTATTTATATTTTGGAAGATATTCTTGTATTTCTTTTGTGTTTTTTGACCTTCGTAACTGTAATATGCCCAGATTATTCTTATTTTTTCCAATTTTGCTATAATTTTATCTTGCTCATTTGCTATTTTGTTGATTTGATTTTGTTTTTCTTTTGAAAGCAGATTAGCTAAGGGTTTATTTTACTAGTCTTTTGAAAGAATCAGCTTTTTGTTTTATTTATCATTCTATGGGATTACTTTTCGCTTTCAATTTATCTATTTCCCCTCTAATTTTAATTTAATAAATTTTAATTTTTAATAATTTTAATTTAATAAATCTCTTTAATAAATATCTTTTGTGCTTATTTTAGGTTTAACTGACTTGCTAAATTTTTTAAAAGGCATATCCAGTTTGTTAATTTTCTTTTTTCTATTTTGTTAATGTTTGTTTTGTAAGGATATGTTTTCCCCAAGGAATGCTTTAGCTGTATCCCAGAAATTTTGTTACATTATTTCATCATTATCACTTCATTTTACATAGTTTTTGTTTTTATGATTTGTCCTTTGACCTATTATTACTTAAGATTTCACTAACAGGCCTCTATTTGGGATTTGTATATTCTGTTTGTGGTCCCTGAGTCAATTACTATTTTTATATTATAATCTGTAAAGTATTACTAATGATTTCTGAATTTTTATGCTTACTTACAGTTTCTCTGTACATAGAATGTACATGGTCAATTTTTGTAAAAGTTTCATGTACTACAAAGAAATATGTAAATTTTTGCTGTCCCATTTAGATACTCTAAATCTTTTACTCTAGTTTCTCCAGCAATATTTTTAATTATCTTTCTGTTTTACTTAATCAAAAACTGAGAAATAGGAATGCAGGATTGAAAAAAGGATACTGAAGTCACCTGTCACTAATGATGACATTATTTCTTATTGTAGCTCAGATGTTTCTTTTAGGAATCTGGATGCTAAGGCATCTGGGATATATACATTTATTGCTGATATTACTTTGTTGTCTATTTTTTCTTTCAGTATCACAAAGCACAATTGCAACTCCTTTTCTGGAGTTTCTTGGAGTTTTTTGGAATTTCTTGATACTTAGTAAAAAATTTTCCCCATCCCTTCAGTTTTATGTATTCCTTCATTTGTTAAATATGTTTCTTGTAAGCAACAGATTATAGGGGTTTGTTTTCTTATCCAATCTGTCATTCTTTTTTGTTTTATGGGATTGTTTAATCCATTTACATTTAAAGTTATGTGTCAAGTTTAATTTTTCCTCCTCTAAAAATAGTTTTTTTTTTCCTCCAGGTTATGATCCCCACCCCTTTTGCTTTAAACAAAGTATTAAGTTCTTTCAACTACTTTAGTCTTTAAGGTGGTCTATTGGTTCTCTTTTCTATGATTTCTTCTTTAACCCATTCCTTCTTTAGGATTAGATTATTTAGTTTCCAATTGATTTTTGGTTTATCTTTCCATGGCCTTTTATTACATGTAATTTTTATTGCATTATGATCTGAGAAGGATGCATTGATTATCTCTGCCTTTCTGCACTGAATTGTGAGATTTTTATGTCCTAGTACATGGTCAATTTTTGTCAATGTTCCATATACTGCTGAGAAAAAAGTATATTCCTTTCTATTCCCATTCAATTTTCTCCAAAGATCTATCATATCTACCTTATCTAGAGTTTTATTTACCTCCCTAACCTTTTTCTTGTTTATTTTGAGGTTAGATTTATTGAGTTCAGAGAGGGGGAGGTTAAGGTCCCCTACTAGTATAGTTTTGCTGTCAATTTCTTCCTTCAACGCCCTCAACCTCTCCTCTAAGAATCTGGATGCTATACCACTTGGAGCATACATGTTTAGTAATGATACTGCTTTACTGTCTAAGGTGCTTTTTAGCAGGATATAATTTCCATCCTTATCCCTTTTGATTAGATCTATTTCTGCTTTTGTTTTGTCTGAGATTAGGATTGCTACTCCTGCCTTTCTTACATCAGCTGAAGCCCAATATATTCTGCTCCATCCTTTGACCTTTATCCTATGTGTATCCCCCCGTTTCAAATGTGTTTCTTGTAAGTAGCATATTGTTGGATTATGGCTTTTAATCCATTCTGCTATCCCTCTCCATTTATGGGAAAATTCATTCCATTCACATTCACAGTTATGATTACAATCTGTGTATTTCCCTCTATCCTCTTTCCCACCATTTGTGCTTTTAGCTCTGCTGTCTCCCTTCCCCTCCTCAATAGTATTCACTTTTCACCACCTCCTCCTGCAGCCTTCCCCCATTCCTTCTTTTAGCCCCCCTCCCTTTTACTCCCCTTTACTCTTATTGCTTCTTCCCTCCCTTTTAGCCTCCCTCCCCTTTCTTCCCTCTTCCCCTCCCACTGCCTATAGAGCTAGTTAGGATTATCTACTTAAGTTTATTGTTCCGTCCTTTAAACAAATCAGATCAGAGTATCTCTCAAACAATGCTCATCTCCCTCCCCTCTTTCCCTCTACTATAATTCTGTACTTCTTCCTGTGATGTAATTTGCCATTTTCTGCTTCCTCCTTTTCACACCTCCTATTACAATCCCTTCTCATACTTAAATCATATTTTTTATCATGACATCATTTACTTTATACCCATTCTCTCTATGTATATACCTTTTATATTTCATAATAGCCACACAATTCTCAGTTAACAGGTATCATCTTCCCTTATAGGGAAGTAAACAGTTTGCCCTAATTGAGTAACAAGTTTTTGTTTTTGTTTTCCCCCGTTTACTTTTTTTTATGATTCTCTTGAGACCTGCATTAGGAGATTGAATTGTCTACTGAGTTCTGGCGTTTTTGTCAGGAAGGTCTGGAAATCCCTTACTTCGTTGAATGACCATCTTCTTGCCTGAAATGTTAAGCTGAACTTTGCTGGGTAGTTGATCCTTGGTTGTAGTCCCAACTCCTTTGCCTTATGGAATATTGGGTTCCAATTCTTTCGATCTTTTAATGTAGAAGCTGCAAGGATTCCTTGATATTTGAATTGTTTCTTTCTGGCTGCTTGTAATATTTTCTCCTTCACTTGATAGCTCTGAAATTTGGCAACGATATTTCTTGGGGTTTTGAGTTTGGGATCCCTTTCAGGAGGGGAACAATGGATTCTTTCAATGACTATTTTGCCCTCTGAATCTAGCACTTCTGGGCAGTTTTCCTTGATGATTTCCTGGAAGATATTGTCCATGCTCTTTTCTCCATCATGGGTTTCTGGCAGGCCAATAATTCTTAAGTTTTCTCTCCTGGATCTATTTTCCAGGTCAATTGTTTTCCCAATTCCAATTTCCAATTTCATATTTTACATTTTCTTCTATCTTTTCATTTTTTAGATTTTGTTTGACTGATCCTTGCTTTCTCATTGAGTCATTAGTTTCTAGTTGCCCAATTCTAATCTTTATCAAATTGTTTTCTTCAGTTAACTTTTGCATCTCCTTTTCCATCTGTCCAATTTTTCCTTTTAAGGAGCTATTTTCTCCAGTTAATTTTTGTATTTCCTTTTCCATTTGACCAATTTTCCCAGTTAGGTTTTGGGTTTCCTTTTCCGTTTGATCAACTGTTCCTTTTAGGGAGTTATTTTCTCCAGTTAATTTTTGAAGTTCCTTTTCCATTTGTTCAATTTTCCTTTTCAAAGAGATGTTCTCATCAGTGAATTCATTTTTCATAATTTTAAAATCACTGGCCAGTTTATCTTCTATTTCCTTCTTCAGCTGTTCCAGGAGAGCTGCTTGTGCTTGTGAGCAGTTCATAGTCCCTTCTGAAGTCTCAGATGGAAGTACAGTCTCAGCTCTGACCTCTGGTGTTTGTGTTTTGGTCCTTATCCCCATAGAAAGAGTCTATGGTTTTTTCACTCTTCTTCTTTTTCTTGTTCATGATGTTGATTTGAGTGTTGTGGCTTCTGGTTCTTTCAGTCAGAAGCTACAGAACTTTGTGCTGAGCTGATGTGTGAAAAAGCTAAAAGTAGGTTTTTGTTTTGTGTTTCCCCGATCAGCCCTGGGTTTAGCTTGTTAAGTGAGGGGAAGGAGTGGTCTGGTCACAGTAGATCTTCTCAGCAAAACTGAGGCAAAGGCAAGCTCAGGGGATGGTGATCCCAGTTTCTCTACTGTCTTTCCATTTCCCTTGGAGTGCTGAGGCACGCCTAGATGCTAATGGGTGTTCCCACCCCTCCTGGGGCTCCTCTCCTGGAGCTGAGGCTTGCCTGGGTCCTAGTGTGAGTTTTCTCTGCCCTGGGTCCTCTGTCCTTCCTGTTTGCCTCCACCACAGTAGGAGGGCTCTCCCTTAGCTTTTTCCTAGCCTCAGGTGTTATGAGACTATTTGCCCCCTCTGCTGTTCTCGCTGATCCAGGATTTTTCTGGGGAAATATTTTATGGTTCTTTCACGGTCATCAAGGGGGTAGGAGAGAGCATTTACTGATTACTCTGCCATATTGGCTTCCGGAAGTTCAAGTAGGTGACTTATCGATGTTTAATGTTCGGGCTGAAAGTCTCAGGAGCTGCTGTGCTGATATCTGGTGCTCAACAGCTCTCACTGGTTTGGCTAGGCTTTTCTCCGGCCCTTGGGTGCTGTTTTGCCAGTTCCGTGCGCTCAGGTTTTCCAGGCCCCTTCTGCTCCGCTGTGCTGGCCATGCTGCACTGGCCATGCTATGCTGTGTGCTGTGGGCTCACCCCTGCAGAACAGATCCTTCCCGTGGACTTCCTAGTTCAACCTGAGCTCCGAATCTGTCACAGTCTGTCTCCCAATGGATTCCGCACCTCCAAAATTTGGTCAGATTCTCCTTTCAAAGGTATCCAAAGGAATTTGCTCTCACTCTGCCATCTTGACTCCGCCCTCTACTGGCTCTCTTTCCCTCATACTTGATCCCTTCCTCTTATTTCTTACCCCTTTACTTTTAAAGTTTTACTTATTAATTTCTATTTCTCTTCTGCTTTTATCTGCTTATAGAGTTTTCATCATTGTTTTTCTTCTCAGTCAAGTATATTCCCCCTTCCACTAATCATCTCTTCCGATTTGTCCTACTCAACAGTTTTAATTAATTAATTGGGGAGGGGGAGACCTATTTCCAAAAATGATTTCTCTCATTTTCTATCCTCCATTTCTGTCTGCTCTAGACTCTTATTCTGATTTATGATCTCTATTATCATCTAATCTTTCTCTTCTCTATATTTCTCATGCAATCAAAGCTTCTGAGATATCTATTCTAGGCTCTGTCCTCTACGGGTCTCTTACACTGCCTTGCAGAGCTTGCTCCATGGATTCTCCCTTTGCATTGTGGCTTACTTACAAAACAATGCCAAATATTGCAAGTGTCAGAGAGGACATCGTTCGTGGTAGGGTCCTCACCAACCACATCTCATATTATGAAGTCCACCACTGGTTTATACATACTCCAGTAACGTTTTCTCCCCTTCTGCCTCAAAATTTCCTCTCTAGGTCTGTGCTCTCCCATTCACCCAGGTGACAGTTGCCCCAGGAGTTCCAGCTTCCCTTCTCTCCAAGTAGGACAAGAAGTTTTTTTTTAAGCATTGAATCCTCCAGGCTATTGCCAAGTGCAAGATCCCCAAATCCCTTCATAAGAGCCTTCATCAGTGGAACCCCTTCTCACAAGGCCTCTTTCCTTTACTCCCCCTTTTGGTCCTTCCCTCCTCCTCCTCACCCACTCTCCTGTAGGCTTTTCACTTTGAGACCACAGGTGTCACCTTCTCCTCTCCTTATCACTAACCTTCAATTTGACCCAGGCACATTGCACATACTTCTCCATTCCGAGGCTCCCCTCTCTCTGTTTTCATGCACCCTCCCATGTTGTCATGTAGTCCAACAACACTCCCATTCCCGATGGGTTCTCACACAGAGAGGGTGTTGCCAGGTTCTGTCCGTCTCTTCATGGTTACCCCATCAGACTTCATTCTTCACTCCCTTCTCCTTGTGTCCATTTAGAAAGAAATTTCTTAATGTTCTCTCTGTTATACTCTGCTACAATTTTTTCTGTTGTAATTATTCAGTTCTGAACTTTTGTTTTTTGAGGTGTTCAAAAAACAAATAATCTCTACGTTTTTAGCTTTCTTGCAAAGACTGTTTCAAAAATCCCTGTATTACTGAAAGTCCCTTTTTTTTTTTTTGCACATAAGATTAAGCCCAGATTTACAGGGTAAATCATCCTGGGCTGCATCCTGAGCTCCACTGCTCTTTGGAACACATTCACTTCTATCTTTTCTTGTGGGTGCAGAATAGATGAATTTTATTTCCTTTATATTTGAAGTTCTTTCTCCCCATGGGTTGCAGAACTTATTGTTTCTGAAGTGAACTGTTAAATTTAACTATGATATGTGTGTCTGCAATCTTCTTTTTTCCTTCCTCTGGAGGTGATCTGTGAATTCTTTCAATTGATATTTCATTTTCTACATTCTGAAGTCTGGGCAGTTCTTTTCTATCATT
Source organism: Bettongia penicillata ogilbyi (assembly GCA_023548195.1). Lineage (NCBI taxonomy): Eukaryota > Metazoa > Chordata > Mammalia > Diprotodontia > Potoroidae > Bettongia > Bettongia penicillata. Next base: position 4,215,757 of record JAJHZJ010000291.1, read on the forward strand.
TCCTTCATTATATTGTTAAGGTTTTTTTTGTCCTGTCATGTTTCTTGAGAGACCTATGATCCTTAGGTTGTCTCTATGCATCCCGTCTTTGAGATAAGTATGCTTGGCTTGCATAGTGAGCATTATTTCATTTTAACATTACTGGGTTTTTCTGTTCTCTTCTTCTGGATCATCTTTCATTTCTGTGTATTTGCATTCCCAATACATTATTCTTTATTTTGTTTCTTTAGTGAAGCTTGCCATTGCAGATTTGAGTTTTTCTATTCTGCTCATTATTTTTATTGTGCAGACCATAAATTCTGCTCTTATGATTCTCATTTCTCTTTTCAACCATTCAGGAACAATGTGTTGTGGTTCCACATTTTCCTCCTATTCCCTCAGGTCTTCCGTCTCATAAAGTTTTGGATCATTTTCCTTTGTTTTGTAGTATTTATTCATAGATGCCTGAACTCACTTACTAGACCTAAAGGTCATATTTCCATCTGTTGTTAATATTTTCCCTGTTGCTTTATCTGCTTATGTTTAAAATCTGAATTTTCTTCTTCCTGAGACCTCTGGTAATTTTAATTTTTTTTTCCTCTTGACTTTCTCCTATTTATTTTCTGACTCTGTCCCCTCTCTGATGGTGAGATCCTTGGGGAAGATGGATCTCAAAGCCTCTTAGCTTCCTTCCATGCCAGGCAAATCACTTCTCTTTAAGTGACTTCTGCGGCCCCTGGGATGCTTTTGCTCCTGCCAGGCTGAAGTCATTCTGGTTCTTCTGTCAAGACCATGCGCAGCTTGGAGCCAGGATCTTCACCACACTGGAAAGGGGGATGGGGTACAGAGGTGGGATTAGTTGTAAGCTTGCGCCTAGTACGTGAGTCTGTTAGTGCGACCTTGCTGCTGGGAACATGGGAAGCTGACGGAGGGATGCTGAGTGATCTCAGGGTCAGTGAGTGGACATTCATAGGTTTTGGTTTCGTTTGCTTGAAACTTTCCTTTGGCTTCCAAGTGTCCTAGACCATGGAGACAGGTAACACTGTTTTATGTTTGGTCCGTTATTCCTGTATTAGAAAGGGTTGGGATTCAGAGAAAATCTCGAGTTTTCCATCCTGCTGTTCATGTCTCAGCTCTATTCTGCCAGTCACTTAGATCAAGGAATGATAATTATCGATGATGAACAAGTCAAGTGCTTGATACATGAGCCTAACACTAACAGCATGTGCTCAATTCGCAAGGTTATACCACAAATCTGTTCTAACTTTTTCCATCTACTTATTTTACAAGATTCTGTATATAAAACCCTAAAATATATGTTCACTGATCCACTTCTCATCTAATATGGTTGATATTTGACCTCATTAAACAGAAGAACAATAATAGCTAAACTCAAGGCCACAATGTGTTTAATGACCTAAAAAATATAATTAAAGTGTCTATTATGCTTTTGTGTTATTGACCACACTTCTCTTCACACCCATACAATGTATCCAGAAATGATAGCTGTTATGCAAATGTTTTGCATGATTTCACATGCATAATTGATATCACAGTGCTTGCCTTCTCAGTGGGTGTGGGAAGAGTAAAAGAGAATTTGAAACTCAATTTTTTTTAAATGTTAAAAATAAATAAATTTTAAAAATTTTAAAGAAAGAATTAATTTAAAAAAATAATAGCTGTCTAAAATTATGGTTTCTACCTAATTCTTAAAAAAGACCAAATGCTTCATTTTATGGATGACATTCAAGTCAAAGATTCAACAATACATTTTTTTTCAGCCTTACCAAAAGTCCTTAAATGTCAAGAAGTATTGATAAAAAGAATTTTTTTTCTTCTTTCCACAAAAAAGCCTACTTTAAAACTATGGAATAAAAATTTTCAAAATGTGAGGTAAAATACATGTGGCTATCTCACAACACTGCCATTTAAAAAGAAAACCATTTTCTTCACTTCATTAATAACAAAACTAATTATGTGGCCACTTAAAGGGATAGATTTGTCACTTTATAGTTTGAATTGATGTAATACTTAATATTTTTCAACATGCTTTCTTTCTAACAACAGCAATAACCATGATGGCAAAAGTTATCTCCAGTATTTTCATTCTTATTTTACAGATGAGGAAACAGATTCAGAAGAATTAAGGTAACAGTGAGCATGCAAATGAGGAGATAAACTCACATCTCTTACTATCCAAGTCTTTTTCTATTTTTCCTAAATAGTACCTGCCCTACTAGGGATGATTAGCAAATACAAACTGACTTACAATCATATGAAACTTAGCTAAGACCAGAAAAAAATTAGGACCAGTACAGATAATTTGAGCTGCTGGCAAGCATGAATTTTTATAGAAATGAAAAAATAAAGATGTCAATCTTCACAGTTCACTATAACTGTTTAAAACTAATGATAGCAACTGCCATCTGATCCAGCACTACTCAGAAACTAGTTAGTTTGGCAGACACTAGAAATCTGGGAAAAACGAAAGGTACTCGTAGAATTTTTTTTAGGTGCAATGATAGATCTAAACTCTATACAACAGGTTGGACTACTGTTTTCAAAAACTTTTACATGGCATACTCTAAAGCACAGAGTTTGGTCCTAACTAATTAAATGGTTTGGCAGCATCTGATGCACTGATACATGCCTCATAAAGATTGGGGCTGCTTGGAAAATAGGGTCTCTAAAAGTATAGACAATTATACTACTGGGTTAATACTTTGACTTCTCCTATGGATCATATGAGGCTGTTAAACATGGCTAACAACTCTGCTCCAATCCACCCTCCACTCAACTACTCAAGTGATTTTCCTAAAGTGCACATCCAACCATGTCTTATCTACCCCTACTCCATAAATTTAGGTGGCTCCCTACTGCCTCCAGGATCAAACACAAACGCTTTCTTTGGCATTCAAGGCCCTTCATAACCTAGCCCCCTCCTACCTCGTCAGTCTTCTTAGACTTTACTCTCCAACATGTGCTCTTTCAATCCCGTGACATGGGCCTCCTGCCTGTTCCATGAAAAAGATACTCCCCATCTCTTAGCTCTGGGCATTTTCTCTGACTGTCCCCCATACCTGAAATTCTCTCTTCCATTCTTTAAAGTACCAGCTGAAATCCTTCTTTTCCTGAAAGCCTTCTCTAACCCCTCTCAATTCTAGTACATTCCCTTTGTAATTACTTCCTATTTATCCTATATGTAGATTGCTTTGTAAGCACCTATTTGCAAGTTGCTGTGACAGCAAGGGCCTCAACATACACAGGAGGGCCCGCTGTACAGGTTCTTAGATCTCCTTTTCTAAAAGGAAAGCAACTTTTGAGGGCTCAACAATCTACTTTAATCAAGCACATATATCATGTCCTTAGTTCAGGGGGAAAAGTCAGCACCTGAACTTTGGGAAAAATACAAACAGAGAAATAAAGATCAACAGACAGGGCTTCCAATTGTCTGACCATTACATACATACATAGTTACCAGACACAGAAGCATCAACATCTGGGGGGCTCCTTAGCAGCCTCCCAGAGTCTCATGTGGCACACAAAACTTCTTCCAAAAACTAAGCCCCAAAACAAGACCTCACCTCAGAATATATATACACACACACATACACATATATGTATATATATACACACATACATGTATATATAGTCATATACAACATACACACACACATATTTATATATGTACACACACTTTTGAGAGCCAAGGGTTTTCACAACCCTTGAGAACTAGTGCCTCGTTAGAAATTAACAAAAGGTTTGGGCCTTCCAACAGTAACAACAAAAATCTCCACTAATCAAGCTTCCCTTAACATGCAGGCCCATTAATGGGTGGGGAAGATCTTTAACTCTCATTAGCATTACCATTGCTCCCCTCATTAGACTATATAAGTTCCTTGAGGGCAAGGACATTTTGCCTTTTTTGGTATCACCATTGCTTTGCTCAGTGCTGGACCCACAGTAGTTGTTTAATAGATGACTAATGGCTACAAACAAGTTGTTCAAATTTTCAAGGTATTTTTTCAGAAAAACAAATCGAAAAATAACACATAACTCTGATATTGTCAGAACTCTTTACTGTTTGTATTCAAATTGCAGCACGCCTATCCATGACTACCTGGCTAGGAAGTTGGCTGGTCAGAAAAGAAGCCTTCCTTTATCATAATGACAGGAAAAACAGAATAAAAGTAGCTACTGCATTGGAAACTTTTTCTCTCTCCTGTCATGTTGAAAAGCCCTTGCTGTTCAAGGTTCCTTGAGAGAGATAGAACCTCAAAGAAATTCACAAGAAAAGGCTTCCAAACTTTACACAATATTTTCAAAGTATGAGAATTTGATACTGTTGTATCCTCATTAACTATGGTAACAAATAAAATATAATATAATGACTTTTTTTTGAGAGGGATCCAGATCTGTGATTTCATCAATGAAGGAAGCTCAATGGTGAGCATGGAATTTTATTGATGAGGAAACCCAAAGAGTCAATTTAGAGTTTTAGAACCTTGCCTCAGGCATGGACAGGTTGAGTGATTTGTCCACAAGTTGACCACTCAGTTACTTTGTGTCAAGGGCAGGAATGGAAACCAGGTCTTCTTGATTACAAGGGCAACCTTCTAACCAGTGAAAATCACTCTCACATGAACTGTACTTAGCATTTAAATGCTTGATGTAATTATACCGAGTAGACAGTTATTAAGTACATATATAAGCCCTTATACTACTAATAATAACTGTCAACAAGTTAGAATTATTCCAGGATAAAAGTGCTCACATTTGAAAGTCACCATTGCTATTGGCTGTGAATGACCCAGGGATAATGATGTTAACAGTGGACCCACTGACAGGATAAATCACTCTATTACCTAAAGAAGGGGACAAACCATCTAGATTCTGAGATCGGGTATTTCATGAACTACATATCAATGTCTTCAAGTCAAATTCATCTTTAAATCTATATAGGCATGTGAGTATGAGATTATCCTTTTAGGTAAATTATAATTACTACTGAGGTAATAACTTCAAAAAGACTGTTGCCTTCATAATTTAAAAAAAAACAACAACCCAGAAGCAGAAATACCCTTGAAAAATGAAATACAATCATCGTTGTCTGAGTAGTAAAATATTGGCACATGGTAATAACATGTGACTGAAAATGCATCAATTTCTCATTTAGCATATTGTTGATCATGACCATAAAATAATATTTATGAAATAACTGCTTACTATGCTCAGAGTTGTAGTCAGGAAACAAGTGGAAATAATTCACTATACTCCAGATTTTTATTGAATACTTTGAAAGCAGGGCTGTAACATAGTCAAGTTGCACTAGCTACTAATCCAAGTGCCAAAAACTTAGGGTTCTCTTTATCCGAAGTAATGCATGGAAGGTCATACATCTTGGCTCAATACCCTGCTGACTTACTCAATGAAAATTTGGCAGGCCTACAGCGGCTTTCTATTTTTTCAGTGAAGGCTGGACCCAAAGCAGTGCTCGAGGCAGGAAATTTATGTAAATGGGTATGCTCTCTTGCTAAGTGTATCTCTGCCAGATTTGCCCTAGCTATAGTACATGACCCTAGACTACAGACTTCCTGAAGGTTAATTTTAAGCTATAAGAGAATACAAACTGGAATTAATTTTTTTTTTGCCTACTGTTTAAAATGCCTTCACTCAGAAGGAGAAACAACTCTGTAGCCCTACACAAATGTGTAAAGCCACATTCAGTTTCTTAAGTCCATTGGCTATTGGGCTAGAGACAGAAGAAAGGATGAATATAACATGGTCAAGACATCCATGTCTAGAGTAGATTATTCATTCCTATGACACTGAGTCATGTTATAATCACCATCACCATCTTCAACAAGTATTTACTGGGTCCCTATTTTGGATGTGTAAGAATCAGCATGGTGTTGGCCAATGTGTTGGCTTTCAAGTTATTAAGAAAACCTGAGTCTAAGCTGCCTCTAAAAATATTATCTATTACTTTGGGCAAGTTGTTAAGTAAACTTGGGCAAGTCACTTAACCCTGTTTGCTTCAGATTCATCATCTGTAAAACAGGTTAGAGAAGAAAATGCCAAATGACTCCAGTACCTTTGCCAAGAAAACCCCAAATGGGGTCACGAGGAGCCAGACATGACTGAAAAGGATAGAATAAGCTGCAGAGCATGGATCAACCTGCACAAATAGTGGGAGCTTCCTGTTTGAAGTCTGGTCATAAAACAAAACTACGTGTGAAACACCATACAAAGCACTTAAGAATGCAAAAACCCAGCAATCCTCTTCCTCAAGTGTTTATATTCTATTATCAATGTCAACATCAAAAGATGGAGATAATGGCCAAATGATTTCTCTTCTAGTACATCTGGGATTCTTTTGAGAATGAACCATGACCCAGGTAAATACAGAGTGGCTCCATCCCCCACTTTTTAGCAGAAGGCTGCCACCAAGTTTGCAACTTCTAAATTTGGCTGGTTAGTGTCCAGCTGGCTCACCAGTGCCCTGGAGAAGATCTGCTTGTAATTTCTGTTACTGTTTTTAAAAATCATCTTCCACTACTGCTGTTATCACTTTTATACATGCCCTTGCCTCTGGTTCATATTCCTTTTTTTTTCTTTTCTTTGCTTCTTTTTTTCTGTTGAGGCATCTGTTCCCACTTCTTCTGACTTTCCACAGGAAAAAACAGCACAGCCCCAGCCTGGTGCCAATCTTCTCTTTGAAAATTCATCTGATGAGTGTCTTTAGCTACTGGCAGCACCCCCCACTTTTCCTTTGTGCATCTGATTGACCCTTTCAAGCTTCTCTTCAGCTATATTTAATTACAATTTGTGATTTGTGATCACACTAGATTATCCATGCAGCTTTTCTAGCCTGTGTGAAATTATCACTTGATTTGTGCTTTTTTAAAAAAAAGGGAAGCGATTTCTCTATAACGTGGATTCTGGAGGAGGTGTGGAATTAAAGCTGTAAAGGAAACATAGTCACTATGCTTACAGTTAATTACTTGATAAATCATACCAACACTTGGTGAGTTCTTCTTCTTTCTATAAAGAGACAGAGAGAGAATGAGAGCAGAGACAGAGAGAAAAAGACAGACCTCATTGACACTTGACTGGCTACAATTAGGAACAAGAAAACAGGCCACAAAAAAATCCATTATACTTTTGAAGGAGCTCTCTCATCATAACAACCTGTGTGTAAGATGGTACTATGACCCTCTTGTGAAAAGGAGAAACACAAAGCATTATATATTTATAAAGGGCTCCCCTGTCTGTCTCTTCCTGGTATTGTGAAATGATCCTGGGAGAGTGTGGGAAATGCAAAATTACTATGAACCAAGCTTCCTAGGAATTGCAAAAGAGATAGCCAAAGAGCACTCTATTAACCTCAGGAAGACGAGTCGGCAGAGCTTTATATATTAAAACCAGACTGCCATAACTAATTAAAAAATAAATTCAAATTCTGTTGGTGCTACACCTGGTAATTATGTTAACTAGGTTTTACAGCTCCCTCTCTCCCAGTAAGACATGGTTTCCAAACTATTTTTATTCTTTACACGGGCATAAAGAGGATATAAAAATATGCAATCAAATCAATAAATATGTACTGAATACCTATCCTGCGAAAGATACAGTAATGAATAACCATCGCTAACAACCAACAGTAACAAAAACCGTCCTCCCTGGAGGAGGATGAAAGAGAAGACTTTTTAATTCATGGAAAACCATTAAAGACTGAAGAATCATCTGGGTTGTGTCCTGCCTTGGAGACACAGGGATGGGATAAACAACTTCCTGAAATCCTTTCTAGTCCTTTGATAAAAACAAAACAGAAAAAGAACCCAGCAAAACCTGAAACAAAATAGTAGTGATGGTTTTCTGTCTTGCCAATATGTGTCTGGGGAAAATATTTCACTCTGGAGGTGTCATGTTGTGATTAGAGATTCTCAATGAAAGGCTTGCTCTCTAAGATCCCTTCTAGACTTTATGTGTGTGTGTATGTGTGTGTGTGTGTCTGTGTTCTTGTCTGGTACCTCTTCCTTTCCACCCCTATTTCTCTCTCCCTTTCTCCCCTCCCACAAAGCTTCATTTTTCTTCCTTCCCCTTCCCCTCTGCATGCTTCCCAAACTCCAGTCTATAATCTTTCTTTGGATCCTCCTGAGAACAGTAATATTTACATAGAACACTCACTCACTATGTGCCAATCATTGTGTTAAGGACTTCACAATTACTATCTTTTTAGATCCTTACAACATGCCAAAGACGTCTGTGTTATTATCATCTCCATTTTACAGATGAGAAAATTGCAAACAAAAGTTAAGTGACTTGCCCTGGGTCACACAGCTATTACATTTCTGAGGCTGGATTTGAAAAGAGTTGGTCCTGGTTCCGGGCTCAGCTTTTCTCTTGCTTTACACTTCCTGCCTTATCCTCTCCATTACACCTCCCTAACCACTTTTCCTTTAACCTTTCATTTTTCTTTTCTTTCTTTCCTTCCTTCTTTCAGCAATATTAAATACAGAAATACAGCATTAAAGGCAGATGAAGTGGAAGAGAAATAACCAAAATTTTGAGGCAGAGAGATGGCCAAGGGAGCATCTTAGCCAAGGTAATGATAATCCTAATAAATAGTTCATAGCTAACTTTTATATAGACCTTTAAGGTTTGTAAACTGCATGTCTGTTCCTCAAATCAACCCTGAAGTGACTTGCCCAGGAGCGCACAGCTAGTGAAGTGTATGAGACCAGATGTGAACTAAGGTTTTCTGGACTCTTAAGTCCAGGGCTCAATCTATTGTTCCACCTGAGCTACCTTTTAAGACCCTAAGCTTCAGAAAATCACACACCTACTAATCAGAAAGGACTTCTGAGCTTTTACTTCTTAATTTAGTGTAGTTTCTGCTATAAAACCATGTTTTGACTGTTTTAAAGACTAATGAAATGCCAAAGCACACCTTTTTCCTACTTGCACCAAGCAAGATTACATGTTTTTATTTTTTGTACAGATACTCAATTTTATTGGTTACTCATTTCCCCCCATAAATAAAAAGATGTTGTTCATCTTGGCTTTCATATTTTCATGCAAAATGACAGACTATAAAAGGATGAATGAAAAAGCACGTACTGAGCACTTAACTAGGAGCCAAGTACTGTGTTAAATAAACCTTGGTAATACAAAAGTGAGATTAGCCCTTCCCTCAAGTTGCTTATCTAAGGAGAAATGGAGTAGTGGAGACTGAGGTGACCTGGATTCAGATTCTGCCTCTCCCATTTATCACTTCTGCGTGAAGTTGGGGAGGCCACAATCTCTCCATACTTCAGTTTTCTCATCAAAATGAAGGGGTTGGGCTAAATGACCTTCAAAGTCCCATTTAGCTTTAAACCTATAATCCTATGACATAATCTGTGTTATGTAAACTTACTTTCATCCTTTCATAAATACCTTTTGAATGAATGAATCCATGATCTCATCAAAGTGGCTAAAAATCTGAAAAACTGATTACTTTATAACAATTTTTTCAGAATTTTCTTGCTTTGTTTCTTGTGTATTGTAAGAGTATGTGTGGAATTTTTTTCCCATGAATTAGAAAGAGGTCCTCAGATTTTTCCTAGCTTCATGAATTTTTTACAGTGAGATACTAAAAATGGAGATGGTCTATTAGATATTACCTCATTAAAAAAACAAAAACGTTAAAACTTGTTTTAACATATAATTGGAAGAAAAATAAACTATTATTTTTTTAAAAGATCTATTAAAATCATCTAATAAAAATAACATGTCATATGAATATAGTGAAATGTAAGAGGCAGTGTGGTCTACTTGCCAGAGTTCTGGCCCCAGAATCAAGTAGCTCCATGTTCAAATTCTACGTCTTCCACTTTCTGGGGTGACCCAGAGCATGTCACTTAGTCTCTTAGACCCCCAGGAAATTCTCTAAGATTATAAATTGCAGGGCCACTTGGATTTCCTCATTGTTTAACTCCTTGTACCAAGAAAATTACAGCTTTAGTGAAAAATGGAAAGTAGTATTACATAAAAATTAAAGGGAAAGATGTTAAAAATGGAAAGAAAAGAAACAATTTTTTTCATTTTTTAAAATTAGTCTTGCAAATTATTGATTGGGCCAAATGTTCATCAACTTTAGATTTCACTTTTGAAGATATTCAAAAGGACATCTAAATGTACATATATACATATACAAATGTATATATGGGTACATATATTATATACAGATATATAATATACATTATATTTATCATATACACACATATAAGATATGCATATATGTATATATTATATTCACAAATATTCATTATTACTGCTGTTGCCAAGTATAACTCCCACGCATAGGTAACTTTATACAATCCTTTTCTCAATTCAATCTGATATTTATTAAGCACCCACTGTATACAATACACCATGCTAGTTCCTAGATTTACAAAGACAAAACGTGGAATAGTCCCTTAAGAAGCTTATATTCTATTCTAGATATACATTATGTACAAAGTACAAGAATATAAAGTACATACAAGCTGTTCACTCATTTTTCAATTGTGTCCGACCCCACCTGCTTTTATCTTGGCAAAGGTACTGGAGTGGTTTGCCATTTCCTTCTTCAGCTCATTTTACAGATGAGGAAACTGAAGCAAACAGGGTTAAGTGGCTTGACCAAAGTCGCACAGGAAGTAAGTCTCTGAGGGCAGATTTGAACTCAGATACTCCTAACTCCATGCCTGGCACTCTATCCACAGCACCACCTAGCTGACTCTAATTAACAGTTATCCAAGAAGGAGAAAATATCAACTGCATAGATCATTAGAGAAGTTTTCCTCAGATTTAAATGACACATACTAGGTGAAATGTCAGAAACAGAATAAGTCAGACTATATGTAAATGCTTCCTCTAAAGAGGAGAAAATAAAATTGGAAAAAACAAATCTATTTAATCCAATCAATGAACATGTAATTACTAATTGCCTATTAATATGCCCACTTAAAAACAAAAGTGAAACTTTAGCCCCTGCCCTCAAGCAGTTTATATTCAAGCAGGAGAGAAAACATAAGAAATATACAAGCGTGTGCACACACAATCACATGTGAAAAACAAGCAGCAGGTATAAGCAAGAAACGTTTCCTGCCTTTTTTGTTCTTTCTAATTTTACCCTGTTGTCTAGGATTGGTTAGGAACCCATAAATAAGCCACTACTACGACAGTGTGTACTTATCTCAACAGAATGGCTACTGGAGAACACTGGGAAACAAACCAAAACTCCAAGTTTTGCTGATATACAAAGGTCATAAAACCGTAGCTTACCATGGATTGATTTAAGCATCTTTATTTAAAAATAAAGGTATAGTCAATCTGCATAAGCTCAGTTTTTCTAACTTTTTTTACATCAGTGCAAATGTGAAATGTGTTTTTCTTTCTTTCTTTCTTTCTTTTTTTTTTGCAGTGGCTTTATTTATTCCAAACCCTAAAATAAGGAGAGTCCTCAAAACTTTCATGCTCATTAGTAACTACACTGGCAACTTATGCTTTCAGGTACACAGTACAACTGGGGTGGGAAGTGTTCCCTATTATGGAGATAAAAGCGACCAAAGCTGAAGAAACTTAAATGAATTCCTCTAAGTCCCACACGATGAAAGTTGTCATTTAAACCTCGGTCTCTTGAACCCAAGTTCAATATGATTAACAATGTGGCCAAATGGTTTAGTGGAAAAAGCGATTAATTTGAACTTCGTTAGCAGAAGGTCTGTTTCCTCATCTGTAAAATGAAGAAATTAGACTGGAAAAAACTCCAGGTTTTCCCCCAGCTTTATAAATATTATAACACATCTCTTAAAAAATTTAATAAACTGAAAACAGATGCTAAATATTATGTTCTAAAATTTGCTAATAAACTAAAATGTTGTAATGATCTATGCAAATTATCTTAAAAATCCACTTACTTTCCTTATTTTTAAAAAATTAGCATTAGAATGTCCTTAATTGTATGAATTCTCACTAAATGTATAAAAGTCAAGGATGGAAGGAGTAAACGACTCAAATTTGGAAATTAAAGCACTGATTGGAAATATTCAGATTTTCTTGTTTTAAACAGGTTTCATTTTTACGGAGCTTCAGAAGTGAGGGCAGTTCCTTGGTAAAAAGACAAACTTTAGAAAGAAAAATAGCTGACAACACTCCTCAGGCAGCTCAGAAAAGCAAAGGCTTCTTTAAAACAGATGTGCTGGCACCACACTACCTGTCACACCCAATTACTGAACAAATTTCTAAAACCTGATTGCAAGCAAATTTGTCTAATAAGTACTGAGGCTTCTCCAGCAAATTTTAAATAAAATATTAAGGATTCAAAATTTCCTCAAATACATTTTGAAAAGTATAGCACAAGGACAATGGTTTCTCAAAGGAAATGGCACTAGTGGTTTAAATCAATTTGGTAATCTATTGCTAAAATAAAAATTTCCAGTGCAAATAAGACCTTTAATTAGAAGGACAAAAATTATGTACTTGTTACTTTTTAAATTTTATTTTTAATTTATGGAATAAAACAACCATTTCTATAACACAATACAATGAAAAATAATTACACATTAGACTATAAGTCTCCCATGCACAACTTGCTGTTTCTTCAAAATATACAACAAAATTATCATGGAAATTTTTTCTTCCTTTCCCAGAGATGCTTGTTACTTTAAATAAATGCTTGTTGAATGAAGTGAATATTATGTCTGAATTTAAGAGCTACCTATCACACAACCTACCCACATACATGAGTACCTACATAAAAGAAAGTTCCTCTTTTTAATAACAAATCAGCCCCAGAACTCAATGTGACCTTCAGTGTTAGTATTGGAATGCATATAGTGTTTAGATTAGAAGGCCTTTCTTGATAAATATGAATTCAATACATGGTTCCTTTTTTAAAATTACTTATAAATCAGAAAAAATCAGTATGTTATTTCTAAACACTAATTTCACATTTATGAGCTATACTCAGGAACTATCTTTAAAAGCACTGCAAACATGATAAACAAATGTAAACAAATACAAAAGGAAAAAAAGGGAGTCAACTCTTCCAAAACTCATAGGAAAAAGAATTCCTTGTTTACTCACAGAAGTATGCTCCTGTACCTTACTGTTGAGATGTAATATAGCAGCCAAGCCCTCTCTTCATTCTCTAGATCCAGAGAATTTATTGTTCTTTGTCCAATGAAAATGGAAAAAAAAACCAACTAAACCTCTTTCACTCTCTGTCCCCCATTAGATGTATCACAAATGCCAAGGGCAAGAACAGTTCCGCTCTCTCACCTATGACATTTTGTACTGTGTTAAATGTGATTTTATATCTAGGGGCTGAATACTTTCAAGAAGAGAATATATGCCTCAGACACTAAACTCTGGTGAAGTCACTTAACCCCAAAAGCCTCACCAAAAAAAGGATTAAAAAAAGGGAATGTATCTCTAACTACTGGAAAATGATTGAAGTTCAAAAGGATCTAATACTTTATATAGAGATCTATATCTATGTGTGTATAAATACACACACACACATATACACATACATAAACCTGTGGTGAATATATCTTTGGCCTCAAAAATTTCATTATAAGACAATGTATTTATTATTTTCCTATGAAATATGATTTCCTTGGCACAGGATCTCATGTCAAGTAAGCTGTCAAACGTTTGCTGAATCTTTTAAAAAAACTGGACTGAATTCTAATTTGAAAATACACATATTAATAGAGAAAATACTGTGACATATTAGAATTTTGGAGCCAAAAGGGAGTTCAGGCTCTCTTAGTTCAATCTCTTACATTTATAGGTAAGAACCATATGTGTAATAGGTCACATAGGCAATGTCATGGTCAGAATTAAAATCTGAGGATTCTGACTTTCTAGCCCAATACTTTTTCTACCATACCACGCCAATTTGCTCAGTGATCAGTGGCAGAAAGAGGTTTGTCTTTGCCTGTAAGCAAATTAGAGTCTATTTACTTTCCATTACGTATAAAATCTTGTTGAGGAAAACCAAAAGTATAGTTAGGGGAAAAAAGATAATTAGATCACATACCAAAAGCCCTGACTTCTGGGAGAACTGGGGGAGGGATCGCTGACTAGATGATACTAGTAAGTGATGTTTATTAGTACTTTAGATTTTGCAAAGTGCTTTACAGACTGACGCTCGCTGGATCTCCAGAAAAACGCTGTAAAGTAGGTCCTGCCTGGGGGTTAATGGTATCCCCACTTTACAGATTAGAAAACTGACGCTCACAGAGATCCAGTGGTTTGCCCAGAATCACATGACTAGTGCCAGAAATGGAATTCAAATATAAGTATTCCTGATTCCAATTCCACTATGTGCTATGGTATAAAAGTCTCCCTAGTCATGCAATGAGGAAATCAATGGAAAATGAGATAGCTTCCTCCCTCTCTCTCCAGATTGGTACTAAAAATTACTTTAAGAGGTTAATAAACATCGAATCAATTCATCAATTTCTTCACCATCATTCCATTTTTTAAACAAAGTACATACTTTATTCAGGATATTTTCTATTTGTATTTTTTATTCTCACCAAACACAGCCCCAAATGTGTTGGTATGGGGGGATCCATGCCCTTTGTCATGATCTATACCCAGGGACAGTCATGGAAAAAGGATAACTTTTATTTTCTCCTTTGCTTTAACCTAGTCTCATTTATAACAAAACACTCTGTACACATTTGACTTCATAAATGCTGCTTACTGACTGGAAGATGAATAATTTACCTGACTCCTGGAGATAACGATATACCAAAAAATTCACTTCGTCGCTGGTTATGCTCATCTTAGCCCCACCTCAAAATGATGAGGTTTGTAAGAAGTGTGATCCACCCTCTGTTAAAAAAAGGAGAAAAAAAGAACAGCAGTTGGTACACTACCTCCTCTGATTGTTTTTACTTTAAGAATTATGGAAGAAAATCAGGGACACGAGAATGTACACACATTCAAATTATTAATGTCGGACATGAAAGTGTCTACTTAGTTCATAACTCCCATTCCGGGATGTTACTTGTATATGACCACATTGAAGTTATGTATCACTAACAAGAAAAGTCTGTATTTCCAAAGTGCAGAACCCAGTAAGAAATAAACCCACCACTAAAAAAAGAGAAATTTATAAGCAATGAAATTTGAAAGCAAACTAATAAGAATTATGTTTTCACTGGGCTTTCTAGATTCATATGCTCCGAAATGGCCATTAAAATAGTACTTTCAAATATCTGCATACAGATGGTGTAGTGTTAGGCAAGAAATACTTTTCTGGCTAGTATTTTTATTACACAAGATTAATAATAACATGGAGATATGTTACTGCCCCTCCCCCCCTTCTAGAACACATGCTAAAACGGAGATAACATTTTCCTAAGGGAATACACAATGACAACATCTCAATCAATTCTAAATGACACCAAAGGGCATCTAGTCCAATTTGTTCATATGGGAAAAATTAATTTCCTCTAAGCATAACAGGCAAATGATCCTCCAAGTCTCCATTTGAAGTTCTCCAGCAAAACGAAACCTTCTCAAGCAGTTTATTCTACTTTAAGGCAGTTCCAATTACCAGAAACTTTTCCCTTCATATAGAATCTAAGTCAATCTCTCAGCAACTTCCACCCATTTATCCTAGGTCTGCCCCCTGGGACTCAGACAAACAAGTGTAATCCTTCTTCCACATGCCAGAGCTTCAAATGCTTAAAGAAACCTATCCTTATCTCGCTAAGTCTTCTCTTCTCCAGAATAAATATTCTTAATTCCTTCAACATGAGCCTCATGTGTGGAAGGAGCATAACAGAATAGGATAGAGTGAAATATATAATCATAAATAATGTAAATAGCATGAATTCAACTACAAATTTAATAGGATAGATTAGAAAACAGAATCCAACAATATAATACTTATAAGAAAACCAAAAATAAGCTGGAGCAAAATTTCTTATACTCAGTAGGAATGTATTGGAATCAGCTTTTACTAGCTCATAAGAGCTGATTATTAAAATTTCAGTGTAAGTATTTATATCTTGGGTAAAAGTAGATGCAACAAATCAGGGTTGATTTATTGTTTTGTTGGTTGTAAAGAAAATGACGACTGGTTGTCAAGAAAGTGGCAAAGAAAATGTAAATAATGCAGATTATATTTTAAAGTGTGTCATGTATATAAATGCTTTGTTGTCATTGTTGTTTCTGGAGTATTGGATTAAAGGAAAGATACTAAGCTGTACTATATCATGCAATTTACCTTTACAAAATTACATGATTGATAGTTGATACTTCTTCATTCCAAGAGTTACTGCAGTTGAAATCATACTTTTAAAATTGATTAAACATACAAAGTCAAACTTAATTTCATAATTTACTTCATTTTCCAAAATAAAGGTCCCATTCATTATTTTCTTGGAGTTGTTGGTTGCTATTTTAAGTGGATTCACTTTAAGTGGCATTTGCCTATTACTAATTATCACTTCAAGAGAAAGACCTCTTGTATTATATGTGTTAATACAACCGGCTTCTAACAAATATAAATACAAACAAGTGCTATCCCCTTCTATAAATTAACTGTAGAGGTTAAACATTTATTCCAATGATGTTTCTTCTCCATAGGCCTTTTCTTGAATCCTGTAAATCTACAATTGCATTGAATCCACAATTCAAACTGCTCATTTGCATTTCCTTCAGAATCTATCTCATTTTTTTATTAAAAAAATTTCAACAGTAAAAATTAATGGAAACATATAATCAAATAAACTTACTGAACAAGGGACTTGATCTTACAGAAACCTTTCAGTCTTTAATAAAGACTGACCAAACAAACGAATCAGTTAATAAGGGGAGAAGCTCCTTCCCTGACTGCTCTAAGTTCCATTAACTTTGGCCCTGTTTTTCTTTCTGAGTCAGTCAGTGACAAGCATTTATTAAGTGCTAACTTTGTGCTAAGTGCTGGGAATGCAAACAAAGGTATCTCAGGGAATTCACAATCAAACAGGGCAACCAAAATGCACACCAATATGAACATCCACGACATTTATACAGGGTGGATTGTAATCTCAGAGAAAGGAAGAGGAGTTGAGGGTTCTGCAAAAGAAGATGGTATCTGAGCTGAGTCTTAAACGAAGTGAGGAACCAGAAATGAGCAAAGGGGACATTACAGCTATGAAGGACAGTAGTGAAAAGGCAAGGAGAAAAGGCATCCAAAAAAGGGGGCAAGGACCTATTTGTACTAAAGTATTTATAGTAGCTCTTTTTTTGGTGGCTGAGAATTGGAAATCAAGGGGATGCCCATCAGCCAGGGGAATGGCTAAACAAACTGGGTATATGATTCTGATGAAGTATTACTACGCTATATGAAATGGCAAGCAAGATGATTTCAGAAAAACCAGGAAAGACTTACATGAATTGATGCAAAGTAAAGTGAACCAGCAAAGTGTTGCACACAGTAACAGCAATACTATACAATGAAGAATTGTACATGGCTTAGCTATTCTCAGTAACAATCCCAAAGGACTCATGATGAAATATGCTATCCACCTCCAGAGAAAGAACTAATACTGTCTTGATATAGACTGAAGCATGCTACTTTTCCTTCCTTCCTTCCTTCCTTCCTTCCTTCCTTCCTTCCTTCCTTCCTTTCTTCCCTCCTTCTTTCCTTCCTTCTTTCCTCCCTCCCTCCCTGTCTTCCTTACAAAATGACTAACATGGAAATGATTTACATGACAACACATGTATAAAATATATTGGATTGCCTACTGTCTCAGAGGAATTTGGAACTCAAAACTTTTTAAAATATTTTAAAAACTTTTAACATGTAATTGGGGAAAAATAAAATATATTTTAAAAAAAGAAAAGGTAGGGAGTCAGGAGATAAAAGGTCAGTAAGAGGGCTGGTGTCATTGAATCATAGTGTACATGGAGTAAAATGTAAGACTGTAAAGGTAAAAAGGGGCCAGGCTGTGAAGGGCTTTAAAAATCAAAAAGAGAATGAATAGGAAGCCACTGAAGTTTACAGGGAAGGCGGAGGAGGAATTCCTTTCCTTTTAATATCTACAATAATAATAGCTGAAATTTATATAGTGCTTCAAGCTTTGTCATACACTTTACATATCCTATCTCGGTTGCTCTTTGATTACTATCTCTACAGAGGAAACTGAGTCAGAGGTTGGTCTAGGATCACACACCTAGTAAGTGTCTCAGTCAGGATTCAATCTCAGGTCTTTCTGATTCCAAGTCTAGTGCTCTATCGACTGAGTCACCTTGAGGAATTTAGGCAGGGTCATGGCTATAGGATTCAGAACATGATCTTGGAGATCATGGAGGGAGGAAGGTAGGAGGGAGGATGGGAGGAAGGAAGGAAAGGAGGGACGGAAGAAGGGAGAATGGGAGGAAGGAAGTGGGACTTCATTTTTCATTACTAGATCATCTTTCAGACTTGCAGAAATATTTTTCTTTGTTCTTGTAATAAGAATGTAATAAGAAGTGTGTGTATAAATAGAAACACATCAACAGGTCCACCATACCACATTTCCTTGCCCCCGCCTCAGTTTTTATCCCTATCTCAGTCTTAATCTCTGAATCTGGGCAATAGTTATCATCAAAGAAAAAGATATATTATAAAACTTTGGATTTATTCATATGTAATATAGTTCCAAGACCAGTAATTGGTATCATAGTTATATTCTTGAAAAGTCATTTATAAAAGGGATTTAGATGAACTAAGGATGCTCAATTATTTTTATTAATTACTAATGACTTTATATAATTAGTACTTTTCAAAATCCTTTCTAATCCTGTCATAAAGGAATCATTACGTCCTCATTTGGGTGTTAAATCACCTCTCTCTATAAAGTTCCTAAGTATCAATGACTTTCTACTATTACATGGTACCTATCGTCTCACAGTGTAATAAATGTCTGTTGAATGAATGCAAAACTAAAGACTGTGTGTGTGTGCATGTGTGTGCTGTGTGTACATATGCACATGAATAATAAAAAAATATTCTTGTCCACTTCTCTTGGAAGAAGACTCTTTAAAATAGGCCAATAGTATTTTTGTATATTTTATCACCATTAGTATATTTTCCTTATGTATCTTTAAAAAAAATCAAAGTACTCTTATCCACAGCAGATTACTCTTGCTTTCATTGGGAAGATTAGTTTCCTTTCCAGATTTAAATAAGGGCTAAGTTGTTTGTTCAGATATAGCATTAACTCTTATAGTGCTTTCAATTTACAAATATCTTAGGCTGCACCTACATGAAGTACTCAAAAATCATTGTCGGTAATAAACCGGGAGTGAACCCTATTAAAAGAGGCTGCAAATTCCAAATGCTAATCTTTTTGGTCACTAGAACCAAAGATTTTCCATAAAATATACCAGGGACATTCAAAACTGTTAGACTGAAACTTTGAAACTTTATCATAATTGACTACACACATAAACCAATATTTAACTCAGATTAAGTCCCAGAGCTACATACAACATCAAAATGTGCTGTTAAACATTCAGTAAATCTTCTAGGGGTTTTATATCCTAAACTCCAAGCCACCTGCTTGCTGCTTTCTTCGGATTTTTTAAAAAATGAATTCTTGATGAAATCTGGTTGTGAGTTGCTACTGCTTCTGAATGAAATTCATATGATTTTTATCTAACCAACATTCAACTCAAAGGCTGGAAAACAAAGTTTCTCCTCCTTTCAAAAATTTCATCTGCCAGAATTAAATTCCACAGACAGTGCCATAGTGAAATTATATTTAACCATCTATTACAAAGAAGACAATTCCAGGATTCTGCTGGTTGTGTTTTTGGCTGGCAACGTGGTCTCTCATTCACTGAAACCTCCTTTGGTAATTAGTAACTCCTGTTGCCTAGAGTAACACCTGCTCCTGCAGGCAAAGCTCATCAGCTAGAGTTCTTCTCACTTATCACATCACTCAGCAGGCCCTTCATAGCTCTAACAGATGTCCCTGGCGATCTATGGATGAGGTATTTCTTTTAAAGGGCCTGTTACACCTTTTATCATTTCTGCCACTGTCCTTCAGACACCACAGTTTGGTACCAATTTTGAGGCAAATAAATAATTTGACTGTCATAGTTAGATCATTCAATACCCTTTAACACCCCCCTTCCCCTGCATCCTCCCAACCAGTTAAGGTAGCCTACAAAAAAATTCCATTTTTTGGAACAAGAGAAAAAAAGATTGCTGAGTTGTTTTGGTCATGTCTAACCCTTTGTGACCCCGTTTGGGATGTTCTTGGCAAAGACACTAGAATGATTTGCCATTTCCTTCTCCAGCCCATTTTACAGATGAGGAAACTGAGGCAAATGGGGTTAAGTCACTTTCCCAGGGTCACACAGTTAGTATCTGAGACCAGACACAGCTAGCAAATGTCTGAGGCCAGATTTGAACTCATGAAAACAAGTACTTCCAGATTCTAAACCCAGTACATTATCCACTATGCCACCTAGTTACAGTCTGTTGAAGGGAGACTGTACTAAGCTAATAATGAAACAGGCCTGTAGTGCCTTATGAGCTCATGAATGCAACAAACATTTTATCTGTTTTTGGACTGGAGTTGTGATTTCATTGGCATAGGACATTCCCAGAGAGGAAACATCCTCTGCCAAAGTAGATCGTACCCGCTCTGCAACTTATAGTCTGAAGGGGTGGACTGAGTCATTGGCAGGTTAAGAGATGTGCCACGGTCACACAGGTATTATGTGTCACAAGGCAAGAGCTGAACAAAGGTCTTCCTCATTGAAGTTGACTCGCTATCCTTTACCAAATAAATAGTTATTAAGCACTCAATAGGTGGGTCAGTGGATAGTGTGCAGGGCCTGGAGTCAGGAAGACTCGAGTTCAAATCTCACCTCAGATACTTATTGGCTCTGTAACCCTGGGCAAGTCATTGAACTTCTTTCAACCTCAGTTTCCTTATCTGTAAAAGGGGGGATGATAATAATATCCCAGGCTTGTTATAAGGTTCAAAAGAGACCATAACTGTAAAGCACATAGCCCAATGCCTGGAACAGGTAAGCACTGTATACATGTTAGTTGTAACAATAATGACTATTATTCTGATTTATCTTTAAATAATTTAATTTATGGAATATTGTTGAACCATCAATTTGAACTCCACTGATTTAGGAAAAAATATTAACAACAAAAACAATTATTATCATAGGGACAGATACAAAGATAAATCTGACAATGTTGTAGCCGTGGGGGAGGTGACAGTTTTATGCATTTTATTAATTTTTTTTTTATAATATCTTAATAATTAAACTACTTTTTAAAGAAAAAAGCTGGGTCAAATTAATCATAAACTATGCTATAATCCTATACAATAAAGGCAGAGTCCCTTCACCCACAATAAAGTTCTGTCACATTAACCCTCTTTTTACCCATTATTGGCATGTTCCAAATGTATATATATACACATACACAGATATATGTATGTGTAGATATACACAAGTATACACATACATAGAACCAAAATATACAATGTATTATCAGGAATTATTTTGACATGTGTCAGAGGAGGGCTATATATATGTTGCCAACCTGAGATAGACAAAATAAATATAATATTAAAGATTTTCCCTTCCATTTTTGAGGCACCTATGGAATGTACAGAGGAAAAAAGTTATGAGAAGAGAGTTAAAAAATAATTATCAAGGGGTTTCTGGAGTTTTTTTTTTTGGAGGGGTAAAGGCAAGGCAGTTGGGGTTAAGTGACTTGCCCAAGGTCACACATCTAGCAGCAAGTGTCCAAGGTTGGATTTGAACTTGGGTCCTCCTGACTCCAGGACTGGTGCTCTACTCACTGTGTGACCTAGCTGCCCTGGAGCTGAGTTTTTAACCAGGACTTAAATGAAAAGATATGGACAGGTAAAAGGTCTGGAGAAACAGACATTCTGAAGAAGCAATGAAAGGAAAAGAAAAGAATTACAGAGGCTTTATAGTAAATTCTTTTCTTGAGCAATAAAAATATTTTGGACAGAGTGCTGGAACTGGAGTAAGGAAGACAGGAGTTGAAATCTGCCTCCAATACCAACCAGCAGTGTGACCCTAGGCAAATCATTTAACTTCTGTGTGCCTCAGTCTCCTTATCTGTAAAATGAGGATAACAGGATCTACCTCTCAGAAATATTGTGAGGATCTTATGAGATCACAATTGTAAAATGCCCTGCAAACCTTAAGGTGTTACATAAATGCTAGCCATCATTATCTCTACTCACATTGAAATGATTCTGCTACTTCCTAATAAGGCAGTTATGGCTTAGCATAAACAACTTGGAATCTATCGTTTAATTTATGGGATATAATGGAACCATTAATGTGAGGATAACGCTGCCTTATGTGGGACAAGGTTTACCTTTGTTTCACTTGTGAAAAAAAGCTAAGACCAAATTTCTCAAAAACACCAATTGTTTATCCAAGAAAGCATGTAAATGAATCAGTGCAATCCAATGTTGCTACTTCTTAAAAAAAAGTTCTAAGCAAATGAGAAACAACACTGTATTTATTGATAAAAATATTCAATTTCAATAACTCAGAGTCATTAAGGTAATATTCAGTCAAGAAAATGTAAGTTCAAATCCTGTCGCAGACGCTAGCTGTGTGACTATGACTAAGTCATTTAAACTTTTTGAGCCGTGGTTTACTCATCTTGAAAAGGGAAACAGTGATACCTGTTGTAAAGATAAAAGAAGATAATTTATGTATGAGGTCATGTAATTTATGACATAATTAAATTATTGTTGTTGTCAGCATTTCTTAAATACCTACTGTACGCCAGGCACTCTGATAAGTCCGAGATAGAGAAAGGCAAAAACTGTCCCTTACCTCAAGAAGCTCACAATCATAGTGGGGAAACAACATGCAAACAATTATGTACAAACAAGATACATACAAAATAAACTGGAAATTATCTCGGGGGAAGGTATTAGCATTAAGGGGTATTGGGAAAGGCAGGAAATGAGATTTCAGCTGGGACCTGAAAAAATCAAGGGAAAAGCCAGGAGGTGGAGACGAGGAGAGAAAGAATTCTAGGCATGGGGGCAGCCACTGAAAATGCATTGATCTGGGAGATGAACTGTATTGTTTGGATCAGTTGCAAGGATCATTGGATCACACAGTATTTGGAGGGGAATGAGATATAAGAAGACTGGAAAGGTTAGAAGGGGCTGGGTTATGAAGGGCTTTGAAGGTTTTACATCTGATCTTGGAGGTAACAGGAGGCCCTGGAGTTTATTGAATAGGATGACAAAGTTAGAGATATGCTTTGGGGAAGGCACAGTATATAGAAATAGGGAAAGGAGTGATAGTTTCCCTTCTCTGACCTGGTTAAAAGATTTCTGTAAGTACTGTGTTCATTCAGTTTGGCTTGACACATTTCAAGATAAATTTGGAGAAGGGCAGTCAGAATAATGGTGGGAATAAAGACCACCCCATAAAAGAATCTGTTGAAGCAACCAGGGATATTTTTCCTGGAAAAAGGAAATTTAGTTTGGGGAAAGGGAAAATGTAGGAGAACATAACTGCCCTCTTAACTACTCTTCAAGTAAAGGGTTATAAAACGGAAGTGGTATTAGATTCCCAGAAATCAAAATTAGGCTCAAAGGACAGAAGTTAGAGAAGCAGATTCTGGGAAAGTTGAGGAAAAAAAATTCTCACAATGACAATTATCTTCAAGTTGAATGGGACTGCCTTGGGAAGATTCCTCATTGTTCAGCAGAGGCTGGTGTGTATGCAAGCCTTGGGGGTTGTGAAGAGATTCTTCTTCAGATATGGTCCGGAATATATGAGGGCCCTTCCAACTCTGAGATACTGTGAACCTTCCGACCACTGCTGATTTTCTGAGTCCTGTTTTCTTGAGTCCATTAAAGATTTTAAAAAATCACTTTCTCATTAACCATTTCTTCTCCTCTACATTCCACTTGGAATCCATTAGTTTGACTAATTTATTTCTTTTTCACTCTTTAACTGGTTTCCTTTATACCATCAGCTTTTAGCATTTGAGTTCTGAGAGCTCAAAAGACGTTTTCTAGGTCTGCCAGTTCAAAAGTGAAGGAGATCTTGCCTGTACTGATAAATCATATTTGCCACTGAGAGGGGGAAGGGGCTTTCATACATAAATTAGAGGTAGGAAGTTTATTTTCCTTCTTGACCTATGTTATGGAAGACGCCTTCAATTAAGGTTGATATGAGGTGCAGTTTTTCATAAAAGAAAATAACTTCCCTGGTATCTCTTCCATCATTCAAAGTTGAAAACACAAAGGTACCTGAAGACATGCATAAGTCAGGTTGACTGATAGTCTAAAGTTTATCTCTGGAAATAAGTTTTGTGAAAGGAGCATTAAATAAGAAATAAAGAAGAAAACTGACCTTTAGTAATAATAATAGCTACCATTTATATATCCCTCCATATGCATCAAGCATTGTGCTTAAGTGCTTCATAGCTTTATCCAACTGTGCAACCTAGCTGTCCCATACATATATTACAATATACATTGCTTCTTATAGTTGTAGATAAAATACTATAATTTACAATTAGCCAATAAAGTTCAACAGTATTAATTTTTTGTGTTTTTTTTTCTTGAGGTGGTTGGTTTTTAGTTGACTGTAGCATCATGGGACAAGTCTGTCCAACTTTACAAAAAGAGACACTGAAGTATAGGGAGATGTCACTTGCCAAGAATAACGTCTGAACTAGGAGTGGGCCACTGTCCCGCCCACCCCCCCCCAACCCCCTGCCCAGGCTTGCTATTTTTGACTCCAACCTGCCTTTCCAGTCTTATTAAACAATTACTCTCTTGGATCCAGCTAAACTAGCCTTCGTGACCATTTTTCATAGATAACACTCCATTTCTCATCTCTGTGACTTTGCAGAGACAATTCCTGCAGTCTCCTCACCTGAAGTCCTTGGAATCTGGGGTTTCCTTCAAAGCTCAATTCAAATGCTACCTGATCTTTTCAGCCTCTAGTGCCCTGTCCTACTCCATCATCACCCAATGCATGCATATGATCTTCCCCAATAGGGAGCAGATTAGAGGTCAGGACCAATCTTAACTTTGGCATCAGCACATTGCTAGGGACTGGGCATTCTTTTTCTCTGTCCTCCTCTGGGCCACATCAGATGAAAAACCACATCTGAAAATGAGATGTGTCCATGATATTAGGCCTTCACAGAGTCTGCACTAAGAAGTCAGAAAATGGAAGATTGACCTATCAATGGACTGGCTATTTGGTCCTTACAGAAAAAGCTCTGGATTACAATCTGCTTGTCTTCTGGGGATCTTCATAGGGAGGTGGGGGCCCTAAAGGGACAATACAGGATGGAGGATATAGCACGAGGTGTGGAGAATGGAGGTCATCAACTGCTGTTGGACTGGTGACTGCTTCTCTACCTTTTCATATTTCTCTTCATTCTTGTATTTGAAAGTCAAATTTTCTGGTCTTTTCAGCAAGTCCTCTATTTGATTGAATATCCATTTCTTCCCTTGGAGTATTATACTCAATTTTGCTGGGTATGAGATTCTTGGTTTTAATCCTAGATCCTCTGACCTCTGGAATATCATATTCCAAGCCCTTTGATCCCTTAATGTAGAAGCTGCTAGAGCTTGTGTTATCCTGACTGTATTTCCACAATACTAGAATTATTTCTTTCTGGCTGCTTAAAATATTTTCTCCTTGACTTGGGAACTCTGGAATTTGCCTACAATATTCTTAGGAGTATTTTCTTTTGGAATCTCTTTCAAGAGGTGATCAGTGGATTCTTTCAATTTCTGTTTTACCTTCCGGTTCTAGAATATCAGGGCAGTTTTCCTTGATAATTTCTTGAAAGATGATATCTAGGCTCTTTTTTTGATCATGGGTTTTACGGAGTCCAATAATTTTAAAATTATCTCTCCTGAATCTATTTTCCAGGTCATTGGTTTTTCCAATGAGATAATTTACATTGTTGCTATTTTTTTCATTCTTTGGGTCTGTTCCATAATTTCTTAGTTTTTCATAAAGTCATTCATTTCCATTTGCTCCATTCTAATTTTTAAGGAATTATTTTCTTTGGCGAGTTTTAGAACCTCCTTTTCCATTTGGCTAATTCTGCTTTTTAAGGCATTCTTCTCCTCATTGGCTTTTTGAACCTCTTTTGTCATTTGGGTTAGTCTATTTTTTAAGGTGTTAATTTCTTCAGTATTTTTTGGAGTCTCCTTTAGCAAGCTATTGATTTGTTTTTCATGATTTTCTTGCGTCACTCTCATTTCTCTTCCCCATTTTCCCTCTGCTTTTCTTACTTGATTTTCAAAATCCTTTTTGAGCTCTGTCATGGCTTGCAACCAATTTATATTCTTCTTGGAGGCTTTGGATGTAGGAGTTTTGACTTTGTTGTCTTCTTCTGGTTCTATGTTTTGATCTTCTCTGTCATCAAAGTAAGATTTTATTGTTCATCTTCCCAGCCAAATACCTGACTTTCTAACTCTTTCTCAAAGTAGGACTCTGCTTCATGGGGTTTTGTATCAGTCACTCAATCTCCACCCCTCTCCCAAGTCCCCCGTGGGCCCAGAGCTCCAGAAGCAGACACTGCTGCTGCCACCACCACCACTACCCCAGGGCTGAGATTTATGCTCCTCTTTCACCCAGGTCCCACAATTTTCCCACTGACCTTCTATGCTATCTTTGGTGTTTGTAGACTGAGAAGTCTGGAAACCACACAGCTACCAGTGATTAGTCCTGAGGCCTGCTATGGCACTGTCTGTGCCAGCACAGCCCATGTTGGACTGTACTCTGCTCCCAGTCAGGTATGATATATACTCTTCCTGTTGACCTTCAAGGTTGTCTTGGGTTAGAGATTTATTTTATTCTGTCATTTTGTGGATTCTGTAGCTCTAGAATTTGTTTAGTCATTTTTACAGGTATTTGGAGAAGTATGGGGGAGAGCTTAAGCATGTTCCTGCTTTTATTGCACCATCTTGGCTCTACACCTCAACAATATTCATTTTTTAAAAGCATACATCTCTATACTCATAAAAAATATATATTTCCCACAAAGATCCATGGACTATGTCTTAAAGAAATTTTACTTTAGTTAAAACTAGCTTTTGAAGCACTAGTGAGTTTCTATAATAATGATAGTATCTTTAATTTGAATTTTTTTAGGAGTCCCTTCATTTTAAAAAACAAAACTTATTAGCCAATTCATAATTCATTCCAAAAGACAAAGTGGTAAAAATCCAATATGAATTGTTATGCCTATTAATCAAAGGAGAGGAAGGATAATATATTCCTTATAACAACTGTTGCTTTTACTGGAGACTTAAAATATAATTAAGCAAGTGAAGTTCATTAAAATTTTATGTATTTTTAGCAAAAATAATTTTCTAAAAGTAAACAGCTTGCAAACTGTTTCTTAAAAATGCAGTAATAAACAGCATGAATGATAAAACACTATAGCAGTAGGTAAGACTCATGCTCCTTGACTGATCCTATATATGAATCTTAAAAATGGCATTTACTACTAGTTTTCTTGAATATGAGTTTTGTTAGTTTCACATGGCACCTGAAAGCTTGCGAAGCATTTTACAGATGCTGTTGCATCAGAACCTGACAACAATCTAATGACATAAGTATTATCATCCTCATTTTGGGTCTATTCAGTTATTCAACTGTCCAATTCTTTGTTAACATATGAACAACAGCACATCAGGCCCTTCTATCCTCCCCTATCTCTCAAAGTCTGTCCAAGTTCATGTTTGTTGTTTCCATGACAGTATCCATTTATCTCATCCTCTGTCATCCCCTTTTCCTTTTGCCTTTAATCTTTCTCAATGTTAGGGTATTTTCCAAAAATTCCCATTTTCTCATTATGTGGCCAAAGTATTTAAGCTTCAGGTTCAGTACTGACCTTTCAGTGAATAGTATTAATTCCCCTCTTTAAGTACTGATTTGATCTTGCTGTCCAAAGGATCCTCAAAAGTCTTCTCCAACACTACAATTCATAAATGTCGATTTTGCAGTACTCAGCTTTCCTCTGTCACCATTCTACAAATTTTCAAATCTTGACACAATCAATACTGAGTTCCTGTTTCACCTTGAGCAAACCACTTAATGTCTTTACACTTCCATTTCCCCAATGAGTGTGCTCAACTAGATGGTTTCTAAGGTTTCTTCTAGCTCTAGACTTACGATAAGCAGTGGCATTTGAACTCAGGCCACACTTGACTCCTAATCCAACATTCCTTCCATTACTCTGCTCTCCTGTTTGCCAACTACCTCTTCAGAAAAGGTGCCAATCATGTTTCACTTGACTCTGGACTCTCTTGCCTTTGCCTTTTCCTCACTCCTTCTTCCCCTGCTTCTAATTTTGGAACCACCAAGGAATATGACCGAATCACCTCTGCCACTCTTACTGGATGGAATATTTCAATCACTTCTCCCAAGGTCCCCACTTACCATCCTTGACACTTTTAATACTGTGCCCCAACACCATTCCCCTTGAACTGCAGTCTTCCCCATTATAATGCTAAATTCTGGAGAACTTTCTTTTATGTGTATTCTCAGCACTTAACACAGACCTTGGTGCACAGTAAGAGCTTAATAGATTTTTTTATTCAATCATTCATTCACCATGATCATTCCCACTTTCCCAGTACTCTCCTATAAGCTTTACTTCTGACATAACTCAAGAAGAATTTGATTTCTGGCTGACCTACTTGACAGTCTAAGTATCTGATTATTTCAAAATGTTATAGAAGCAACTAAGTCAATAAAGTGAAGTGATTTTCCAAAATTCACAAGATAAGACCTCTCATTTAGGTTCACTGGGCATTCCTTCTGTAGGACCAAAGAGGAACTGAAGTAGCAGGGGCTTATTTATCCAGGATAAAGCTTTAGTAGAAGAGCTAAGAGCAACAGATCTGGGTTCTACTCTGCAGGACTATGAACTAGTCACCAGGTGTTCAACATGTTACCTTACATGTTTTTCTGTTCCCTCACCTAGAAAAGAGAGAGATATGTGCCCCCCTACCCCCTTATCATAAATCTTCCATCAATTTCACAGAATCTGCAAAGATCAAATGAACATAAGGACTATATCAGGAAATGTGGAATAACTCAGAGATCATTCCCAGGATGGTCAGTTTTTTGGGTTTTTTTTGGAGGCAATCAGGGTTAAGTGATTTGCCCAGGGTCACAAAGTCAGTAAGTGTCTGAGGCCACATTTGAACTCAGATACTCTCGACTCTGGGGCTGGAACTCTATCCAAGGATGGTCATTTTTTAAAATATTTTGTTCAAGATTTCAAAAGTATCACAAAGTGAATAACTAGAAAGTACAGTGGAAATAATACTTGCTTTGGAGTCAGAGGCTGTTCTTCAGTCAATTTTCAGTTACGTGCAACTCTTTGTGACTTCATTTGAAGTTTTCTTGGGAAAGATACTGGAGTGGTTTGCCATTTCCTTCTCCAAGTTATTTTACAAAAGAGGAAACTGAGGCAAACACAATTAGATGATTTGCCCAGGGTCATATAGTTAGGTCAAACGTCGGATCTGAACCAAAGAAGGTGAGCCTGACTCCAGGGCCAGTTCTCTATACACCAAAACACCTTGCTGTCTGCCAGAGGACCTAGAATTTAAATCTCCAGGTCTCAGTTTTCTCAAACGAAAAATAAAGGGGTTGGATTAGACAGAAGATCTCTAAAGTCTCTTTGAGTTCCATGAGATCTATGATCCAGTGAAAGCACTGGTACCTTATTCCTCATTCCTGGTACTAAATCTATTTATTTTTAGACTGTCAGTATGGGATCTAGACATTTTGGAGGATGTTTTCTTCAGAATTACAACTGAAATCCAGAGCTGTAGGAAAAGGGTTCTTCAAATTACATCAGAATTATACCCACTGAAGGGAGTTTGGAGGATTCTTCAAAGAAATTAATCAAAATTGGATATTTATATTGCCTTTTAAAAAAACTACTCCAACTTTACTATATTCATGCATTCTCTATAATGACAAAGATCTTCCTCTCTTCTGTATATAATGAAATACTGAAAGGTATAATAATTTCAAACTCTACTAAGCTATTGAAAAATACTCTTTGTGTTAACTGCATGAAGGTCCTATTTCTGGTAATTTTTTTTTTTTAAAGGATTTGTCCACTAAATAGACCAACAGTAAAGAGAAAATGTTCTCTTTGTAAATTTGTTCAACTTAATTATTCTAATCTAGGTTATCTGAAAAGCTGTGAAACATTTTACTGATTTTTAGGGAGTTATTTGAACAGAAAAAAATCATCCAAATACAATTACCTCCCATGAGCATACATCTCTGTCCAAAATCAAATAGGACCTATACGCTTAACTGGTACCAGAGATTCTCACATAACCAACAAACAGGAATTGAAAGCATGAATTTTAGAAGACAAGAAGGTAAGGGTTTTGTTAGAAAAATAATTCCACCCTGTTCCTTTCTTCCCCAATTATGCTAAGGAGTTTGAAAATGTTATCTTGTGCTAGTTATGATTCCCCATCCCTCGATGCATTACTTACTAGCTGGGGACCATAAACTAAACTCAGTTCACAGATCAATGGACAATACAGTCATCAGCCAAGAAAAACTTACTAGTTTGGAGCCAGTACAAATACAGTAAGTTTCTCTATCAGGAGAAGTAACAAATGTTTGTGGAAATTCCATTGTCCCAAGTTTTGAAGAGTACTGATCTATGCATTTTACTTACCACACAAAGGGCACAAACTGTATTTTAAATGCTATTGTTGAGAATCTAATTTTGATAAAATTGAAATCATATTAAGGAAAATCTATAGTACATGAAACATAGATAATTTAAGTAAGAAGAGGGAAGCAATTTTCCTTTGCTAAAAAAAAAAGTCCCCAGAAATCAAATGAGGTTGGAATGGGTCAGTATATCTTAAAAAGTAAACAAAATTGTTTACTTATTTAAAAAAAAAACTTATGACTCCTATAGATAGCACTATAAATCCAACTCTAACTGGAAAAATAATATACAACTTGGCATTTTTCTTTTCTAACTCTAAAATAATGCTCTGATACTTTTAGATGAATGCTGGGGCAAAAAAGAAAGAAATCTTTTAAAGATGAAGTATGTGCACAAAGGAGAAAGCATTAAAGGCATTATGGTCCTCTATCGCCATGACTAGTGGGATTATTTGAAATGAGTAAATTAGAATTTGTATTCTGTTAGGTACAGAAAAATAATTAGTTTGGAGGGGTAATATTACTCATTTTCTTTCCTTTTCTTAACCATTAATCATTTCAGTCTATTATAAGAGTAAGAGTGAAAATCTTTCCTGGTACCTTTTCACTTTATGACTAAAGCTGAGGGAGCTGAATTTGAAGGCAGAGGAATTGGGTTCAAATCTTGACTCTTCCAATTAATACGTATATAAACTTGTGACACAAGCTCCCTCCGGGCCTCAAGTTTCATTTATAAAATGACTAGATTGCACTTGACCCTTTATGTCTCTTTACTCTAAATCTATGGTTTTGTGATGCAATAAAAGGTGGATTTGGGGTCAGAAAGATCTGAGTTCAAATCCAAACTCAGATGCTTACTAGCTGTGGGACCCTGGACGTGTCACTTAATCTATCTCTGCCTCATATGTTTCTTCCTACATGAAATGGGGACAATAATAGTACCTACCTCCCACAGTTGCTGAGAAGATCTGATAAGATAATATTTAGAAAGTAATATATAAATGTTAGCTATTATTTTAATTATTATTGTTTTCCTTGGTCCATTAAAGAATAACAAAAAAAAAAGAAACTTCAGAGAAGTGTGTTTTAGATAAATGATGATCCCGTTTTAACCATGGTAAATTTGATGTTTCTAGGATGCCCAGTGTGAAATGTCCAATCATTAGTTAGTGATATGGGACAGGATCTCAGCAGAAAGATGGGCTGGATATAAAGACCTGTGAGTCATCTGCACAGAGGTGATAATTCAACTCATGGGAGTCAATGAGGTCACAGAGAAAGTAGAGAAAGAGAAGGTCTCAGAACAAAGCCTGCAACTAGGTCATGACATGGAGGACAAACCAGCAAAGAAGACTGAAGAGTGGTTGGACAACCAGAAGAGATTAGTGTCACAACAAATCAGAAGACAGATTGTCTATGTGGAGTCAGCACTGTTAAATGAAGAAGGGATGAAGACAGATGGGGTTTGAAAGGGAAAAACCTATTAGATTTGATAATTAAATGATTGTTGGGAAGTTAAGCAAGGGAAGTGATGATGTCTGAAGATGGATGGTGGAAGACTGATGAGTGAGAGGAAAGGAAGTAGAAGGAACAGGGAGAATGGCTGAGAAAGGGAAGAGATGCAGGAAGATAGTTCTAGACTAGGACATAAGTCACACATGGTTCCTCCCTTAAATAAAACGTTCTGAGAGTAAAGAGAAACAGGAAACTTAAGAAACATTCTCTCTACTCTGTGTATCTCATCCCACAAAAGGCTCTAAGGGAAAAGACAAAGGCTGAAGAGAAAGATGCTACCTGACTACGCAAAATGCAAAGAGCTGTCAATTATGGGGGAAAGGGATTGCTCTAAGGACAGTCTTTAAGACTGGTAAGGGAAGGAGAGTTCAATTTCAGACTCAGATACTTACTAGCTTTAGAACTTTGGACGTGTCACTTAATCTGTTCAATTTCAGACTCAGATACTAGCTGTAGAACTTTGGACATGTCACTTAATCTGTTCAATTTCAGACTCAGATACTAGCTGTAGAACTTTGGACATGTCACTTAATCTGTCTTGGTTTCTTCATATGTAAAATGGGGTGATAAAACTATCTACCTCTTAGAGTTGTTGTGAAGATCAACTAAGATAATATTTGGAAGAGATTTGGTCTCTGTGCCTTAGGTATCTCCTACTATGTGCTTGTCATCCTGATGAATATCTAGTCACTGGACCCAGATGGCTCAGGAGGAGACAGTGAGGCTGGTGACCTGCACAGCCCTCACTCACTCAAAACAAAGTCAAGTGCAAGTCATGTCATCATTTCTCTGATGGCATGGTCTTCTTCAGCAACAAAGACAACAGCTTGCCACATTGCAGGTACTTAATAAATATTTATTTCCTGATTGACTGCATGTGCCAACCTCACACTTGCTGGATTCCTTTTTCTTACATTATTTTGTTGTTTGGGTTTATATTTGCCTGACTTTGGATGAGTAAAACATTTTATTGACTCTATCTCATCTTGAGCAATTAATCTGGTTAAGCTGAGGTGCTTCTCCTGTTTCTAAGGAGGATCAAGTAGAAGTTGGTGGCAGCCTTTCATTTGGGAAACCCCTGATAACTGGAGAATAAGCTAACTGACTAAACGCAGTCAGATTATATCACAAAGTGAGTAAGTTAAAGAAACCAGACCTACAGCCTGTGGCATGATTTTTTCGTAAAGGTACAAGACTATTTTCATTTTTATTACTACTGATGAAGAAATGATCAGTAGTCTTTCCAATATCCAGTAAAAAGAAAAAAAGATAAAATCTCTTTCCCTCCTAGCTGTTGTAGATAAGGATTATTTTCCCCTTCTCTCCCCCAATTTAATTTGCAAT
The DNA here is from genome assembly GCA_023548195.1 of Bettongia penicillata ogilbyi. Lineage (NCBI taxonomy): Eukaryota > Metazoa > Chordata > Mammalia > Diprotodontia > Potoroidae > Bettongia > Bettongia penicillata. The sequence goes on from JAJHZJ010000291.1 coordinate 4,249,360, forward strand.
CCCTGTAGGGAGAAGGGAAAGAGAAGGAAGAGAAGGGAAGTTTTCTGAACTGGAAGGAAGAAAACATTGGTTTGCAATTCCAGTTCTACATTTGTTGGCTTGATGACCTTTGTGGTTAATAATGAACAAAATTAATAAAATTTCTTCGTCACTGTTCAGTCATTTTTCAATTAAGTCCAACTCTTTGTAACACCAGTTGGGATTTTCTTGGCAAAAACACTGCAGTGGTCTGTCATTTCCTTCTCCAGATTATTTTACAGATGAGGAAACTGAGGCAAACAGAGTTAAGTGACTTGTCCCCAGTCACACAGCTACAATGTATCTGAGACTAAATTTGAACTCAAGTTCTCCTGACTTCAGACCCTCTGCTCCATACACTGTACCACCTGGCTTGCCACAGTATATTTCTTTTTAAATAGAAAGTTACAATCTGGTTAATGACAGTTCTGTAACTGCTTTCCCCTTACATTTCTTCTGTTCCTTCCCTCTCCTCCCAAGTTTTCTACTAGTTCGCCCCCTTCCCCGGGCTCTTCTTACTCTCCCCACCCTCTAACCTCCAGTTGTATTCTGTCCCCTCACTGCCTTTTCCCTGACTCCTCCCCAGAGGCTGTTTTGCAATGAACAGTTTTGCTGGCTGGTATTCTGTTTCATGGGGTTTTTCAAACATGAGACTTGGAGACTGTAAAGCTTAATAATAAATGATCTTCCCTGATTTTCATTTGGCTGTTGGCAGCAAGTGTAGCAAACAGCTAGTAAGAAAGGTTTGTAGTAAGTACTTTGTAGTAAGTCCCCTGTCTTGTAACCCTGAAAGCCCTATGTAACTGTAAGTTACTATTTATACAGCTTTATGAGAGAGCCTGTCGCTAATTTTTCAGATACCAGCTACATGTTGGGAAATCTTGTTTTAAAACCAACTGTTAAAAGGAAAACATCACTAAGAGACCACAAAATATGCTGCTTAAAAATAGTCTCCAAGAAGAGACAGATCTATTTAAATTTTTCCTTTGGTTGTTTCATCATTCAATATTTTAAAGACATTTTTCATATAAATTAATCACAAAGATTAAAAGGTTATAAATTGGTTGGCTTCGTTTAGTTACTTGATCTCTATGAAATATTTATTCAAAGTACTCTGAAATTCTCGCACTATAATCTCTTTAAGAATAATAGCCAGCATTTATATAGTACTTGAAGGGTTCCAAAGTACTTTATATATATGATCTCATTTGATTACTTCCAACAACCCTGAGAGATAGGTGCTACTATTACCCCCATTTTACATTAGACTGTAAGCTTTTTGAGATCAAGGACTCTCTTTTGCCTCTTTTTTTATATCCCCAGTGCTCAGCAAAGTTCCTGGTACATAGTAGGTGCTTCACTAATTTTTATTGAATTGAAGGAACTGAGACAGACAGGTTAAGTGACTCATAGCTAGTTAAGTGTCTGAGATGAAATCTGAACTCACGTCTTCCTGACTCCGGGTTGAATACTCTATCCATTGCACCACCTAGCTAATTTTTAAATTCCAGATATAGTTCAAAAAAGACAAGTTAAGGTACCATTGATTTTGAAATGTGTTGTGAGGTGAAATCAGTGAAGAACCCTTTGGTTTAGGCAAGACCTGCCTTGCTCTAGCTTCAACAACTAATGATTAACAATTATTATTAATTACAAGCTAAGTTCAAGTCTTATTACCTTGAACATATACTGGACAATTCACTGATCACCTCAATTCTCGGGATAACTCTGACTTAAAAGTTTCATGGCAGGTGCTGACTTGCAATGGTAGAGGGGGTTCCTTCAGTTATATGAATGAAATCATAGATCTAGACTATATCCTGTTAATGACTAGATTTCAAATATCTCTAAAACAAAAAGGCTCACAAAAATGTTTACCAGCCTTTATCAATATGACTGAATTCAGAGGATCAGAAGCCGGTTGGGGAGGAAATAAGCTTTTTTATAGCACCTGTTATGATCCAGGCACTTATAAATATTATGATGTGATTCTCATCACAATCTTGGAAAGTGGGTACTATTATTCCTATTTTACAGTTAGGGAAACTGAGGCAAAGGTTAAGTGACTTTCTTAGGGTTTCACAGTGTCAGAGGCCATATTTGAACACAGATCTTCCTTATTCCTGACACAGCATTCCATCCACTGTACCACTTAACAGCCTCATAAGGAAGACTGTATAAACTCTTTTGTCTTAAAGAGGAGGAAACTGAGGCTTAAAGAGGGGGGGAAAGGCCGATCTAAAGTCACATGAATACTAAACAGAAGACCTGGGATCTGAATCCAGTTTTCAAATTTGAAATCTAATGCTCCTTCCATTTTACCAAAATGCCTGCTCGAAGAGATGGTAACATTGTTTAACTGATGGGAATCTATTAAGTAGCATAAAAGGAAATTTTACCCCTCCCAAAAAACTCCATTAATACAGTCTCTAATTTTCTATCAGAAGATAGAATGATTGATAGACAGACAGACAGATAGATATTCAGAGAGATAGATAGAATGCTAGGCCTAGAGGACCTGAGTTCAGATCTGGTCTCAAATACTCACTGTGTTCTCCTGGGCAAGTCATTTAACCTGGCTGCCTCAGTTTCCATAACTGAAAAATGAAGACAATAGCATCTATTTCCCAGGGTTATTATGAGAATCAAATGAGAACAATAAGCTATAAGGTGCTTAGCACACTGATTGGCATATAGTAGATACTGTAATTAATTATTGCCTTTTATCATCATTAAAATTATTAATCTCACTTCTTAAACTCAAGACATGGTTTCTTTTTGTTGTGAGCTATCTTTCTATCTCCTTTCTATCATGCATTATTTCTTTTCTTTCCTGGGTGTTATGGACCAGTGTTAATATGTCTGCTTTCCAACACTTAGCACAATACCTGGCCCATAGTAAGTGCTTAATAAATAAATGTTGATTGACTAATTATCCATATAATGCTGAATCTAGGATTGTGAAAAACGACCTCTAATAGAGTAAGAATGTGGGAAGTTTTCTGTGTTGGAGTGCTTAAGTGTAGCATGAATCTAAGAGACTGTATACAGCTGCTGACAAAACAGATTGGTTTTGGCATCAGAGTACGCAGGCTCCCTTCCAGACAGATGCTTAATTATGTGTGTGACCTTAGGCAAGTCACTTAACTTCCACAACCCTCAATTTTCCCATCTGTAAAATGAGGTGGCGATCGGACTAGCCAGCCTCCCACCTCTTTTCCGACTCTAAATATATGGCATGATCTACGCTGTAACTTCTGTTTGTCCTGTTTTGATTCTTTAGCCTAAGCAAAACAAATGCCAAGCAGACAGAAGAAATTAAAAGGTCCCTCATCGCCAAATACTAAATAAACACAGCCAGAAGTAAGCTACCATTTATGTCAGTGGTGTTCCTGTACTTGTATGCACATGTGTGTTTTAAGATTCATAATTAAAGCAAATCACTCTGCAACTTAACTTTTCCATAGTTCATAGAATCTGGAAATATTTAAAATGCATAATGAAATACTAACTGTAGAAGCTACAACTACTCCATGGTTCCAGCTTCACTGTAAGTTATAAGGCGGATAGGACTCCCACGTACTTTTTTCTAAATCCTGCGGCTCCAGTAACATCTGCCAGGCCTACAATGAATAACCACAACTCGGTGCTGTGTCTTGACCACATCCCCTACCTCAGCCCCAGGTGGCCGCTAACTGAAAAGTTGTTTGGGAAATTCAAAGAGGCAGGAATTAAGCAACGATGTCCTACCTCTTCTCCACTTTTTCCTATTGACACAAATGGTGTGGATGGATCCATGCCCACCCCTACAAGTATTGATGTTCGTATATGGTTCTCAACCATCCCGTTGGTAGGTAAGTTACAGAGAAGAATACATGAATAACTCCCTTCCAGACCTGCTGGAATAGTGTAGAGCATATACCTTTGCACATTCTTAGAACGGACTTCGAAGAAAAGAGGAGAATGAGCCTGTGTTGTTCTCTGAATGAATCCACTTGATTTCCCTGAAACCTTTCCCACATTTTTTGGGTGTTTAACACCTTCCCTTCTGGAGCATTAACTTTGTAAGGGTTCATTCTGGAGAGAAGGAAATCTAGCTCTCTTGGCTGGTAAGAAAACAGTAACTTGTTTTTCTCCTGAGACACACCAAACCAGTAAAATAAAATAAAATGAAATACAACTCCAAAACAGCCAAGAATGCATATCTGAGGAAGGATAAAGTAAGAATAATGAAATAATGTTAATGAAAAAGAGTGGGTGCTGTTTGTCTCAGTATATGGATTAAAAAGTTCAAATACATATAAACCATAAGGTAGGTTGGATTTTCATCTGTGAAGACTTAAGTCATTTTTCATCTAAGACCAACAGCTTCTTAGCCCCCAAATGATAATACAGATGAAATCTCTTTGCAATGAACTCCACAAGGCCATCAAATGATGTGACTATTATGGAACTTATCCAACATGGACATACTGTGAGGTATTACACTTCCAGTATGCAGTGAATTGGATCAGAATAAAGGCAATAAACATAAGCACTTCTCTCTTCTTTCCAGTTTCAACACTTGGAAAAAGGAAATATTTTAGTGGCAGAGAAGCTTAAGTGGGTCTTCTTCAGAGGTGGATGGGTTACTTAAGTTGGGGATAAGTTAAGAAAATTGGAGGGCAATTGATAGGACAAAAAAATTACGAAGATATCCTTTTTTATCCCTATGTACAATACAAAAAAAACCTGCCACTAATTACCTTAATTACAGAAAGTGACTGCTCATGGGCTCCTGTTACTGTGAAGAATGTCTTAACTACATTAACAAGGCATTCTTCCTACGGATCATAGAAATACCTTGTTTGATTCAGAACCACTCCGTCACGGGATCTGCGAGCACCTGCATATTTTCTTCTATCTTCACGTATAAATGCTAACTCTTGGCACAGTCAAATTTACCTAAATGTGAATGTAGATGCAGATAATAATATCAGCTACTGACATCTAAGATTGTAGAAGGAAATTCTGTGTCACCACTCTGTTGTGGTTTACTTTGAAATGAGAGTCTAATTTTAGGTAGTGTAATTTTAATGGGCACTGTCATTAGATTTCACCTACAATTTGTGGCATTTAATTTGGCCTGAAAGAGTATTTAAGTTACAGGTTGTTCCCCTATGAGTCTGGATTATATTGTATACTATATTAATATGCTCCCCAATCATTAGTATATGGAAGCTTAGTTTCAAGGGTCTGAGAGTAAGGAATTAAGTGGCAATTCTGATGATAATCTTGAATGAACACTTACTTGGATAATTTGCATGAGATATGTGCAATTATATACTGTAGTTCTCTTAAAGACAACTTAAAAATCATAAGACATTATAAAGTCTTTAGCATCTTCTATGTTTTACAAAAAAACTTCAATATTTCAAGTACAACCAGAGCTCAATAATCACAGAATGAATCGACAGAAGAAGTCGCAGAAATCCCTATTATCTGAAAACATATTTAAACCAATTGTTTCAACTTCCTCCTTTCACTGCTTTTTTGATTAGGACTGCTAACAAGTAGCAAAATTGACTGCCTGCCATACCGACAAAAAAATGAAGGATAAAAAAAAATTGTTTCTTGTTTCAAGCAAAATAGTTCTAGGAAGTAAGATGAAATAATTAGCCAATTTATGGAATTTATACATCTCAGCCAAGAACACATATACTAACACATTCTCCTGATATGGACACAACAAATTTTGTTGAATGAAAAATTCTGTACATATTTTTTTCTACTTAGCAATCAATCTGTCTTTAAAAGATGTTATCCTCCTGAAAGATATTTATACATAATTTTATTTACCTATGGAAATATTAAATGTTCTTAATTATGACATTTTTCAAAATAAGTTGGTGATTTCTTTGGGATTTTATAAATACTGTGTTCATCTCAGTTAAGAATGGTGGCTGCTGGTTGACTCACTGGTGGTAGCTAGGCTAGAATTCTGATCATAAATGCCATCCTAAAAGTAAGGTGGTTACTTCTTGGGCAAGACACAAAAAGATCGCTATCAGTGTAATGAAATGTTAGTTGGTGGGGGTAAGTGTGGAGGAGAAGTAAAATGATAGGGCAGCAGCCAGTTCAGAGTGGTTATCTTAGCTCTTGTGGGTACCAGGATGTTGTGGGTTATTGATATGTCCATATCAAAAGGTATTAGATGTTCCAGGATCAGGTGTCTGAAGCACTTGGAGAAGTCGAGTCGGGAAGAGCAAAAGGGGAAAAGGTCAGCTATGAGCAGGAAGTGTGGGAGAAATCTCATATTCTTAGATGGAAAGGAGTAATGAGACAAGCCATATGGATCTATAGAAAGTAATTAGACATACTACTTTATGAAAGAAGTATCAGGGTTTGTATTTGGGGGGCAAGGTGCTGTGTGCTTTTAGGGGAACAACTTTTACTAGATATAATCAAGTCTCATCATTGCAGACAAATGCTGAAATGTAATAAATTGTTCCATGAATTACTATAATGAATATTATGCTAATTATAAGGCAAAATACGTTACTGTGCTCACCACACCCATTGGTAATTTGTCTATAACTCTGAATATGGAATCTGAAGGAACTGGCCTAGGCAAAGTTATTTTTTAGGGGAAAATCAGATATCAGAGTACATAGCCTACGTAGACTTTATTCACTATCTTTCTCATTGGTCTGGAAATAGCTTAAGAAGGAGTAAAAATATGTAAGTAAACAAATAAAATATTTATTTAAATAATATTTATAGAAACATAAATAATATAACATAAATAATTTATACAAATATAGCAAATTATATGGATACAATATTAAAACAATATAGATAATATAAATTAATGAAGATAATATAAATAACATATACATTTAAATGTTGAGTAAAAATTTTTAAAGTGATGAATATTGGTTGGCATTTTGAGCATTTTAGAGTGAAAATACTTAGGTCTATATAAATTCAGGTTGGAAATTTAAAAGTCAAAAGGCAGTCTATAATTATGACTTTATAATAATTTAGTAAAGTATTCCTGAAATACCAGATCATGCTCCCATTTTGCAAATAAGTCAGAAATAATTTTACTAAATTTTTTTTTTTAATCAGTCCATGAGATTTTGTTCTTAAGAAAATCTGTGATGGGCAGCGTAGACTGGTGGATACAAGAAAAGACATTGATGTACATAAGTCAAGTGCAAGTCCTATCTTTGACACACATTGGCTTTGACAGCCAGTGTCCTAAGCAACTAAGATTTCCCTATCTGCATTGGTAAAGAGTTTGTTCACCAGGAACTCCTTACACCAGTGAAATCACAAGCCCAACTTAAAAAAAAAAATCAGTACTTTTCACCTAATTAAAAACTTACAAATACATAGGTTTCCAGTATAGAATTATGTTTGTTAGTAAGGAAAAATACCCACAATACATAATTATATTTTTTTTGTTAAATTTAAATGTTGATTGTTTTAAGTAATGGTGATTATTGTTTTTAAATGGCATAATGAAAATATTTCCTAAATACCTCTCATAATTGTAATGGCCAAGCTCATTTCAAGAGATGAGATGATAAAGGTACTCTGGAGTTACAGTTCAAATGCCACCTCTGATTCTGGAGCTTAAGTTCAAATGCCACCTCTGATTTTTACTACGTATGTGGTATTGGGCAAATCACTCTGCTTTAATTCATCCCTTCACAGTCTAGGTCACTCAGTCAAGAGGCAGAGAATTATGGGGCAAAATGTTGCACACACAGTCTTGGTATCCTTTGGTTTTGCTGAACTTTAAAAATAAATTCTTATACGAGAGCTCCAGGAAGGGGGTATGTAAACTGGAAGCAACTGGTATAAAAACGAAAAAAATGGTCAACTGACCCCCCTCTTTCCTCCTCTCCTCCAGTTACTGGACCAGTCTCTCATGGAGAATTTTCACTTCCTATTACTGTCAAAAGAATCTGCTACAATTAATTTTGGAACATCAAATACAAAATTAACATTGGTTTCTGATTTAATTGCAACAGTAATATGAAGGAACTTCTAAAATGAATTATAGTTTTAGACTTAAGAATTCCTACCTTTTGAAAATCTAAATGACCTTCTTCCCTGACTTTGTGAAGAATATGTATTAAAAACACAGTAAATAAGAAAAATGTACACATTGCAAACAAAATTAAATTACTTTGATTTAGCAAATCTACCCAGTATTTCTCTGGGTTGTCCCACAATCATAAATTCTGCTAAAAACAAGGTAAAAGAAGCAGAAAACAAGAGCCCATGTAATATTAAATTCTACTCCAGCGTTCTGTCTCGTTTCTTTTCAGTTTTCCCAGATTTTAGTTAGGCTGTACATAGCTTGACACAAATTTATTTTTGTGTTTACAACTAGAATGGGACCTGTTACTTCTTTCAGTACATTGGAAAGATTTAATTTTTCATCGGGGAATAATACTTAGAGACCTCAATAAATTCTGCCAAATGTAATCTTAAACTTCACAGAAATATTTCAAGTTTGCATCTGTTTATAAATTATTATGGACCTAGTAAAATATGTGTAGCAATTCAGAATGCAATTAACCAAAATTAAAGTTATGTATGCAATATTAACTTATCTGGAACTTTTAACATTAATGACAATTCATAACTTTCATGTGATGTTTCTCTACTGGGAGCAGGTAGGTGGCATGCTGGATAGAGCATAGAGCCTGGAGTCAGAAAGTCTCATCTTCCTGAATTCAAATCTGGTCTCAGACATTTATTAGCTGTATGACCTTGGGCAAGTCCTGTTTGCCTCCATTTCTTTATCAACAAAATGAACCAGGGAAGGAAATGGCAAACCACTCCAGTATCTTTGCCAAGAAAACTCTAAATAGGGCCATCATGAAGAGTCAGACATGACTGAATACCAAGTAAGCAACAGCAACAAACCCATGGTGAAGTAAGATCTTATTATAGGGTCACCAAAAATATCACTGATTTTTTTGGCATCAAAAAACAAAACAAACCACCTAAAGAACAAGTCTATGAAAAATCAATATATGGTAATCACAATAATAACCATTATTTATATGATTACAGTTTGCAGAAACACTCTAAAATCTCACTTTTTTTCTCACAACAGCCTTACATGGCAGGTGCTACTATTATTCTCATGAGGAAACTGAGGCAAAGGTTAAGTGCCGTGCTCAAGTTCATATTGCCAGTATGTCGGAGGCTGGATTTCAGGTCCTCCTAACACCAAGTCTAGCATTCTATTCAGCAAAATGTTGTACACATAGTTTTGGTGACATGTGGTTGTGTAACAAGACTTAAAGTGAGAGGCTTAGCTATCACCTCTCAACTTATAATTGAGAATTGACTGTATAATTCATAATGACAATTCCTACCAGATTCAGCAAGGGGTACAATCAACAACCCCTGTGAGAGAAAATTATTTGAGGATCTTAAGAGAACAGTTCTGTTATAATAAATTCTCTTTCAAATTAATGTCAAATAAAAAAGGATCAAAATGGTAGAGAGGTTGTGTTGATTACCTTTATGGTGACTTCATGTGTGGACCGTTTTATAAGTGAGCCTTCAAGGATCCAACAACATGAACACCACAGTGTCTGCTTGGAGGAGAGGTTCCTAGTGACACATGAAAAATCAGAAAAAAGACATCAAAAACCATTTCTGAGTTAATATGTCCCTGGTATTTTAAGGCACTCTCTTCTTCCCCCCTCACCCCCAACTCCCTGCCATTTTCTCTTTACTTTTCATATTAGCTAGTCTTTAATTTTGAATTTCAATCCTATATCTGATTGGTTCATTCCTTCTGGGGTGTTTTTTGTTTTTTTAAAACTTCAACCCAATCATTCTTTAAAGAATTGATTGTTTGGTTGCACTTGGTTTTCTGAAGATAGGAGACATTAACTTTTTTAAGTAATGGAAGAAAAAAATGCAGAGTCTACATATGGGAGAAGAGAGTCCTCAAAATTGGTTGAGGATTTTATATTTCCAATGTCAACAGTTGTTAATGTTGATAAAGACAGTCTAACAAAAAGTATGATTTGACACTTCTGCCACTTTTTTTTAGCTCCTATCACTGAAGAATTGAAAAGAGGTGAAATAAGAATGAGGCCCATTTAGTATCCTCTTGGTTCCATAGGTGAGAAATGAAGAAGTATTTATTAAATAACAGACATTTTGTGAAATGCTTTACAAATATGGTAGCATTTGATCTTTAAGCTCAGTAATCATTGCATCCTTTGAAATATCAGCTGCAATTATTTCTTCCTGAGAATAGAACGTATTATACTCAATATTTTAAAAATAAGCTAAGGTTAAACATTAGCTGGTTAGAGTTCACTATTAAACTAAATTGCCTGGGACAACTGACTTAAAATATAACTGCATGTTTCATATTGTTTAGAATTAAACTGCTCAGACTTCAGGGAGAAAAAGACATCTCTTGTCCACCATGTTACAGAATGTGTCATACCTAAAGGCCAATATTGGACAAGAATTATAATATATGAGTATGTAAATATATATGTGTATGTTTGTGCATGTGTGTGTGTGTGTGTACACGTACTTAACAGACAAATGTCTGATTTTTAATCACCTGCCTTTCTGGTTCTAAATGGATGATAGGATAGAGTAAATGGACTCCAAGAAAATCTAGTATGACCTCTTCACTTTAGAGAGGATAAAAGAATTTCTATGCAGTCCTACTGTGCCCACTATAAACTTAACTTAATAAGGTTTTCAGATCTTTAAATTTTTCAAAGGCATGATTATTCAGGTTCACACCAGTTATAAAGAAAGATACGGCTGTTAATCACATGTAATCATATTTTACTTCTATGTTCAGAAAACACTACATTGATTTTTATCATTTATTTGCTCTCCCCTTTGAAGTACCAATCAGCACTTTCTGACTTCATTTTATAGTTTTCCCAGTAAAATTCCCATTGGCTATCTCAATGGGTTTAAAGTCACTCCTCCCATCTGCAAATTTACAGGAATTTATATAGCGTATTCTTTCCTTAACTATCCCCAAAGCATCTATCCCAGCCCAAAGATACCCTTCCTAAACCTTGAGTCCTGCCTCACTGCAATTACTAATACAACTGCATTTATAGGCTTGATTATACAGTGAAAGGTTTATATTGACATTTTTCTTAATTATATCTTTATTTGGTCCTTAAGAATCCTTTCCTACAATATACATTGTAAGTAGTTACCCAGCATTTTGCTTGAGGACCTCAAATGAGAAGAAATCCTTCATTTCCTGAGGTAGTCAGTCTACTATGTTTCTAAATAACTCTGCCTTTTGTTTATCCCAACTTTTAAGGCTCCAATAGATCTGTGAACTTGGATAGCTCAATACTTATCCAACAATACAGTTTACAGCTGATCCTTACCTGACGATCCTAATGACTCCTGTTTTATGTAAATCCCCCGGAGGGTCAGCTAAGCAGAGGTCCTATCTCGCATTCTCTTGACACTGTCTAGATACCACTGAAGTTGCATGGATAGTCCAATAGCTATCTTCCAGTCTATTTATTGACTGATTCTTTTTCTCTTTATCATATATACCCTTTATATTTTTCCACTGATTTTATTTACATTGAGAATGTCAGGGTTATTATTACTGCTATCTAACAGTTCCAGTTGTGTGAGCTTTCATTCGTAAGTAGATGAGAATTTTAAATTTACAGTGTCAACAGTTATTAATGTCTACAATCAAAAAAAATTATGATTTGACACTTCTGCTCCATTTTTTACTCCAATAATTATAGAATAAAAGGGGGTGAAATAAGATTGAGATCTAAAGATTGCGTATCTTTATCATTTCATAGGTTGCCAAACCAAAGCATCAATTACTAAGTGGCCACCCTACACTGGTGCTAATTCTTTCTTAGACTGCTTGTCAGCAAGTAGACAGTCTGTTGCTGGGACCATACTTTCTAACATAGTAGAGAACCTGTCAGAGCTCATTCTCCAAATCCTCAGATTTTCTATGAACCCTTAATTTGCCTGTTAGCTCTGTGCTCTCCAACCAAGCGAACGTGTCTACTCCCAGTCCCACAGGTCATCCTTTCAAATAACTGAAGACTGCTATTTTGTTCCTCCCAAATTTTCTCCTGTCCATGGTAAACATTCCCAATTCCTTCCATGAATCCTCATGAACTTAAGGGCCTTCACTACATATTACTTTCACACTCCTTTGGATACTTTCCAGCTTATAAATGTCCTTCTTAAGAAATGGCATCCAGAAGTAAACATACTACTTCAGAGCACCGTACTCTCACCAAGGAAGAGCACAGAAGGGCTATCATCTCCCTTGTCCAGAACACTGTGTCCCTTCTTAATGTTGCCTATGGTCATTGTGGCTTCTGTGGCTGCTATGTCATACTATTGACTCATATTGAATTTGCAGTCCATTCACCCCTGACCTTTAATTTTAATTTTTAAAACATTTCTTTTTCATTATGAATTTAATAAACATCAGAAAATATGAACATTTCAATATACAAAGAAAAACAAAAAAGAGGATTGTGTATAAAAGGATGAGCATTGGTCACAGACAATTTATTTTTGTCTACTGTGTAAATCTTGTTTTTGTTTTTTTAATTCAAATTTGAAATGGTGTGTTGAGGTAGGTGAAAGATGAAATAACTGAGGAAACAAAGGTTTGAGCTTTTGAGCATATTGATTTATTAAGCGATGCATGCCAAATGTCTAACAAATTGGGATCAGGCCTTCCTCTGCTTTGGCACTGAACCCTAAATATAGGGAGAAACAGATTTTTACACACAAAGACAATTCCATCAAATAAGACCAATTAATTAAAAAAAATAATTAGCCTGGATACAAAATTAAATAATCTAATTCCCAATTAGAAGAAAGATTAGAGACTGCAAATTGGGAGGGGAAGAACAAAAAAGTGAAATTCTTTGAAATCAGAAAAAGAGGTATCCCACTCCCAACAAGTGTCTGCAAATAATCAAAGGAATATTGGAAACAATAACTGACTGACCAGTATGTGGCCAGTTTTCAGATAAGACATATAGACTGCTTGAGAGACACATAAGCGTGAAAAAACTCCTTGCATCAATCTTCAGAACTGACGGAGTTTATGGTCAGCATAAACTAGGTCCTTAGTGAAGGGTCTCAAAGTAGCAAGCAGAAGTGGTCCAGTTTCCCAGCCATGCAGGGGCTAGGTTCAAACAATGCAAAAAAAGTTTTCTGAGAGTTCCCATAATTGAATAAAGTGTTCGTATTAGACAGGATTTAGACTAGACCCATAACTGAATAGAAAGGGAACTGAGCTACTTCCAGAATTGAGTCACAAGATGGAAGTCAGTATGGTTCACTTAACTCCCACTACCACTTCCTATATTAATTCCCTTAGTATCCCCTTTTGAGCCTCCTTCTGCTGTCTTCCTTTTACTTATTTAATGATTCATTGATGCTCTTTCCCTTCTTTGTTACAGTCCCTCCTAAAAAGAGCCCAACAACAGTGGACAAGGGATATCTTCTCCCCTAGTCAGCTACAGAGAGACACTCAATTACCACCTCTGCCCCAGATCTGGTCAGACTCTGAAAGGATAGAGACCAGCTTATAAATGTCCTTCTTAAGACATGGCATCCCAGCCCCAGGGATCCAGTTGGCCCCAATGGTATCAATCCCACATCCCAGTGTCCACCTGCCAACATAGTATGAGCACAGCTAGTGGCTTTGCTTAAGAGCCAGGGGACTTCAAAGGGCAAGGACTCTGTCCTCTGTATGCTCTAGATGATGCCTGAGATAATGTGGACAGGTACTCAATAAATATTAATTTATGAAAAACAAAGTAAGTTTTCCTTTTATAAACCAATAAGTATATTCAATGAAAATAAATCTACACACTGGCTGTGTATGATAATATATGTCTCATTTTGCATTTGTAGTTCATCACCTGGTTTCCAAATTAACTGGGAATACTTTTGGGGTTCAGCCTTATAACCAATGCTGAATGGAAAAATTATATTATCATCTACCCCACTTCTTATCATCTTGGTTGCAGGAACAGCGTAGGACTACCAAATGCTCTGTCAAAATTTAGGTGAGTGACTCATATCTGCTCCTTAACTCTAAGTTCTTTTCTTTCTCTGTATCATGTTCTTCTGCCCTCAATTCCTTGACAGATCAAGATTTCCTGCTTCATCCTCAAAGTCCTTTTTTTCTTCGTTTTTAACCTTGAAACACACAGAAACACACACGCGAATGGCATTTTCCCTGATAATCTGGAGATTAAAGAGATGTTCCTCAATTTTTTTTCTTTTAATATAAATTTATTTATTTAACTTTTTACATTCATTTTCACAAAATTTTGGGTTCCAAATTTTCTCCCCATTTATCCCCTACCTCTACCCCAATACACCGAGCAATCTAATTTTCCCTATCACCAATCTGCCCTCTCTTCTATCATCCCTCCCTTCCCTTGTCCCCATCTTCTCTTTTGTCCTGTAGCGCCAGATAACTTTCTTTCCCCATTAACTGTATTTCTTATTTCCTAGTAGCAAGGACAATACTAAACAGTTGTTCCTAAAACTCTGAGTTCCAAATTCTCCCCATCCCTCCCTCCTCACCCATTCCCTTTGGGAAGGCAGGCAATTCAATATAGGCCATATCTGTGTAGTTTTGCAAATGACTTCGATAATAATCATGTTGTGTAAGACTAACTGTATTTCCCTCCATCCTATCCTGCCCCTCATTGTTTCTATTCTGTCTTTTAATCCTGTCCCTCCCCAAGAATGTTGACTTCAAATTGCTCCCTCCTCCCATTGCCCTCCCTCCCATCATCCTCCCTACCCTGCTTATCTCCTCCTCCCCCACTTTCCTGTATTGTAAGATAGGTTTTCATACCAAAATGAGTCTGCATTTTATTCTTTCCCTTAGTCAAATGTGATGAGGGTAAACTTCGTGTTTTTCTCTCAACTCTCCTCTTTTTCCCTCCACTAAAAAGTCTCCTGCTTGCCTCTTGAATGAGAGATAATTTACCCCATTCCATTTCACCCTCTCTCCTCCCACTACATTTCTCTCTCACCATTTACCTTAATTTCGTTTAAGATATGGTCCCATCCTATTCAATTTACTCTGTGTTCTCTGTCTGTGTGTGTGTGTGTGTGTGTGTGTGTGTGTCTGCATGTGTGTGTAATCCTACCAACTACCCAGATACTGAAAGGTTTCAAGAGTTACAAATATTGCCTTTCCATGTAGGAATGTAAACAGTTCAACTTTAGTAAGTCCCTTATGACTTCTTTTTGCTGTTTACCTTTTCATGCTTCTTTTCATTCTTGTGTTTGAAAGTCAAATTTTCTTTTCAGCTCTGGTCTTTTCATCAAGAATGCTTGAAAGTCCGCTGTTTCATTGAAATACCATTTTTCCCCCTGAAGTATTATATTCAGTTTTGCTGGGTAGGTGATTCTTGGTTTGAGTCCTAGTTCCTTTGACTTCTGGAATATCCTATTCCACGCCCTTCGATCCCTTAATATAGAAGCTGCTAGATCTTGTGTTATCCTGATTGTATTTCCACATTTCTGGAATTGTTTCTTTCTAGCTGCTTGCAATATTTTCTCCTTGACCTGGGAATTCTGGAATTTGGCCACAATGTTCCTAGGAGTTTCTCTTTTTGGATCTCTTTCAGGCGGTGATCGATGGATTCCTTCAAAACTTATTTTACCCTCTGGTTCTACAATCTCAGGGCAGTTTTCCTTGATAATTTCATGAAAGATGATGTCTAGACTCTTTTTTTGATCATGGCTTTCAGGCAGTCCCATAATTTTTCAATTGTTTCTCCTAGATCTATTTTCCAGGTCAGTTGTTTTTCCAATGAGATAGTTCACATTCTCTTCCATTTTTTCATTCTTTTGGTTTTGTTTTATGATTTCTTGGTTTCTCAGAAAGTCATTAGCCTCCATCTGTTCCATTCTAATTTTGAGAGAACTATTTTCTTCAGTGAGCTTTTGAACCTCTTTTGCCAATTGAGTGAGCCTATTTTTCAAGGTGTTATTTTCTTCAGCATTTTTTTAGGTCTCCTTTACCAAGGTATTGACCCGTTTTTCATGCTTTTCTTACATCTCTCTCATTTCTCTTCCCAGTTTTTCCTCCACCTGTCTAACTTGATTTTCAAAATCCTTTTTGAGCTCTTCCATGGCCTGAGCCCACTGGACATCCACCTCAGATGTCTGGGATAAAGAGGCCCCAACCTCCACGTCTTTCCCTGATGGCAAGCATTGTTCGTCGTCATCAGAAATGAAAGGTGGGAACATCTGTCCCCCAAGAAAGTAGCTTTCTATGGTCTTATTTTTCTTCCTTTTTCTGGGCATTTTCCCATCCAGTTTCTTGACTTCTGAGATTCCTGTCCACCCCCACCTAGATCTGCCCAACTAGTACTTGGGGTCTGAGATTCAAATGCTCCCCAGCCTCAGGGCCTTCAGCAGTGGCTGCTATTCAATGTGAACTTAAGTACTGGTGCTCGTGTGGGGGCAGGGCTGCCTCCCAAGCTCAGTTTCCTCAGGCGATTTAAGCAGAAACCTTCAGTAATGGAGCAGAGCTCCTGCCTGCTCCAGGAGTCCCGGGCCACCAGTGCCTCTGCCGCTGCCTCCAGAGGGGGCCCGCGTCACGGAGACACCCCGCTCCCTTCTCGGCCAGCCCAGAAGTCTCTCACTGACCTGTAGCTCCTGTGGGTGGAGGGAGCTTCTTAGCCGCTGGAGATTCCGTCCCTGAAGCCTGCTCGGATCTGCTCCTCTCGGAGCCGCACGGCCAGGGCTGGGCTCCGCTGTCCGGTGCACGATGGACCTTTGGTGCCGGTTTTTCAGGGTCTGTGGAACAGAAATCTCCTTCACTCTGTTGCTGCGTGGCTTGCACTGCTCTGGAATTTGTGGGGAGTTCTTTTTACAGAAAATTTATGGGCTCTGGATTCGAAGCTAGCATATGTGAGTCTTTCTACTCCACCATCCTGGCCCCTCCAGCCTCAATTTCTTTTACCTTAACATTGAGAGAGAAAAACCTATACCTTGAATATAGATGACAGTCACTTGTCTTTGGTAGAAATACAAAAATTACACATTCTATGCAAGTCTAAGAAATCCCACCTGTTCTCCCTAACTGCTGGGAATTGAGATCTTCAGTCCTTTATCTTTCTTGCCAGCAGAAACCCTACAGAACTATTATTACAAAGTGCACATGGGTGTCTTCAATTTTATAGTTTTTATTAGTGCATAGGACAAGTTAGAGTGGTTAATGAGATCTGATGAGATAAGGAAAATTTCTATCTAGAAAAAGGGTGGAGATTGTGGAGGAGAGTTGAGAAAAGGCTCCACGGAAGAAACTATACCTGAGGTGGGCACTGAAGGATTCTAAGAGATGAAAACTGAAGGGACTAGATGCCAGACCTAGTAACATGAACAGAGGCAGGATCTGGCAAGATAATGTTAGGAAATTACTTACTATCAAGACCATGTAATAAGATTTAGTTTGAAATAAAGCTGAGATCCAGACTGTGGACGGCCCTGAATACCAGACCAAATCATCTCTATTTCATTAGGCAATGGGGAATAACCTAAATTGTTAAAGCAGGGGACTGACATGATGAGATGTACATAATGCAAACATTATTTTAGCAGCATTGTTAAGAATGGGATGAGAAGGGGAAAATATGGAAGCAGGAGATCATCAACTGGGAGATTATTGTAATAATCCAGGTGAGGAGGGATGCGGGGCCAGATCTAAGGTGACAGAAGTGGGAATGTAATACTCACTATTACTAAAGAAAATAATAGCTGGCATTTACATAACTCTTTAAGATTTGCAAAAGCTTTACTATACATTATCTCATTTGATTATTTATTAATATTATATTATCTCATTGATTTTCATAACAATAGTGAGGAAGGAGCTATTATTATCCCCATTTTAAAGATGAGGCATCCAAGGTTCTGAATTCAAATATATGTCCTGGTGTTATAGCTACTTTTCTGTCTTTCAGCTGTGTCCTGCTCTTCACAACCCCATTTGGGGTTTTCTCAGATTAGATACTAGGGTGGTTTGCTTTTCTTCAGTTCATTTTATGCATAAGGAAACTGAAGCAATCAGGGTTAAGTGACTTGCCCAGGGTCACAAAGCTAGTAAGTGTCTGTGGTCATATTTAAACTCAGGTCTTTCCGACTCCAAGCTCGGATGAATCACCCAGCTGCCTAGATCTTCCTGAGAGAGGCATTAAAATATGTGTTCCCATTTTCTTAAGGTACTCTCAGAAACCTTCTGGACTGTCAAAATATGGTGGTGCTAACAATGGCTACAGGAAAGACGTAGGTTTTTCCAGCTTCTCCCTTAGGGTCATCTGGACTGAGGTTGAAATACAGGATTATTTCTCAATTTGAGGGGGATACCGGCTAACTGGACCAAATCACTTCAAGCCTATACTAATGTACAAAAGGAAGGGAATGAACTAATGAGCTCTGAAGTCCCTTCAAACTCTTAAATAAACTATCTAGTGGTCAATGAAATGTGAGCAAACTTGGGTCCAATGTCCCCACCTGGAAAATTAGCTGAAGTATTACTGGGTAAAAATAAAATGAATTGAATTCTAGACTTTGCAAGGATCAATAATTTTCAAATGCCTTGTTACTAAACAGATAAAGGAATGTAGTGATTTATTTAAATACTGTAAGGCTATATTGCTGTTGCTATAATCTTATCGTATACTCATAAATGTGTCAGAATTGCACAGAATTGTTTCCAGTTTTATCAACTTGTTTGTAAAATATCACTGTTGGCAACCAGCTCTGAATGAAGACCATTCATCACTTTACTTTTCTGTTTTATTATATTTCCCTGAAGATTCAGAGGCTAAACTCAACATGTTAAAAGACAAGGGATTTCAATGCCCTCCTTAAGCAGTTCCAGCCTTCAACATTACAGAGCCTACTTTACACATATAAAGGGGCGAGCTGCTGCTGCTGTCATTTTGTTGTTTTCATAGCATTGAAAAAAAAAAGAAAGAGGGGGGTCAAAGACTTTTGTTATGACAAAGAGAGAGCCTCCAACACCAGTGTTCTTCATTTTTATGATGCATTTAGGTTTTATCTGATTTACAGATATGGGATTAAAAGAAAGATTTACTTACATCACAGGGTCTTGGATTGCTTTTGACTATTGGGAATATCAGCCCCTAGTAAATTCCAGGTTCCAAAGATATTAGGGCTGATTTACTTAATCAGGAGCCTTAACAAACAAGTCCTCTTAGGAAAGAGGCATCACTTGTTCAAGATGTCAATCCGGTCTTTTGACTTTGGATTGCCAGAGTAGGAAAAGCCTCAATGACCAATCACGTTCATGTGTAAGGGATGGAAAAGGGATTTCTTAGGGAAAGTATATTGTTGGTATGGATTGTGCCAATTGGCTTGGGGGGATAGGAAGAAACTGTGAGACCAGCTTGATGGAGGCAGGTAACTAGTGATGATTTATAAAAAGAATTCTGTTGGATTTTGTCTGGTAGTTTTCTAATTCAGACAGTAGGTTAACTTATTCAGTAACAGGCAGTTTGAGTACGTGGAGTGCAGAGAGGTAGGGAGGGGTGAGACTGAGAATATCCTCAGTCTTACCATTAATAAAGGATTGCAAAGAAGTGACCAAAATAAATGGTTATAAGAACATTTGAAGAGAAAGACATTCTGTCAGCAAGTCACCAACTAAAATATTTTCTGATTTTAGCTCAGATAAGACCAATTGGAGATGCATAAGTAATGAAAGGAGCCAGCAATAGGATGCCCAAAACAAATCAAAAATTAAAAACAAGTAGTTTTTTAAAAAAAGTTGTATGTGTGCACACATGCGCGTGCTGCGTGAATATTTGACATGGCCAATGCAGAATTTGATTGGCTTGACTATATTTTTTTGCAAGGGATTTCATTTTTTCAATTTTCTGCCTTTTTATAATGACGGGAGTGTGGGAAAGAGAGAAAAGATTTTTATTAAAAATTAAATGAAATTTAAAAAAATTCATTGCAAGTCAAATAAATCATAGGCTATCTAGAACTCTGAGACAACACAGCATGGGGAGAGAATGCTAGCTTTGTGATGAGTTTGGAAAACTAGCATTTCTGCTTACATCCTGTAGGACCTTGGATAAGTTATTTAACCTCTCTAGGGTTAAGTCTCCTCATGTTGCAAATGAGGAAGCTGGACAACATTACTTCTAAGATCTTTTCCAACTAAATCTAAATGATTTAATGACCAGTTTGGCTTTGTCAGTTACTAAGGAGCCTGGATAGATATTCAGGACGCAATTACAGGCTTACAGTCCTAAAAACAGAAAAGAGAGGGTAGTTTCTGTAGAAAAAAAGCTGCATTAGAGAACCCTAGTTTCTGCTTCCACAACATGGAGTAATCATCATTCTTTTATAGGCAAAAGAGTAGGATACAGTCTGTTTTACTTTAGTATCACTAAGGAACTTTTAAAATTCATCCTCAATGGCATGAATAATATCCCCATTCCATGAGTGAAATTCCCAAAATCTGTTGGGGTATCAAAATTTAAGGATGACAGCATTGCTCAGAGGCTGCAGGAGCCACAGGGGAAGCTTCTTTAGCTTCTCTTCCTCAAAGGACAAAGATTTAATGGGACTAGGGTTGAAACAGACTTACCTAAGTCTCTTATATGGGATTCCTTCCCCATTCGATGGGGATGCCTTCTAAAAATCCCTGGAAATAGTGGATTCCAAAAACAATGCACTGTACCTAGAGAGAAAAAGCCTCAATTAGAAACAGCCTAAAAGAGAAGTTAGGGTCTTTTATACAGGCAAAAGGATGACACATTAACCTATCTTTACATAATCAACATATCTTTTACATTAGGTGAGAGAGACCGTTGCATGGGTTAGCAACACCATCGGAGAGTGTGACTTGCAAAACTGTGAACCAGAAAGTTTCTCTATATAATGGGAGTGGGGAGAGGAAGGAAGATAAATGTACATCTATCTTAGACTTTAAATTTTGGGTTTTTTTTTTAAACATCAAGCACGAACACTTCAATACACACACACAAAAAAAAATGGGGGAGAGATTGTAAATAAAACTGTAAACACCTGGAAAGGGAAGTCATGCAAAACAGAACCCATGCACTGGCTTCCTGAAAACTCAGTTTCATTCTACATCATTAGACCAAGACCTTTTGCTGTTCATGGACACCATGATTTAGAGCTTCTGGAGGTGTCACTGGTCATTGTATTATAGCTCTTAAGTCTTTCTAAGTTTTTTTCTTCACAATGCTGTAATCACTATATAAATTGTTTCCCTGGTTCTGCTCACTTAACTCTGCATCCGTTCCTACAAGTCCTCCCAGTTGCCTCTGAATTCTGTCCCTTCTAGTCTTTCTTAAGTTACAATAATACTCCATTACATTTTAAAACCCTAGTTTATTTGGCAATTGATGGGTACCCACATTATTCCTAGTTCTTTTCTACCACAAAAAGTGATGCTACAACTATTTTTGTACAAATTCTCACACTGCCCAGCCCAGCAGGGTGGAGAGAATGGAGCAGATGTAAGAGATGCTATGGAGGTAAAACAGACAAGACATAGCAACTTAAATGGGGTCAAAAGAGTGAGAAGTCAAAGATGAAGGTTTTGAATTACTGGAAGGATGGCACCAGCTGTTGACAGAAAAAGACAAGTTTCGAAGAAGGGTGGGTTTGTAGAGAAAGGTAATAAATTCCCTTTCTGACTTGTAAGTTTGAGGTACCTCTGGGGCAGTCATTTTGAAATGTCCAAAGAGTAGCTGGTAACAAAGGAATTGATGAAAAGCGATAGTAACTAAATTTATGAGAGCTGATAAGGACAAGACAGAAGACAGACTTGAAGACCTAGGGAAAGCTTTGGATCTAGCCACAGTTAAAGGATGAGATGCATGATGGCCAGCAAAGTAAAATGAGGACAAAGTGGTAAGACAGTAGGAGAAGCAGGAGAAAGAAGTGTCATGTAAACCCACAAAAAGACTCTTCAAAGGCTCCTTCTCTATTAAGGCTTATTATCTTCTTTGGAACCCCAAATCCGTTTACTGTCAATAAGCTCCCTTACTTTCTTGAACTTTTCAACCAACATTTCTTCTATCTCCTTGCTTTAATATAAACTTGCCTATGTTTGGGGGGCATTCTATCCTGTGTAACCATCTCCACTGCTATACAGTCTTGCTCCCATTCTTTGAGCTCATAGGAGGAGGAAAGGTAGGCTCTTCCAGACTCTTCCTAAACCACCACCACTCAATGGAATTTTCTTTGTAACACACTTTCCTCATCCTTATTGCTGTTACCTAAGATAATTTGTATGACTATTTAACTAATTAATGGGGACCCAATTTGTTTTTAATTCTTTACTCTTTTTAAGACTCTCCTGACTTCAGAGTGATTATCAGTATTATCAATTATATCAAAAATATCAATATATTGCTATATATACATATCAATTATATCAAAATTATCAATCAACTGTTGCTCTTTCCCTCCCAGCTTGGTTTACTTATTTTTTTCTTTTGCTCATTAAACCCATTGCATCCTGAGCCTTCTCCAGTCATCCCGATGAATATGGTCACTGGATCCAGATGGCTCAGAAAGAGAAAGTGAGGCTAGTGACCTGGCACAGCCCTCCCTCCCTCGACACAAAGTAAAGTACAAAGTCATGTTATCATTTCTCTGATATCATGGTCTTCTTCAAAAATAAATGACAAACACATTATCTTCTACTACCTTCCCTCAATGTCCTTGTATGCCAGTCAAATTAGATTACTTCCTAAATACAATCTATGCTTTCCTACCTCTATAATCTCCAAAGCCAAAAAGAGGAAAATTTAAAGATGGATTGTTTAGAACTGAGGATATAATTGATCAGTCATTATGTTTTCCCTAAACTGATCATGGGATTTCCTTTAAATGAAAAAGAAATTAGCACTGCTATCTGAATAATGGATGGAAGGCCAGATTTATAGAAAGGAAGATTCTGCCTTTGACATCCACTTGTTGCGTAGTGATGTACAAGTATAATTTGTGTCATGAATTCTTCACTAATCCACACTCTTTGTCCTTCTTCCAAAAGTTTCCTTTGTTTGAATTCAAGTAACTCTTTTGCTTATATCCATCTATCCTTTTAAATATATAGATCTATATTATATCATCTCCTGTCAATGCCCCAGGATTAGGGACCAAAGTACCTTCTGGCTCTAAATCCTGTCTCACTCATTTCGTTAACAAGATCATAGATTTAGAGCTGGAAAGGACCTCAACGACCAGCTAATTCAACCACTTCATTTTAGAGATGAGGATGGTGAGGCCTAGGGATGTTAAGTGACCTGCCCAAGGTCATAATAGTAAGTGTCAGAGGTAGAAAATTTCAACCTGGAACCTCTGATCCCAGAGCCAATGCTCTTTCCACTCTATCTGGCTACCTCTTTTCTCTTGCATAGCACCTAATGTATTTTCTTCAAGTAGTAAGTGATAAATATGTGTTTCCTAAAATCAGCGCCTAATGTGTGTGCCCCATCTGGTATATCAGAAAGAATTCTGGATCTGGAGTTAAAGGACCAGGGGCCAAAACCTGGATCTGTGATTGATTATATGTGCAACATTTATCAAGTTATATAACCTTTCTGGGCCTCCGTGTCTTCATCTGTAAATTGATGAGGTTGGTGTAGATCAGGGGATTCTTAACCTTTTTTCTTAACTTTGTGTTCCGGATCCCTTTGGCCATCTAGTGAAGTCTCTGGACCCTTTCTAAGGAAATATTTTTCAACGCATAACAGAAAATACATAAGATTACAAAGAAAGTCAATTATATTAACATAATAATTATTAATAATACTGTTAATAACTAGCACTTCTATAGTATCTACTATATGACAGGCACTGTGTTAAGCACTTTGGCATAAATGTTATCCCATCTGATCCACACAATAACCCTGCAAGACTACTATTATGTTCTTCATTTTACAGTTGAGGAAACTGAGGCAAACAGAAGGTAAATGACCTGTCCAGGGTCACACAACTAGTAAGGGTCTGAGGCCAGACTGGAACTCAACATTCTATTCAATGCACCAGTTATCAAAATATTGAGCAAACAACTTCATGAACCCCCAGTTCAGAGGATCTCTGAAGTCCCTTCCAACTCTAAGGCAATCATATTACCCCTCAAAGAGTTCAAAGTCTATTTGGATCCCTCATCCGAAGTAGGGTTATCACCCCCAACATAAGAAATCTGGTTTTGAAAGTCTGCCAGGAATTTACTGTAGGATAGGGCCACAAGGGACAATAGATGGGTTTATGCAAACCAAACCTCAACCATGACATAATGCAGTCACGATGTGGGATGTGAATAAAGGAGAGAAGTGAGAGAGAATTTCTTCAACTCCCTAATTCAGTGCCTTTATCCAAACCTACTAACCAACCCTGGGGAGAGTTTGCCTCAAGGACAGTTTCCAACATTTATGGAAAAGAAAAGTTTTTTTTTTCCCCTTCTCAGTAGTTTAAACCAAAATGGAATCATTCTTTCCAAAGGGAAATTATTTTAAATATGTTTTTGAAGAAAACCACATGATACTATTGTAATGGATAAGACTCAGAGTCAGGAAGACCTGAGTTTGCATGCTATACTAGCTGGGTGACTCTTGTCAGATCTCTTAGAATGCTCTAAACCTCAATTTCTTTGTCTGTTAAATGAAGTAATTGGATTCAGTGAACTCTAAGGTCTCTTCTGCCTTCAGGGTAAGAACTGGTCAAGCGCACACACACATATTTCTAGTATATTCTCATTTGTTTGTTTAATGTTCAATTTGTTGTTACTCAGTCAAGTCTAATTTTTCAGGACCCCAGTTGGGGTTTTCTTGGCAAATATACTGTACTGGTTAGCCATTTTCTTCTCCAGCTCATTTCAGAGACAAAGAAACAGAGGCAAACTGAGTTAGGTGACTTGCCCAGAGCCACACAGCTAATTAGTATATGAGGCCGCATGTGAACTCAAGTCCTTCTGACTGATGGCCAGCACTCTATCCACTGTACCACCTAGCTGCCCTGATGTTCAATGACAAAGAATCTATTGTTATTTCTTTTTATTTACATCACAGTGTGGTTCCACTTAGGAGTTCGATCTGAAAAAGCACCATCTCCACTAGCGCCGTAACTGACCATATATAAGATATAACTTGAAAGCCAAACCAAAAACACTTATTTTAATAACATAGAGTTTCACATCTACAGCTGATAACCTGAAAGTTTTAATGATCCCCTCTTAAAGTAAGAATAGATTCAGCATTCCTTCCTCATTTATGTTTAAATGATACTAGAGAAAAAGATCTTCTAGGCCTTCCACTCAAATGTGCCTGTCATGTTCTGAAAGGCAGCATCTAGAACACTTCAGAGCGAGCCAGAGAGATAGTCAGTGACCATTTCTAGGGCTTACACAGAAAACAAGCATTTTGATGGCAGAATAAAGGTATTATCAGAAGGAAATGAGCTGCAAATTCTTTATAAGGAAGAAATGAATAAAACATTAGTCTGTTTTATTTTCTTTCCTCTCCAAGAAGTTACACTTAATTAAATTCCACCTAAGAAGTCAGTTCTAGGTAAAAATGTTATCACCAACCCCTAACACTCACTCACCCTCCAAAAAAACAGTCTTCCTCTTTTGGACCTGGGTTCTCAAGCTACTTCCTGCAAGGCTGTCTAGGGTCCCTGAGATGCCAGCTCTCCCAGACCCTGCCACACAGTCTTCCCCTTTCTTCTTCTCAATATACCCTACCTCTCCTATACCTCATCCTCTCAGGGCTTTGTTTCAGTCCAAATAATAAATCTGATTAATTCCCAAAAAGGTGTTGATGGAAAGTAACTGATTTGCATTTTAACCAAGGAGCACAATTACAGGTGCAGTTCTAATGCTGGGAATTTCAGGCAGAGTAGAAAGAGAATGGGAAGAAACAACTTAAGCAGAGGGGCCTTTAAGTGCCCCAGGGGTCACCAACACAGACTGGTAGGCCCACTTATTTTTTGTGGATTCAGTGGGGTTGGGGTGTTGTCTTCACTATTATCAGAGGTCTGTATTCCAGCTTCAGAGAAAGAAGCAGTAAGCTAGATGGGAGGGAAAATTCCTAGTGGCTCATCCAGAATGTTATCAATTCTGTTTCTTTGGATACATGTCAACCCAGGGTTTTATTCAAATGCTGGAGAAACAGGTTAATTAATACTAAACTTATCAAATGTGACAGAATACAATATGAGAATAAGGAAGGAACTCCTTTAGGGAGGAAATTCCTCCTACCAAAGCCAGTACAACACCCTTTACAATTTTAGAGAATTGCTTTGCCCAAGGTCATAATGCCAGTATGTGTCAGGGACAGGGATTGAACTCACACCTTTCTGGCTCCAAGGTTGGAGGGGAGGGGGTCTCTGACAACTACATTGCATTATCTCTCTCATTTGATAACAAAACTTCTGTTTGAGTATCAGCTACCTGCATGAGGGAGCAGGGGTGTGATTATACAAGATTGCTCCCGTCCTCACAGAGTATAACTGCACAAAAATTCATCCTCACTATGGCAGGAGGGATGCAAGTGAGGTCTATAATAAAAAAGATTTCCTTAATTCATCAAAATAATACAGTAACCAGACTGTCCTATTCCACCTAAGTTCCAATTAAATAAAGTTTGCTGTAAGGGATTAAAAAAACACAGTATAGTTATAAGCTCAACATAAGGCTACATACAACTCCAAAGTTCGAAAAATGAATGGTAATGACCTGAAAAAAAACTGAATGGAATTATTCCAAGACGGATTCATTGATCTGATACAGCCATGTGCAGACACACATTTACTGAGGGAGAGGAGGACCTGGGATCTGTGAGTTCATAATGGCTGGGGAAACCCCAGTTTGGAAACTTTTCAATTAGACTATAACTTATAATTTTAGAGAGTTGCTGAAGGACAGTAAAATGGCCCATCACCACACCGCAAGTAGAAGTAAGAGGCAGAATCATTCTGACTTTAAGGCTGGCCTGCTATCTATCATTCAGATAGCAATGCTGATTTATCATCAGCATCATCATTATTATTATATGTTATCATTGTTCAGTCATTTCAGTTGTGTCAGACTCTACGTGACCCCATTTGGAGTTTTCTTGGCAGACATACTGGAGTGGTTTGCCATTTCCTTCTCCAGCTCATTTTACAGATGAGAAAAATGAGGCAAACACAGTCAAGTGACTTGCCCAAGGTCACAAAGCTAATAACAGTCTGAGGCCAGATCTGAACTCAGAAAGATGAGTGCTCCTGATTCCAAGTGCAGTGCTCCTTCCACTGTGTAACCAGCTGCCGTTTCATTTATTGTACCAAGCAGAATAAGATTACAAATTGTGTCCTCAGGTCTTCTAATCTCATATTTAAATTTTTGTCTTTTACTATTAGAGATAAAAAAAAATTTTTTTGGTCAACATAATAAGTACATTATTCAAGTCATATGAAAAATTGTGTAAGTGATTCTAAAAGTACTTATTACCTTGCAGGTGGTATGTGGTTTTTTGTGGTGGGTTTTTTTTAAAGAAACCCTTGTATGTTCTGTATACTATGAAAATGATAAACAGCTTTAAAATTTTCACAAGTTTTTTTTTTTGTAAAATAACCTTTAATAGTCTTACAAAACGAGAATACATGCCAAATTCTACCACACTGTTACTATGTCAGAATCGTATATAAGTGAAATTAGAAGACTTTTTAAAAAGAGTAAAATCATACTCTTGTTTAAATGATTAAATATGTTGTCATCCACAACCAAGGAGACTGCATTTTAATTTTATAATAGATTGGCATTTTGATAACACAGTATTTCAAGTTAAAAATCTTAAAAAATCCTGGCTCTGTCCTCAGTAACCTAATGTGTAAAATCAGAGGATTGGTCTCAACGATCTTCAAGGTTTCTTTTAGTTTATATTATATTATTTCTTTTAGCTGTGATAAGTAGCAGATCATTTCAGTAAATCCTAAAAAGACCAATAACTTCACAGATCTCCCTGCATCCTCCAAATCTGTCACTTAACAGGATTTAAAAGGTGACATTGGTAGGACCTATGATCTACCTAAAGCAAAGTCAGTCTTCTACTTAACCATACTTGGCTTACATTTGTCCTGCTTGGCTACTCAGGCCCCCTAATTGGGGGGGAGTGACCTTTGGGAAGCCCAGTCACCCCAGTTTGGAATCTTTTTTTTCTACTGGACCTATGCCCTTTGGCTGATGCTACTGGAGATCACCATCTCTCCATCTCCATACATCCTCACTCTTCAATTCTGCCAGTTATGGAAGACTTAGTCATTAGGGAGAAGAGAAGGAAAAAACAAAAGATAATCTTTAAAGGCTGTTCCCCCTTCTGTTATATACCACTCACTCACCTCCTTCCCTCCTGTCGTATTAGTATAACTGGAAGTGTTCCCAGTTCCTGACACCTGCAAGTCCTCATCCCCTTACCCTACATATCTAGAATTCCTAGTCTAGGATCCACGACAAAATACTTGGGATAACAGGAGGCTGATATTAAGGAGAAAGTAAACATAAATATATTAAATATAATTATGAATATATCAAACATATATTTAATATAAATAATATATATTTATATATATTTTTTTGCCATAAATCTGATAGCTACAGACCATGGAATTGCTTTCACACCATCTTTTCCCAGAATATTCTTTTCTCACCAGGTTTTCTTAACAATTATCTCTGCTGGTTTTCTTACTTGTCTGACTGTTCCTGGGTATCACTCTTACTAACACCTACGTATTCTCCCACCACACCTCAATCCCTACCCCACCCCACGACCCAGGATCTTACATGAGTCCCCTTCTCTTCTCTGTTTATAGTGGGAGCTCTTAACTGTTTTTTTCTAATTTGTGATATGGACCCCCTTGTTAGTGTAATAAAGTCCAATAGTTGGCCCCTACATTACACAAGCATCTCTGACTAGAAGACCACAATAATGTGTAATCTAAAGTTACACCTAATAACTACATAAGTTTCAAAGTAGCAATAAATGTAAATGATATTTCAAGATACTGACAACAATTACAATGTGATGTGAAAATATCTACCTTTTTCTAGTGATGAAAAGTCAGTTATTGCTAATATAACCGTGATTTGTGGCTTACATTCTTTATGGAACAAAACGCTAAATTTCAGTTAGAGGTCAGAGAAAAAATACATAACTTCTTTTTAACCATCCAAGTTCAAAGACTTCCTAAAATCTACCTCAGATTAAGATGCCCTGCTTTATACCTTCTTATTTAGTGATAACATCAGCTCTTATGGGTTTAATTACCCTTTCTATGTGGATAATTATATCTATACTATTTATATATTATTATATCTATTTATATATATAAATATGTGTGTATCCAGATCTAAATATCTAGCCCTAACCTGTCCCGATGTCCAATTCCACATCAACAAGTGCCTTTTACACATTTCAAGTTGGATGGCCCATAAGCATCTCAAACTCAACATGTCTAAAATAGAACTCATTCTCTTTTCCTAAATCTTTTTTCTTCCCAAATTTACTGTTACCATGGGGGGTACCTATATTTTCCAAGTTACCTGGGATCACTGCCTTATTCTTTCCCCCGATTTCTCACACATCTTCGCCCCACATATCCAATCTGTTGTCAAATCTTGTCGTTTCCACGTTCATAAGATGTCTCATACGTATTCTTTTCTCTTCAGTCACACTGAACACCACAATACAACTGGCTCACATTATCTCTCATTTGAATATCACAACAGTCATCTAAACAGGTCTCTCTTCCCCAATTATATTCTCCGTTCCAATTCCATGGCTGCCAGCAAGCTTCCTCAGGACAAATATGACCATGGCATTCCCATCCTTGCTAGTAAACTCCAGTGATTCCCTATTACCTCCAGGATCCAATGTAAAGTCCTTTGGGGTGGGGGGCACATGTGAAACTTTGCACATCCTGGTTCTCTTCCTATTTTTTCGGTGTTTGTACACACTCTACAATCCAGCTCTGTTTGCTGTTTCTCACACACAGACCACCCCCTCTTGGGATCCCATGCTTTTCACTTGCTGCTCCTCATGACTGGAATGTTCTTCCTTCTTCCTTCTCTGAGGTTCTCTGGCTTCTTTCCAGACTCAGTTCAAACCCCACCTTCTGCAAGGAAGCCTTTCTAGAGCCCTTCTCCCTCACCCCTGAAATTACCTTCCATTACTCGGTGTACATCTTAAGATATACCTATTTACATGCTTCCCCTCCCATTAGAGAGAGAACTCCTTGAGTGCAAGAATACTCATTCTTGCTTTGATTTGTATCATCCTTGCAGATAGTGCCTAACATATACAGGAACATCTCATTTTATTGAGTTTTGCTATACTGACTGAGCTTGGCAGAGATTTGGGTCGCTGTGGTTTTTTTTTTAAACAAATTAAAGGTCTGTGGTGACACTATGTCAAGTTAAGTCTATCGACACCACTTTTCCAATAGCACGTACTCACACCCTGTCTCTCTGTTGGGAATTCTCATATTATTTAAAACTTTTTCATTATTATTACATCTCTTATGGAGATCTGTGATCAGTGCTCTTTGATGTTATCACTGTAATTGTTTTGGGGCACCCACGTAATTGATACATGTGTCTCTGCATCATTTTCCCTGAGATACAACAATATTGAAATCAGGCCAATTAATGGCCTCTAAGTATTGAAGTGAAATCAATCAATGCAGTAAACTTCATTAAAGTCTTATTTTAATAAATTGCCACAGCCACCCTAACCTTCAGCCATCACCAGACTGATCAGTCAGCAGCCATCAACATCGAGGCAAGACTCCCCACCAGCAAAAAGATGACAACTTGTGGAAGGCTCAGATGATGATCAGCATTTTTTAGCAATGAAATATCCTTTTAATTAAGGTCTGTACACTGTTTTTTAAGACCTAATACTATTGCATACTTAACAGACTACAGTATAATGTAAACATAATTTTTATGTGCCCTGAGAAACCAAAAGAATTCATGTCTTGCTTCATTGCGATATTCACTTTACTGAGATGGTCTGGATCCAAACTTGCAATATCTCTGAAGTGTGCCTATATTAAGTGGTTAATAAAGGTTTTAATGACTGACTGTTCCTAAAGACAATCACATTTTGGAGCTGGATGCCACTTGGGGAAGACATTATAGAGGCTATGCATTAGAGACTTGCTAGCAGTTGAAATTTAGCCCCTGGTGTCACAGAAGAAAAACAAAGTTCCCAGTGGTTGTAAGCATGAGACAGGCAGTGACTACCTCTAAATAAAAGCACCACTTGTGGCTTGGACAGCCCTGGTGATTTCCCGTCTTCCTGTGAATGTTTTCAGTGTTCTGATCACATTCACAGGGGATATGTCTGTGTCTGTGCTCCCTACAGAGAGTGGTGGATCTGTCTGTTATAGAGGCAGAAGTAGTCACTGCCAGTCATTGGGGGTAGCACACTACACATATTCTTAGCTGTTTGTCACCTGTCTGAATCCTTGAAATGAGTCTTTAGGTGTCAGGTATAACAGAAACTACAGACCCCTGAAAATTTCCTCCTGACATGCAGATGCCACCTTATTCCAACTCTCTTGTATCACAGATGAGGAAACTGGGGCCCATGGGAGTAATCAGTGTCAGAGGTAGGATTTGAACTCGTGACGATGATAATAACAGTAATGGTTATCACTTACATAGTACTTTTAAGATCTGCAAAGTACTTTGCATGTATTATATCACCAACAAGCCTCTACTAAAACATCTTCACCAGAACCTAGCTTCAGCTAGTTAGGTACTGCCCCCAGTTCAAATCCAGCCTTATACGCTTACTATAGGTCACTACCCACTAGTGACCTAAGGTCACTTAACCTCTGTGTGGCTCAGTTTTCTCATGTAAGCAATGATAATAGACCCTACTTTCCAAGGGTTGGTGTGAAGTTTAAATGAGATCCTAACCGTAGAGTTCTTGAAATAGCACCTGACACATAGTAAGCATTATATATAAACGTTAGCTATTATTATACGCTATTATTAACTTATTTTACAGATGAGGGTAACTTCCCCAGGGTCAGTGTCTGAGGCAGGATTCAAAATCCAATCTTTTCTGACTTCAAGAACAGCTCTTTCCCCACTGGGCCAGGACCCTTTCAGAACGATGTATGTCTCATTCTCATGAAGGGACAGGAAAGTAGAGGGAAAACCTTCTAATTTTAAAATGGAAGGAGTAGAATCATGATTTCACTGCTACTGGAATTAAGACAGGAAATTCATTCTTGAAACATGAAAATGAGAGAGTTTTGCCTAGGGCACTAGGAATATAAGTGATTGCCAAAATCATTCTGCTCATTCATAAGAGTGGTGGGATTGGAACCCTGGTCTTCTTGATCTTGACCTCTCTATTCATTACGTCTTTCTGAATCCATTTTCCCCCAAAATGAAAGTCAACAGAAAAAGAATAACCCCACACTCTTTCTCTCCCTCCCCACTCCCCCGCACCAATTTAAAGTAAACTATGCTGGAAATCAATTTGAAGGAAAAATGCAGGCTTATTGCTTGGTCCAGTAAAGCAGTCTTTACTGAACTGAAACAATAGTTTACTACATGGTATCCAAGCAACCCAAACGGTCCTGGCTAATTTCTCAGGTAACAAGCACTTATGAAGTATAGAACACTTCCTGTGGGAGGGGAGGTCTAGGGGGAGGGGAGAACGAAGGAAAGGAATCAGCAGAGGATGGACTGGTTATTAAAAATTTAAATCTAACCTACTTTCTTAGTAAATAGCTAGCAATCTGGCTGAAAAACAATTTCCTTGGATGATGGTGACTGATTGATTGAAAATGATGAAAGAATGTCAAATAAATGCTATCTTTCCAACTTCCATCACTGACGATTTGGAAAATTGTCTTGTGACCCTCATGTCTGTCACACACTGACATCTCAGTGTTCTGATGCTTCAGGTCCCTCTGTGTCTTAATGCAAAAGAATGATCCCTTTTGTTTAATGTACCATACTAGTCATGTACCCTTCCTGTTTAACTACATAGTCAAGCTATTAACACAGCATTTTTAAAACAACTGAAATATTCAATCTCGATAGATTTGTTTTTATTCTTTCTATTTACGTTATTGGGTCATTGTGCCTATTGTTTTTCCTAGTTCTGCATACTTCATTGTTCATCAATTCTTACAAATTCTGCCATGCTTATCTGTATCAATCATATCCACAGTTTCTTAAAGTACAAAAATATATTGCATTTTTATACCACAACTTGTTTAGTCCTTCTGCAATGAATGGGCATCTACTTTGTTTCTATGTATTTGGTATTAAAATGTTTTACTATAAATATTTTAGTGTATAGAGGATCTTGTTTTTGTTATTTCCTCACAAATTTGTTCTGAGAAAAAATATTATTGAGGTCAATATTTTTCTGAAAAAGTTACTTAAAGGAAAACTTTTTAAAATTCTAAGTTTCTAAATATTCAAAAAAGATTGGAAGTTAGTCGGGTTTCCAAGAAGAAAAAAGTATGCTTAAGTTTACTATTTCAATAAAACACTAATCTATTGGATTTTGACCACATACAAATTATGGCAGAGCCTACAAAAAGGCATAGAGTAGGCCCCTACATTCAAGGAACTTACAATCAAGTTGGAAATATTTATACACATCTGGCTATACAAAGTAATATATGATGTGCCAAAGAAATACAATATATATTACAGAAGTTTAGAGAATGGGAGAGATAGAATCTTGGCAAAAATGCATTTTAGGGCATCTAGGAGAAGATAAGGTGACAAGAATGAGCAATCATCTAGAAGAGGACACCATATTTAAGAAAGAGGCAGTGATCAATAATGCCATATCTACACACAGGTTAAGAAGCATAAGTGCAAAAAAGATTGTTGGTAGAGATGTTGACAAAATGATCTATTTCATTTAAAAAACATGTAGAAGAGATAGTAAATAGGGGGAATAACACTTCCCGACTCCAAACCTAGAAAGCAGCAACCATCAAAACTATCTGATATTTATTTAAAAATAAAGAGAAGGATCACTGGAATGACTTAGACAACAGAAAATTAGAAAAAATGGTACTCAACAACCCAGACAGGGATGAAGCAAAAATCTAATTATTAAGGGAAAAAAACTGCTAGGAAAGCTAGAAAATAGTCTGACAAAAAAGGCTTGTACCAACATCTTATATCATATTCCACAATACATTCTAAATGTATATGCAAGGATAATATTAAGATTATACCATTTTAAAAAATCAGAAGAGGAAGTGATAATATATTTTACAGCAGTATGTAGGAAATGTAGTCTTAACCAAACCATTCCCAGAATCTTCACCAAGAAAACCCTCAAAGAAGTCAAGAAGGATAGGACATGACTGAAAACAATTGTGCAACCATAAACATAGTTAATTTGATCATATAAATCTGAAAAACTTTTGCATAGACAAAATAAATGCCCCTAGAATAAGAAGAATAACAATTGAATGGAAAAAACCTTTGTATCAAATTTCTCTGATAAGGTTTTATTACCCAAGACAGTTAAACAATTAACATATGCATGTGTATGCATGTATAAACACGCATCATTGTTAACAGATAAATGGTCAAAGGATATGATAACAGTTCACAAAAGAAGAACTGCAAACTATTAACAACCTCATGAAGGAATACTCCAAATCATGAATATGATTTCAAATGATATTCATGAAAATGCAAATCAAAACAAGTCTGAGGCTTTACCTAATAATCCGAAAACTGGCAAAAATGACAAAAATTGGTAAGACCCAATATTATTGGGTTTGTGGAAAGACAAGTACACTAATATATTGTTGGTGGAGCTGTGAATTGGTATAATCTCTTTTTTTTCCAGCAGGATTTTCATTCATTCATTCATTCATTCATTCATTTAACTTTTTACATTCATTTTCACAAAATTTTGGGTTCAACATTTTCTCCCCTTTTATCCCCTCCCCCACCCCAATAGCCCAAGCAATCTAATTTTCCCTATCTCCAATCTGCCCTCTCTTCTGTCATCCCTCCCTTCTCTTGTCTCCATCCTCTTTTCTCCTGTAGGGCCAGATGACTTTCTATTTCTCATTAACTGTATATCTTCTTTCCTAGTAGCAACAACAATACTAAACAGTTGTTCCTAAAACTTTGAATTCCAAATTTTCCCCATCCCTCCCTCCCCACGCATTCCCTTTGGGACGGCAGGCAATTCAATATAGGCCATATCTGTGTAGTTTTACAAATGACTTCCCTGATAGTCGTGTTATGTAAGACTAACTGAATTACCATCCCTCCTAACCTGCCCCTCATTGTTTCTCTTCTGTCTTTTGATCCTGTCCCTCCCCAAGTGTTGACTTCAAATTGCTCCCTCCTCCCTTTGCCCTCCCTTCCATCATCCCCCCCTTGCATTATCTCTTTCACCCCCACTTTCTTACACTGTAAGATAGGTTTTCATACCAAAATGAGTGTGCATTTTATTCCTTCCTTTAGTCAAATGTGATGAGGGTAAACTTCTTGTTTTTTGTTTTATTTTGTATTTTTTTTTCTCAGCTCTCCTCTTTTTCCCTCCACTAAAAAGTTTCCTACTTGCCTCTTAAATGACATATGTTACCCCCTTCCATTTCACCCTCTTTCCTCCCACTACATTTCTCTCTCACCATTTACCTTAATTTCTTTTAAGATATGGTCCCATCCTATTCAGTTCAATCTGTGCTCTGTCTCTGTGTGTGTGCATGTGTGTATGTATGTGCGTGTGCATGTGTGTACATGTGTGTGTGATCCCACCAACTACCCAGATACTGAAAAGTTTTAAGAGTTACAAATATTGTCTTTCCATGTAGGAATGTAAACAGTTCACTTCTGGTAAGTCCCTTAAGACTTCACTTTCCTGTTTACTTTTTCATGCTTCTTCTCATTCTTGTGTTTGAAAGTCAAATTTTCTTTTCAGCTCTGGTCTTTTCATCAAGAATGACTGAAAGCCCTCTGTTTCACTGAAAGACCATATTTTCCCCTGAAGTATTATACTCAGTTTAGCTGGGTAGGTGATTCTTGGTTTGAGTCCTAGTTCCTTTGCCTTCTGGAATATCCTATTCCACGCCCTTCGATCCCTTAATGTAGAAGCTGCTAGATCTTGAGTTATCCTGATTGTATTTCCATACAATCTGGAATTGTTTCTTTCTAGCTGCTTGCAAGATTTTCTCCTTGAGCTGGGAGTTCTGGAATTTGGCCACAATGTTCCTAGGAGTTTCTCTTTTTTGGATCTCTTTCAGGTGGTGATCGATGGATTCTTTCAATACTTATTTTGCCCTCTGGTTCTAGAATGTCAGGGCAGTTTTCCTTGATAATTTCATGCAAGATGATGTCTAGGCTCTTTTTTTGATCATGAGTTTCAGGTAGTCCCATAATTTTTAAATTGTCTCTCCTGGATCTATTTTCCAGGTCAGTTGTTTTTCCCATGAGATATTTCACATTCTCTTCCATTTTTTCATTCTTTTGGTTTTGTTTGGTGAATTCTTGGTTTCTCGTAAAGTCATCAGACTCCATCTGTTGCATTCTAATTTTGAGAGAATTATTATCTTCAGTGAGCTTTTGAGCCTCTTTTTCCATTTGGCTAATTCTGCTTTTGAAAGCATTCTTCTCCTCATTGGCTTTTTGAACCTCTTTTGCCAATTGAGTGAGCCTATTTTTCAAGGTGTTAATTTCCTCAGCATTTTTTTGGGTCTCCTTTACCAAGGTATTGACCCATTTTTCATACTTTTGTTGCATCTCTGTCATTTCTCTTACCAGTTTTTCCTCCACCTGTCTAACTTGCTTTTCAAAATCCTTTTTGAGCTCTTCCAAGGCCTGAGCCCACCCGACATCCCCCTGGGATGTCTGGGGTACTGAGGCCCCCCGCCTTCCACGTCTTTCCCTGATGGCGAGAATATTTCCTCATCAAATCCGAATGTCGGGATCATTTGCATCTGTTCGAAAAAACTCTCTATAGTCTTGTTTTTCTTCCCTTTTCTAGGCATTTTCCCAGCCAGTTACTTGACTTCTGAGATTCCTGTCCACGCCTGCCTAGATCCGCCCAGCCAGTGCTTACGGTCTGAGATTCAAATGGACTTTCCCTGCCGGCCACTAATCAATGTGACCTTTTGTTCTGGTGCTGGGGTGGGGGCAGGGCTGCCTCCCAGGCTCAGCTCCCTCAGGTTTTATGCAGAGACCCTTCAGTAATGAAGATCCTGCCTGCTGCTGGGGGATTCCTGAGTCCTGGGCTGCTGCCGCCTCAGCCGCCGCCCACGCCTCTGCCTCCGCCGCTTCCTGCCCCCCGTCTCTGCTGCCGCTGCTTCCTCCCGAGGGGGCCCGAGTCACGGAGACGCCCTGCTCCCCCTCTCCTCCAGACCAGACTTCTCTCTCACTGACCTGTAGCTTCTGTGGGCGGAGGGACTTTCCCGGCTGCCGGAGCTTCTGTCCCTGATGCCTGCTCGGATCAGCTTCTCTGTGGCGGCGGCCAGGGCAGCGCTGGGGCTGGGGTCCGTTTTCCGGGGTGCGACAGACCCTGGGGACGGGTCTCCAGGGCTCTCTGGCATGGAAATCTCTTCCACTTCGTTTCTGTACACCTTTCACTGGTCCAGAAGTTATGGGGGTTTCTTTTTACATTAATTCTATGGGTTTTGGTTTAGGAGCTCGTAAACGTGCGTCCTTCTACTCCACCATCTTGGCTCCGTCCCCGGTATAATCTCTTGGAAAAGCCATTTGAGATTTTACAAATAAAGTGATTAAAATGCCCAAATCTTTGACCCAAAGATGCCATTGTTGGGCTTATATCCCAAGGAAGTCACTGATAAGAAAAAAGGCCCTATGAACACCAAAATATTTATAGTAGCTTTTTTTGTGAAAGGAAAGAATTGGACATAAAGGGAATAATTACTGATTGGAGAAGAGCTAAACAAATTATGATGTATAAATATAAGGATAAATGACTGTGCTCTAAAAAATGAAGTATGTGATAGGGGGAGGGGCCAAGATGGCAGAGTAGAAAGACTCATGTATGCTAGCTCTGAATCCACAGCCCAGAAATTTCCTGTAAAAAGAACTCTCCACAAATTCTGGAGCAGAGCAAGCCACGCACCAATGCAGTGGAAGATATTTCCGTTCCAGAGAGCCCTGGAAAGCCGTTCCCAGGGATCCGTCGCCCACCGGATGTGGAGCCCACCCCTGCGCTGCCCTGGCCGCAGCCTCAGAGGAGCAGATCCAAGCAGGCTTCAGGACAGAACCTCTGGCAGCCACAAAGGTCCCTCCACCCACAGGAGCTACAGGTAAGTGAGAGAGACTTCTGGGCTGGCCGAGAGGGGAGCAGGGTGTCTCCGTGACTCGGGCCCCCTCGGGAGGCAGCGGCAGAGGCAGCAGTGGCCTGGGACTCCCGGAGCAGAAAGGAGTTCAGGGCCATTACTGAAGGTATCTGCATAAACCCCCTGAGGGAACTGAGCCTGGGAGGCAGTCCTGCCCCCACTTGAGCACCAGAACTTAAGCTCACATTGAATAGCAGCCGCTGCTGAAGGCCCTGAGGCTGGGGAGCAGCATTTGAATCTCAGACCCCAAGTACTAGTTGGGCAGATCTAGGTGGGGGTGGACAGGAATCTCAGAAGTCAAGAAACTGGATGGGAAAATGCCCAGAAAAAGGAAGAAAAATAAGACCATAGAAAGCTACTTTCTTGGGGGACAGATGTTCCTACCTTTCATTTCTGATGATGAGGAACAATGCTTGCCATCAGGGAAAGATGTGGAGGTTGGGGCCTCTTTATCCCAGACATCTGAGGTGGATGTCTGGTGGGCTCAGGCCATGGAAGAGCTCAAAAAAGATTTTGAAAATCAAGTTAGACAGGTGGAGGAAAAACTGGGAAGAGAAATGAGAGAGATGTAAGAAAAGCATGAAAAACGGGTCAATACCTTGGTAAAGGAGACCCAAAAAAATGCTGAAGAAAATAACACCTTGAAAAATAGGCTCACTCAATTGGCAAAAGAGGCAAAAGCCAATGAGGAGAAGAATGCTTTCAAAAGCAGAATTAGCCAAATGGAAAAAGAGATTCAAAAGCTCACTGAAGAAAATAGTTCTCTCAAAATTAGAATGGAACAGATGGAGGCTAATGACTTTCTGAGAAACCAAGAAATCATAAAACAAAACCAAAAGAATGAAAAAATGGAAGAGAATGTGAACTATCTCATTGGAAAAACAACTGACCTGGAAAATAGATGCAGGGGAGACAATTGAAAAATTATGGGACTGCCTGAAAGCCATGATCCAAAAAAGACCCTAGACATCATCTTTCATGAAATTATCAAGGAAACCTGCCCTGACATTCTAGAACCAGAGGGTAAAATAAGTATTGAAGGAATCCATCGATCACCGCCTGAAAGAGATCCAAAAAGAGAAACTCCTAGGAACATTGTGGCCAAATTCCAGAGTTCCCAGGTTAAGGAGAAAATATTGTAAGCAGCTAGAAAGAAACAATTCCAGTATTGTGGAAATGAAATCAGGATAACACAAGATCTAGCAGCTTCTACATTAAGCGATCGAAGGGCATGGAATAGGATATCCCAGAAGTCAAAGGAACTAGGACTCAAACCAAGAATCACCTACCCAGCAAAACTGAGCATAATACTTCAGGGGAAAATATGGTCTTTCAATGAAACAGAGGATTTTCAAGCATTCTTGATGAAAAGACCAGAGCTGAAAAGAAAATTTGACTTTCAAACACAAGAATGAAAAGAAGCATGAAAAGGTAAACAGCAAAAAGAAGTCATAAGGGACTTACCAGAAGTGAACTGTTTACATTCCTACATGGAAAGGCAATATTTGTAACTCTTAAAACTTTTCAGTATCTGGGTAGTTGGTAGGACCACACGCACACATACACACATGCACGCACGTACAGAGACAGAGAGCACAGAGTGAATTGAATAGGATGGGGCCATATCTTAAAAGAAATTAAGGTAAACGGTGAGAGAAAAATGTAGTGGGAAGAGAGAGTGTGAAATGGAATGGGGTAAATTATATCTCAATCAAGAGGCAAGCAGGAGACATTTTAGTGGAGGGAAAAAGAGGAGAGCTGAGAAAAAACATGAAGTTTACCCTCATCACATTCGACTAAAGGAAGGAGTAAAATGTACATTCATTTTGGTATGAAAACCTATCTTACAGGATAAGAAAGTGGGGGAGAAGGAGATAAGCAAGGGGGCGGGGATGATGGAAGGGAGGGCAATGGGAGGAGGGAGCAATTTGAAGTCAACACTCTTGGGGAGGGACAGGATCAAAAGACAGAATAGAAACAATGGGGGGCAGGATAGGATGGAGGGAAATACAGTTAGTCTTACACAACATAACTATTATCGAAGTCATTTGCAAAACTACACTGATATGGCCCATACTAAATTGCCTGCCTTCCCAAAGGTGAGGAGGGAGGGATGGGGAGAATTTGGAACTCAGAGTTTTAGGAACAACTGTTGAGTATTGTTCTTGCTACTAGGAAATAAGAAATACAGTTAATGGGGAATAGAAAACCATCTGGCACTACAGGACGAAAGAGAAGATGGGGACAAGAGAAGGGAGGGATGATAGAAGAGAGGGCAGATTGGTGATAGGGGAAATTAGAATGCTCAGTGTATTTGGGTGGGGGAAGGGGATAAATGGGGAGAAAATTTGGAACCCAAAATTTAGTGAAAATGAATGTAAAAAGTTAAATAAATAAATTTATACTAAAAATAAATAAAAATTATTTAGCGCCAAAAAAAAAAAAAAAGAAGTATGTGATGAATATAGAGAAGCGTGGAAAAACTCATATGGACTGATGAAGAGTGAAGTAAGCAGAGCCAGGAAAACAGTAACAGTAATGGAAACAAAATAAAGCCACAGAAAAAAAATTAAAAGTGAACAATGAAAAATTATAAAGAACAATGACCTGAAGGAAGAGCTATAGGAAGATACTTCCACCTGTGCAGAGCTAGTGACTGTAGAAGTATCGTACATTATTTCCTGGTTTTTTTGATGTACTGACCAGGCAAGCTGATTTTTTTCTTCAAAAAATATAATTTCATACATGGGATGACTCTATCAGATAGGGAAGGATAATGGGTAAAAGTAGAGCTTTGTTTTTTAAGAAAAGAAAATAGATGTTGAATCTGAGATCAGGAAGCAATTGGTTACCTTAAAGAGAAAAGTTTCAGTCTAATGGTAGGAGGTAGCAGCACTGGCGCTTATGTAAGAATGTAACATGTTGTTAGCAAACAAAGAGAAAACCAGTCTCACTGCAATTAAAGACCAATGAAGGAGAAGAGAGACTAATACGTCTGGAAAGTCAGACAGCATTTTAGTAAGATTAAACTATATAGTTTGGGGTAAATTACAAAGGTAAGAGACTGATGGTGGGTTAAGTATGGAAAATGAACAGAAGTCCAAAGACTGAGACTTAAACAAGTTCACATTTAGGAGTCAGTGAGGAATATTTAAAAGGACTAGAGGAAGAAGATGGATGGATAGAAAGAAAGCATTAATTGTGGCATGCCTGTATCAATGGCACTATAAGCAAAGCAGAATTGCAATAGTCCAAAGTAACATGAGATGTGCAAATTTAGAGATATCTCCTTCCAGCTGTTCACATGGACTATTTGCGCCTGATGTGTAGTAGCTGAACATTCCAAGATCATATTAGTCTGATCAGCCAGTTGGATATATTGCATCTTGACCCCAACATAGTAGGATCATTTTGGTCCTCTTCAAGACAACCAACACGTATTTTCTAGGTGCTGCGTTTAAGCTCAGGATAACCATGACAAATCTTCATAGAAGTCAAGGAAGGAGAAAATTTCAAGCAAAGGGCTGTTAACAATGACAGATACTACAGAGAAATGAAGTAGAATGAGCACCGAGAAAAGGACTTGATGATTAAGAAGTCATGGCTACTTTGTAAAGTACCATTTCAGCTGCGATGTGGAGACCAATCAAAATGCACAATTCTCCAAAGTTACTTTTTTGGTTCTACAGTATCCAGTTAAGAGGTGTGCTATGTCGTGTATTAAGATACAATTCATCTGAAATCCTCTGTGACAAAAGAAGCATATTTCAAATTATGACCAAATTCCTTCTCATGTCACCAACTTTTGAGTCATTTCAAGATTATTCAGCACTTTATTCCTACCGTAATTCAATCTTAACAAGGATAAAATAGTTACTCTTCAAAATTTCTTGACTAGTTTCCACGCATAAAAAT
Source organism: Bettongia penicillata ogilbyi (assembly GCA_023548195.1). NCBI lineage: Eukaryota > Metazoa > Chordata > Mammalia > Diprotodontia > Potoroidae > Bettongia > Bettongia penicillata. The sequence continues at coordinate 4,291,726 of JAJHZJ010000291.1, forward strand.
GGCAGATCTACAATGCAATAAACAGCTTCATCCATAGCAAGGGAATGAAATTCTGCAAATGTGTGATTCTAAAACAGTGAGCCAGGTAAAAAACTTAGTTGCCTAACTAATAACTTGATTCAGCAAACCAGCAATAGAGTCTGGAGGAAGAACCAAAAGACTTGGCCTTTTGTTTCTCATGCTTGCAATCCTAGTATGCTAAATGTCATTGCTCTTGGAATCATTAGATCAGGAGAAAAAGAGAAATGTATCACGTAAAGTTATGAGGGGAAAACCAACATGAATGAAGTCAAAACATGAACAAAAGTTTTACTCTCCATAAGTAACTTCCCTGTCTGAAGAAAAAAAGAATACACATCCCCAAGTAGCAAATCAAAGCTTTAAAAACCTTTAAACTGAAGTATAATATTAATCTTGCTTATAACACAAAGTATATAGCAAATTATATAAGTAGCATGTATTTATATAATAAATATATTAATAATTAATTGATAATAAATATAATAAAGTATATAATAATAGTGATCTATGCATTTAGTTTCTCTTACAGGACCAGAAGAATTTTTTAAAAGGAAATAAAACTAATAAAATAAAGTTGGGATGCCAAATGCATATGTCAAAAAGAAATTTCTGACCTTAAACTTCCATTGGCTTATTACAGAATTGCTAAATTTAGGAGCTAAAAGAGACCTTGCAAATGAATGGAAAAACTTCATGCATTCATCTGAAGGATAAAAGTCAAAAAAAACAATAACAATTCATATTGTAATACAACTGAAGTGACATAATAAACTATTGACTCAGTAGGTGGCTCCCATCTCTAGATTTTAACAATGCTATGCCTCATTCAATTCTCCAAGAATAATGCTGGGGGATATTGTGATATTGAAATTATACATAAAATACAAAATTGAGGTACAGACCAATTATGTTTATTTTCCATGGAAATTTTTTCAGGAAAAGAAAATAGTGGGGATATCAATTCCAGTTTTATTTTTGTCTCCCTAAATGTACATCCTAATTTAAATGGTTAAAATACACTTTCTTGCTTGCCTCAAACATTTTTGTCAATGCAACACACAACATTACATAGCTGCTAGTCTTGATTCCATAGTTTTATATGGTTTAGAGATAAATGGCAGAACTCCTGTGAATACTTTTTACTCTTGTTTAAAAGTTAATGACTTTGGAGTAAAAATTAGTACATAAATGTATACAAATGTATTCTAATTAGTGGGAAAAATAAAAATGAATTGGTCCCTTAATACAATAGCACTTTAATTGGAATGTTTTATTTAACCCTAAGGCAAATTTGAATATGGATATTATTTGTTCAAGTAGAAAATTATGAAAGAAAAGCAACATTTCCAGGTTTTCTCATTTTGATCAGCTCACGGCTATTCACTGCAACTGATCTCAGCTGGAAGTTATCTTGCTATGTCTGAATGCACATCTTCATCATGTCCAGCTTTGGACTGATGACATTTGAGGCAGTTAAACATTTTTTTTCCACACAAGTTATATAAGCGATCACAGGCCATTCCCGATTCAGGAAATGGATCAGAGGCTAACTAAAATGTCTTTTTAGCTATTGATTCCTGTTCTCTATTTCATGTTAGCTTCCTAGAATCCATCCAAGGCAAGCACGAAAGGGTAATGAGTTTCTCAACACATAGTCTAATGGTGCACACTGAATCAAAGCTTTTAGCAATTGCCTAGATGCGGCTTCCCAGCAGTACTAAACAACTTAAATATAATTAGCTTGAAGCCCTATGGGCTGCATTTCCCCAATGGAGAACCTCTTACACTAATCCATTTATCAAACTGACAGATGACTGAATCATTGGTACCGTGGGCCCTGTTCCATTAATATTTTTCCAGTCAAAATGTCAGTGCGTTCCTACTACTACACAACATTAAAAAAATCTACGTTTATAGTATTGGAGTAAGAAAGAAATAGACAATACCTTATTTTTCTTCATGATAAGAAAGTGTATTTTCAACTGACTCAAAAAAACTAAGCAGATGTTAAGAGCCTGTGATTTAACATAGCAAAATAGCAACACTGCTGAATGTTCTCTGGTGATATAATAGGAAAGAACAGAGGATGGGATTATGTGTGAATGTGACAGGCTGGGGGTGGGAAGAGGAAGGAGGTTAAATGGGTTTCTCCCTGGGCTCTTTCATCTTCCGGTCAACATGGAGATATTCACACACCGTTAACATTTGACTGATATTCTCCTGTTCTCCACTTTCCCTCCTCCCCTCCCCTTCCCCTTCTTTCCCTTAAAAAGAAAACCAAAAATAATACCCCACTTTCCAGGTGCCTGAAGGGAAAAATTCTGCATAGAAAACCTGTATAGAAAATATTAAATATTCTCTTTCATTATTATTTTTAAAAGCATCTGACTAATCATATTTAATTATACTAGCCTCATTTATTGTATTATTCTAGAAGTAGAAGGAGCCTGGCACTGATCAATTAGTTCATTATATATACCCCAGCAGGAATCTCTTCTATAACACTCCTATACTAAATGGTCATGAGCCACCACTTAAAGAACTCTAGGGAGGAGGAACCTACCACCTCTTCAGAAAGTCCAATTCAGGCCTAATTGTTAGGGATTTTTCCTTGACTTTATTAGACCCAAAGCAGATAGCTGGTACAGTAGATAAAAGTTTGGCCTAGAATCAGAAAAACTCAGATTCAAATCCAACCTTGGAGAGATACTAATTGTGTGACCCCCTAAGGCAAGTCACTTAATCTGCCTCAGTTTCCTCAACTATAAGTTGGGGTGAGAGGTAATAATAGTGCCTAATATTTGTAAAAGCACTTTGAAAACTTTAACATCTCTATAAATATGAGCTATTATTATTCAATCTATTCCTGTGTAAATCCACCCATTGCTCCTACTTTAATTCTCTGAGCCTAGAGGAACAAATCTACTAATCCCTTTTCTATCTGATGGTCCTTCAAATTCTTGAAAACACTTATTATGTCCTCATTCTTTAGGCTTCTTTTTTCTCAGTTCTTTTAACACATCATCCTATGACATGTGTTGATCATTTCTGTCATTCTCAGACTCACCTAGTCAGGAATATCATCCTCATCTTCCCATACAAAGGGGGTTTTGGGAAAATGTATTAAAAAAAATCTGAACTTCACGTTTCTAAAAATATACTGCAGATATTTTAGAAAAACAAAAGATGGATAAGTACAGCACTCCAGATCAAAGGGGAATTCATTTTTGGCAAGAGTGGGGGAAAGCTTTACAAAGGAGCACAGTCACATTAGTTTTACTATCTTGTGCTTTACTGATGTTAATGCATTCCAACTCAGAAAAAGAATATTACTAGTATTTGTGCAAATATAATTAACATGAAGTTGTTCTTCTAGGGGTAGCTTTCCCCTAGAAACAAAGTCTGGCAGTCAGTCTTAGTCATTCTCTTTTATGCAGTCACACTTGAGGACACAACAAGATCCAAAAGCTTGCATTGGAATGTTTCTAATCCTCTGAGATACTTTTCAGCTCAAAAAGCAATAAGCTCAAAAGACTCTTGAGACAGTTATTGATGAGGCCCTCTTAAAAATACAAATACAGAAAGTCTTTTACAAAAAAGCTGACAAACTAGAGTACAGAATGCTCGTAGTTCTATAGAACAGACATCTAAAGAAAAATTAGCCTAAAGACAAAGGTTGTATAGAGACTAAACATGAGAAATAGTAAAAAAAACAAACAAAAACTCAGTAAAATGTTCATTCTGAAGGAAAGGCATCACTGAATTCTGCTCTCTAAATAGCAAACACATGTAACATTAATTATGTTAATAAGAGTTAAAGATCTTCCTCATCCATTAGCAGACCTACCTATTAAGGGAAATTTGATTAGGAGAGATTGGTTTTGTAGGAAGGCCCACACCTTTTGTTAATTTCTAATGAGGCACTGGTTCTCAGGGGCTATGATGCCCTTTGGCTCTGAAAAGTGTACATACACTCTGAGGATAGGTTCTGTTTTGGGGCTTATTCATTAGAAATACTGGGTAGCCACTAAGGAGCACTCCCACATATAAAAACCCAGATGTTGGTACTTTTCTCTCATACATTTTATATGTATGTAACAGTCAAACAGCTGGATCTGTGATGTACGCACTGTTTATGGTCAGGCAGTTAGAAGCCCTGTCTTTTGGTCCTTACTTCTCTGTATTTTCTCTGAAGTTCAGGGTACTGACTTTTCCCCTGAACTAAGTGAATGATATATATGTGCTTGATTAAAGTAGATTGCTGACCCCTTAAGAGTTACTTTCCTTTTAGAAAAGCAGATCTAAGAACCTGGACAGCAGGTCCTCCTATGTATGCCAGGGTGCTTGCTGTTACAACACATTGCTACTCTCTAGATGTGGCTCATGTACCAGGGGAAAAAAAGAATCAAATGATGAAGAGCAGGTACATGTTGCAAGAAATTCACAGAACCAATGTGATGTTGAGATGGCAAACACTCTAGAACCCCAGGAACAAGCTCTCACATGGTGGCTGTGACAGCTAACCCAATATGGATAGCACAAAAGTTTCTTGGATAATCTCATTATTGACAGCTTTTAATGATACTCAATTTCAAGATGTCCAACCATAAAGGACCAGAACACTCTTATCTAAAGCGATATCTATCTTTATATAATTTCTAACCTAAATATATTTGGAGAACTGCTTACAGAAATGCAAATTCCTGTATAGTGAGTTAAAAGAAAGACAACCACAAGTAGAACTTACCAGAGAAAGGTACCCAGAGCCAAGTACACCTAAATTTCACATCACATACCACAGCTAAATAATTTTGACCACTAAATTTAGTGACAAGCAATTCCTTGGGTTTTAAACCTTGTCTCATTTTTGTTTGGCTGATTATACTGATGAAGGATCAAGCCATGGAGTTGTGAGAATGCAATATTTGAGGAAACAAAATACTTCAGAAAACCAGGTCACTTTCTCAGGCTTGTTTGTATATAATTTCTTCCTCGCATCAATTATGGATAACAAAAGAATGTGCCAGAGAGTCAGGTACAGCAAGCTACTGTACATCTCTTGGTAGGGTTGTTGTTTCTATAAAAGACCTAGAAGGATGAGCTCAAAGATAGGGTAAGAGTGAGGAAAATAACTTCAATGGCAAGTAACTGAATCCATATTACTTGCATCTCTTTTATTTTGTAGATTGTTATGAAGAGCAAATGAGATAATGCCTACAAAGTATGTAACTGCTATTCAGTATGAGCTGTTATATTCACAGATATTTATGAGCACTTCTGTAAACTGTATAGAATCTCAAATCTTTTTATTCTAACTATTATGAGTAATTTGATCATGTTTTGAAGGACCAAAGAAAAGCTAGTGATGAAAACACAATCATTGTTTTACCAGACTGAAAATTTCCCGGGCAAGTCATGCTTTTCTATTTTGTTTACAACTTTCTATAGTATCTACTATAATAGTCACAAATCTATAAATGGTGAGGATCTCTTTCATATTACTGGAATTTTACTTTTAAAGTTCCAATTATACATTCCAGAAATTTCATTGATATTCTGGAATGGTATTGTTATATTTTGAGAATAAGGAGAAGGGGAAGCCTATTCATAGTCAATGAGTTCCCATGATTTCTATAATTCTTTCCCTCCCGATCATAATGCAAGTCAATAAACATTTATTAAGTGCTCATGTAATCAGGCTAATAATGGTTGCTATGTCATGATATTTTTGGCATTAAACAACATCTTTGGTCAATTACTGACTCTTCCAGTGAAATCATCAACATTAAAATCTACTTTGAAAGTAGCTCAGCACTGAAAAACACTCCATTTGTATGCAGTCTTGCTACATGGGGGGAGGGGGAACCAAAACAAAGTGCTATAATCACACAATGATCTACGAAATGGAAAGCTCTTAATGCTAGCTCTGCCAAGAACTATGCCTTCAGCCATGTTATGAATTCACAGAATATCTAAGTATTAGCTAGTTTACATTAAATAATTGAGTATACAATGAAGAAAAAGTTAGTATGACATCAAGACAATAGATCATTTCAATTTGAGAGGAGAATTTGTTGCTTTTCTGAATCCTATAATTTAAGCTGATTTATGGTCATTTCACTAATAGTTCCATTATTAGTACTTCAAGGCTACAGAAAACTGAAAGGGCTTTCGTGAGAATTATCCTTGAATACAAATGGTCTGTTCTATTCAGCATGCCCCCAAATCTGTCACAAAGTGGTGTACAGGAATATGGTAATGGAACATATGCAATTATATTAGCAGATTTCATTTTGTTTTGTGCCCCTAGTGCCTAGCATAGTTTCTGGCATACATAGCAGGCACCTAACAAAGGCATCTTATATTGGACTGGATTGGATTTGAGATGACAGAATTTAACGTTGGAAAGATCTTGGAGGTCATCTCTTCCAACCTTTTTGTATTACAGCAAGCTGATGTCCAGACAGGTAAATAACAAAACTGGGATTTTAGTGTAGATCCTTTCACCAAATCCTCTGTCTCCATGTTTAAGGATAAAAAGAAAAGAGTAAACTTGCAAACATTTTTACACTAACCAACTTGAGTTTTCTAAGTAGACTTAGCCATGCAAATAAAAATGTAAGCATAAATGAATGAAGGGCCTTAACTCTAAGTAGAACATAAACAGTATTTGTCGGCCTCTCCTAAACTAAAAATCCAAGCATGTCATTTTGGTACTGTTCCAACCTATCTTTTCTGCTAGAAAGAGGAAACAAACATACGGTCAGATTAGGGTAAGTGAAGATCAAGCTAAATGTAGGTCTCTCTAACCCTTTTTTTATTTAAAGAGTATATAAAAGAGTTTTGGAAAGAGTTTTCAAGTCTTCTATTATCCATAAAATAACTTTTAGTTTTACCACCTGTGCCAAAATATAAAATACCACGCTTACCAATACCTGTCTCATCTGTCACATGTATCCAAGCCATTATCAGCTCTTTATGTGTCCCCCATGTTATTCACCGAAGGTGTCAACTTATTTCAGGTAAAAATTTTTATAAAAACTGAATATATGGGAAAAAGAAACAGTGTTAGGTGTGCTAATTCAAGCTAAGCATGATTTATTCTGGGTTTGGCCAAATCTCAGTTACATCCCACATGTAACAATGGCCTATTATCAAACTTTTATAGGAAATGAAGCAATGCTAGGTAAATATTTTTAGTAAGGCAGCTAGGTGGCACAGTGGATGGAGCAATGGATATGGACTCAGGAAGAACTGAATTCAGATGTAGTTTCATATATAAGCTCTCTCTCAAGGACGTTATGAGCATAAAATGAGACATTTGTAAAGCACTCTGCCAACTTTAAAGGGCTATATAAATGCTAGTCTTTGTTACTGTTTACTATTATTATTGTTGTAAGTTACAGCAAGACATTTGAGTATGTTTAACTAAGAAGTTCTGGCAGATGTTGATGGATCAATACTGATGTCTGAATGATAAACTTATTTTGAGATAATCCGTAACATTACTTCATACTGAATATTTTTAACACAGTTATGATGAGAGAATTTAGAAGAAAAACACAATACTTTAGATTTCTGCTAGTTGAGTACAACTTTTCACAGATCACATATGGCATCATTGTACTTTATAGAATGCTTTTGGTTTAAAAAAAAAATCTAACAACACACACACACATATACACACACACACACAAAACAAACAAAACCCCCAAGCTGAGAATTCTAAGTATGACATTTTCATAGAGTTTACAGAAATAACATAGCTTAAAAACAGAAGACTGTGCTTCTTAGTTTTCCATAAACTCTGTCCAAAAAGTGGAGGAATTCTGTAAAATCTTCCCGGATATGGGTCCAATTTTTTTTTTAATTCGTTTCATGTCTAGTGGGGATGGTATCTTCTGAAAATAAAAGACCTGAAAAGACGGGCCAACTATCATGTGAATGACTGTAGACTTGGCTACCTGCTATTCTTAATGTATTGTGGTATTCTTATTCTCATTTCCTTCTTTAGAAAGAATTTGAAAAAAATCAAAGAATGCCAGTCATGTGATACTTATACTGGAAATTAGATAACCAATTTGTTCTTAAATTGGTCAGTGATTAATATCTGCTTTCTTTCCATAAGCTGTATTCAAAACTCATGGTTTTTTAGTTAAAATAGCATTCAGTCATCAATAAATCCAGAAAATTCATTCTGAGTTTAGATTAGGCTGGGGACTCTTCCTTAAAAAAATAATTTCTTTATTTTTCAGTTCTTAACATTCATTCCCGCAAGAATTTGAATTCAAAATTTTCTCCCCATCTCTCCCCACCCTCCACCCCAGGACATCATGCATCCCATTCACCCCTTCCTCCAGTCTGGCCTCCCTTCTATTACCCACCCTTCTTCCATCCTCCATCCCCTCTATTTTCCTGTAAGGCAAAACAGATTTCTACACTCCATTGCCTATATAGCTTAAGTTCAGCTGCATGCTAAAACAAATTTTAACATTCATTCTTAAAGCTTTGAGTTCCATATTCTCTCCCTCCCTCTTCACCCACCCTCACTGACAAAACTTCCATAATAGTTATGTTGTAAAAGACTAACCTCTGTCCTATCCTGCCCTTCTCTCCCTTGACCTATTCACCCACAATAGCGTTTGCTTCTGATTATCCCTTTCCCCAATTTGCTGTTCCTTCTATTATCTCCCTTCTCCTATCCCATTCCCCCTTGCCTTTCTGCAGGGAAAATTAGATTTCCATATCCAATTGAGTGTGTGTTATTCCCTTTTTAAGCCAAATCCCATGAGAGTAAGGCTCATTTATTTCCTTTCATATCTCCCTTCTTTCTCTCCATTGTAGAAGCTCTTTCGTTCCTCTTTTATGTGAGATGATTTGCTAAATGCTACCTCTCCATTTCTCTTACTTCTAGTACATTCCATTCAACAGTAAATTTTATTTTTTTAGGTATTCTCCCTTCATATTTGGCTCACTGTGTGCCCTGTCTATGTATATGTATATATATGTATCCACACATACACATATAAAATACATATACATACATACCCATGTATGAAGAAAGTCTCATGAATTTCAAATAACAACATTCCATGCAGGAATGTAAACAGTTCAACTTTAATGAGTTCCTTAAGGTTTCTCTTTTCTGTTTACCTTTTCATGTTTCTCTTTATTCTTATATTTGAAAGTCAAATATTCTACTCAGCTCTACTCTTTTCAACAAGAATGCTTGGAAGTCCTTTATTTCATTGAAATTTCATTTTTTCCCTTGAAGTATTATATTCAATTTTGCTGGGTAGGTGATTCTTGGTTTTAATCCTATCTCCTTTGACCTCTGGAATATCATATTCCAAGCCCTTAGATCCTTAGTGTAGAAGCTGCTAAATCCTGTGTTATCCTAATTGTATTTCCACAGTATACATGAATTGTTTCTTTATGGCTGTTTGTAATATTTTCTCCTTGACCTGAGAACTCTGGAATTTGGCTACAATATTCCTAGGAGTTTTCCTTTTGGGATCTCTTTCAGGAGATGATTGGTGAATTCATTCCATTTCTATTTTACCCTCTAGTTCTAGAATATCAGGGCAGTTTTCCTTGATAATTTCTTGGAAGATGATGTGTAGGCTTATTTTTGATCATGGTTTTCAGGTAAATCAATAATTTTCAAATTATTTCTCCTGGATCTATTTTTCCAGGTCAGTTGTTTTCTCCAATGAGATATTTCACATTGTTTTCTATTTTTTCATTCTTTTGGTTTTGTTTTATAATTTTTTGGTTTCTCATAAGTCATTAGCTTCCATCTGCTCCATTCTAATTTTTAAAGAACTATTTTCTTCAGTGAGCTTTTGAACCTCCTTTTCCATTTGGACAATTATGCTTTTTAAAGGATTCTTCTCCTCTTTGGCTTTTTGGACTTCCTTTGCCATTTGGATTAGTCTAATTTTAAAGGTGTTATTTTCTTCAGTTTTTTTTTGGATCTCTTTTAGCAAGCTGTTGACTTGCTTTTCATGATTTTCTTGCATTGCTCTCATTTCTCTTCCCAATTTTTCCTCCACCTCTCTCAAATGATTTTCAAAATACTTTTTGAGTTCTTCCATGGACTGAGATCACTGCATATGTTTTTGGAGGTTTTGGATGTAGAAGACCTTTACTTTTATGTCTTCCTCAGATGTTATGCCTTGTTCTTCCTCATCCGAAAGGATGGAAGAAAATACCATTTCAATAAGAAAGTAATTTTTCTATAGTTTTATTTTTTTCTCTATTTTGGGCATTTCCCCGACCAGTTACTTGACTTTTGAGTCTTTTGTCAAGTGTAGGGTATACTCTAGGGACATATAAGTTCTCAGTTCCTCCAATGTGGCACAATCAAAGCAGGAATTTACTCCTCTGTTGGCCTGCACTCTGGTCTATGAGCAACCACAAGCACTCTTTTCTGCCTAGGATCTGCCAGTAGGATTCCCTCTCCCCAGGTCTTTAGGCCCAGGGCTCCTAAAGTGGTCGCTGCTGCTGCAGTGGCTGCTGTCACCCTGGGGCCAGACCAGGCTCTCCTCTCACACAGGTGAAAGAGTTTTCTTACTGACCTCTGAAGCTGTCTTTGGTGTTTGTGGGTTGAGAAATCTGGGAACTGCAGCTGCTACCCATGATTCTGCACCCTGAAGCCTTCTCCAGTCCTGTCTATGCAGCATGGCTCAGGCTGGGCTATGCTCCACTCTGAGCCTGGTGTGATAGACCTTTCCTGTTGGCCTTCCAGGCTGTCTTGTGCTGAAAATCTGTTTCACTCTGTCATTCTGTAGCTTCTGCTGCTCTAGAATTTGTTTAGAGTCATTTTTACAGGTATTTTATGGGCTATGGGCAAAGAGTTAGAGCAGGGCCGTCCTACTCCACCATCTTGGCTCCACTCCCAGGTCGAGGACTCTTAACCTGGGGTCCATGAATTGTTAAAAAATATTTTTGATAATTTTTTCGACATAAATGTTTTCCTTTGCAATCTTACATATTTTATTTTATGAATTGAAAAACATTTTGATAAAGGGTCCATAGACTTTTGCCAGACAGCCAAAGAAGTCCATGATATACAAAAAGTTCTTAATCTTTTGTGAACTATGTGATTTTTAAGGCTTCATTCTGGCTCGAGACACTATGAGGTGTAATCTAAGACTCTCCAGTTCAGGGTAAAGATATGTCCCAGAAGTACTGACACTTTAGGTACCATGATGTTCAGTTATGTAATAAGAGCTTGGGTGCAAGAGGATGCAAGGAATGACACACTAAGGAGGATTTTTCGTAGATACAATAACTCATTTTAACTGTATTTATGCCTTTTGATAATGAACTACAGTAACGCCACAGTTAGCTAAGCATGATTTAGAAACTCATTTTTCTGGCAAACAGAGAGTTAATACATTGGCAAAAGGGAACAACTTGTGCAAAGATGCCTAATTTTAATGACTAAATTCTGGAACTCTTTCATATATGTATGACTGAAATTGTAGATCTTTTATTTATAGAAGCATAACATTGTATTTTCAATCCAGTTACTAGATCTGATCACTAGCAAAGTCCTAAATGTTGTGTCAGCACAATGTAAAGGATTCAGAAAAAAACTGCACCAAGTTAGTATTTTCTTCAATGATTTTACATTAAGCAGGATGAATAAACTGACTATAAGGCAATGATACTTTGGAGAGGATGGTGGTATGCGCATGACCAACCCCATTACTTTATAATCGTAATTTTAAAAATACAAAAACCTCTACCCTCAGACTTCCCAAAGGAAGAGTTTTCAGAAGCCCAAGTCAAAATGACAGGCATTTAAAAAATAAAGTTTGGTTAGAAAGGCAAACTAAGGAGGAAAATAACAGGCCCACAAGTGTTCTTGTTTAGTCAGATTATATCTGGAGTACTGGCCTCCTTCTATTTCCTGAATAATACATTCCATCTCCAAACCACTTTTTAACTGGCTGTCCCTCATATGGAATACTCTCTGTCCTTGGCTCCACCTCCTGCCCACCTAGCTTTTGCCAGAGAACTTTCCTGATTCCCCTCAATGAGAGGACTTCTAATTTATCCTGTAGATATCTTATATGGTATATGGACACAGTTGTGAGCTCCTTGAGGGCAGAAACAATTTCTGCCTCTTTTTTTGGAGGGAGGGGAATCTCCAGCACTTAACACAATGCCTAACTTGTAGTAAGGGCTTAATAAATGCTTATTGATTTTATTTGAGTACTGTGTTTAATTCTGAGAGCCATATTTTAGGAAAGACACTTAAAGGCAGGAGAATCCCTGGAGCAGGGCTACTAGATCCTTGAAAGGTCTTAAGAAAAGGCCATATGAAGTTTGGTTGAAGGAGCTTGCAATGTTTGGCTTGGAGGAGACAAAAATCTAGGTACTAATAATTCTATTTAAGGGTTATCATGTTCTAGTATCCAGGGAGAAGAAGAAGTAGTAGAAATCTACTGAGAAATAGGGCTGTGTGGTAATGGAAACAATAATGAACTATGAGTCCAGAAAGACCTAGGGTTGATTATTTTTCACCTCCCTCCAGCATACGCAGACACAAACACACACACACACACACACACACACACACACACACAAGCTATGTGAACATGGTCATACTACATGCCTTTTGGCATGCTAGTTTCCTACACAGTGGGGATAATTACATCTTAGGTACTTGATTTAACAAACTGTTGTGGAGGTAAAATGAAATCATATATTAAAAAATCTCTGGCAAACCCTACCTAACATCTTCTAGTAATGACAATATTAAAATTAAAGTGTTATATAAAGGTCAGTTATTATTACAACAGGATTATTTCCAGGTAATTACAACATAATGAAGCTGGGCCACAGGAAAAAATTTGTACATATAGCCATTGTGGAAAAGTTAACACAGCTCAGGCTTTCTAATGTTCATGGTTCACCATAATATCTTCAGATGAAAAGAAACAAACAAAACCAATCAGTGTAGAGATAAAGAAGGACCCTCCCCCCCACTACCAATCATAGAAAGTACTGTTCCTTTTGCATTGCATATTTTATATTTGCTTTAGGAATATCTCTTTCAATACACATACACACACTGACACATGGTCTATTCTTGTTTACACAGTTGCTGTGAAGCATTTTCATGGTACCAGTGGGAAGGCTTTACTGCTTTTGTTCCTGAGCAGTCAACTGCTCGCCACACTGCACTGTTTGTCTTTAACTTGTCCTAATATGGATATTATTAAACTGCACAATTACAACAAGTATGACATCACTGGCAGGCAATCAAAAGAGTTCTAATTTTATCCATCATTCAAAGTACTTTCCTAATACAATTAAATTTCTTGGTAGTGCTACTCTTGAGGTCTCTTTGGATCAATTCCCATTTGTAGAACCAATTCACACTCTTATCATTTAATAGGATGAAGCAGACTAGACATATTTCTTCTGTTACATTAATTATCATGTAAGATATTTATCAATGTCATCAATATGCATCTCTATCCTTGGGAAAATACAGGGTTTCCCAAAAGCTTTGATAGCTTAAAATTTCACTAAAACTTTTGGAATATCATGTATTTAAATGTAAAAGATAATTTCCAATATTTACTTGAAAAGACTTACTCTAGTCTTAAAAACTTTAATGAAGCAGATTCTTCCCCTCCAGAGGACTGTGGAGGAGAGGAGGGAGTCATACAGGCCCACATAAAAATGCACTAGAATTCTCCAACAATGTCTTTATTGGGACTTGGGATGGGGTAAGAGAAAGGATATAAAACAATGGTCATACAGAAAGATGTTACAATTTGAATTTTGCTAATGTACACATTGGGTTTAGGAATTACAGAAAGCCTTTATAGAATACAGTAATCCATCAATATAGATATTTTACCAGATGTGTTATTCACACAATGGCAAGGAAAGCAATTAATCTAGACAAAAATAAATTAGTCACATTGGTTTCACTGCTTTAAAAAATCTCCAGTTAATCAATTTCAGTATTTACATTGGAATCACACAAACATGGCCTTCATCATACATGTTCAAAATTGTCATTCTTTGCTTTTGCCCCATGTAAAATCTACTACATTAAGATTCTGTCATAATTTTATATAAATATTTCATTCACACATACTGAAACTTCAAAGATAAATGCAAAGAAAAACTGCTTATATTTATTGCCAAATAAATGCTAGAGGCTGATGAAGCTGCCTTTATTAATCTATTTCTAATCAATGGAAATTTATTCTTGAAAGCTCTATATCTGCATTCAGTATTAATAAACTGGGTAAAAACAATATCACAACAGTAACACATTCTCTGAAAAGTAAAATTCTGTAAAAGCCCAAGTGGTGATCCAAGCCTGCATTTAAGTAAATAATTCTCAAAATGATTTCTGCCAACAAAAGAATTTTTCTTCCTAATTTTTCTGTTTCAGAACACACCAAAGAATTTCCAAAGCATCTTAATTCTCTTCCACATCACTTTACATAACTCTCAATCTACATCATTATATATTTATCACTGACATAAAGGACACCTCTAAGAGGGGGAAATTATATTTAATTATTCCTAAACAAATGCTATTTAACAATACAGTGTCCCTCCCCTTTTGTAGTTAATATGCAATTAAGGAGGATTTCTCAATGCTTTGCATATGATGACTGACTGTTGACTGACTAACTGAATAAATACTGTAACAACTTTTCCTATCACTTAGCAAGCAATAATGTAAATAAACTTTAGTTTCTTACTAAAAAAGGCTTCCAAAATAAGGTACATTGTATAATCTCACACCCCATAAGAATTTTGCCCTTAATTGAAATGTTTTGGAAACAGCTCATTCAAGGTCTGTTGCTTGAGAGAGCTGGCCCAGCAACGATGATGATGATGGTGCTGGTAATCTGAAGGCTGGTTTCAAGTCCAGGCTGTGGGGCTTATGGGCAGCGTAACTGGAGCTAAGGTTTCCTCATTTGTAAAATGAAGATGAAACCACACTAACTACCTCCCCCAGCGGCTGTCAAGAAATCGGTCAAGAAATCATTTGTAGTCTGTAAGGCACAGCAAAAAGGGAGCTACTGCCATCATCGTTAGTAACGCGATAGGGGACATCAACACATTAAAAGAGTGTATTATTTATATAGCACTTCAATGGCCGCAAAAACCCTTTACATGTATTATCTCATGTAATCATCACCATAACCCTGTTAAGTAGGTATTAATTTACCCATTTTACAGATAAGGAAATTGAAAGTCCTTTTCCTAACTCAAGAAGTTAACTTCTGAGACAGAATTAGAACTCGGATCTCCCTTGCTTTAAGTATTCCAGTTCAAAGTCAAATTTACTAGACAGTGTCCTATACAAAGAATAGCAGTGTCTAATAATGTGTTGGGATCCCAGAGAAGGGAAGGCTTGACCTAGCCCCTGAAGGAGTAATTTTCAGTGAAATAGGGAAATGGGAGGACAGTTCAGACAGATGGTAGAGCGTGACTAAAGACACGGGCAAGGACTCAATAAGTCTGTCTCAACTCAACTGTCTGGTTGATGGATATAAGATGATTTAGGAGGAGGAGTAGAGGACCCAACAAGGAAATAGGTTTAAAAGAAGGTGGGGGGAGAAGTTTAGAGCATGGTTAGGTGTGAAGGCTTGAATGTCACACTGGAGGAAGAGTTTGGACATTTTCCTTTTAATCCAAATGAGGTCTTTGACCAAGGGAATGAAATCCCAGTCTAATTTAAATTTTCATAGAAAAAGATGAATTATGATAGTAAAAAAAAAAAAAGTAAATCATATTCAGGGACAAGTTACTTTTTCTCAGGATTTCCAATTCATTTATGAAATGAAGAGTCAGGATTAGATCAGTGATTTCCAACTTGTGTGAACTTGCACCCCTAGTTATAAAAAAGTTGGAATATCCATGTACAATATATGTATGCTTATTTATAAATGATACGCATGTGCTACTATAATAAGACACTGTGTAAATTGAAAACCATAACAACATGAAGTTTTAAAGGATAAGAGAAATGAAATAAGCTATTTTTAAAATTTTGTATTCATTAACTGTACAAAAATGTTTTTGCTTATACCAAGATATTATTAGTAATATTTTTTTTGGTGACAGCAATGAATATGCTTCAGCATTTTGTGTATGCCTTGTGTATGCTCTGTGGGATAGGGCAAGCTTGCAAATAATAATTATTAGTATTTAATTATCCAGTTATTTTGATCAATATAGTTAGCCCAAATAGACAAATTTCTTTCTTTCTTTGGATAATTTTAATTGGAAAATACAGAAAATAACAAACAATAGTTCATAATAGCATCTATATAAGAGATTTTCCAAGTCATATTTTTGAATATATTTAAAATACAGAACCAAAAAAAAACCTCTGAGTTGAAAGTTTTCAATATAAATTCATTCTTCTAATTTACTATTCATTAAACTGATTATTTTAAATTTAACTGATATCTTTGTAGGATATTAATTAACAAGCATTTATCAGGGAAGAATTTAGATTACTGAAAGAATGTACTGTCTTTGATAGAAATTGGGAAATTTATTAGAGAGGTAGGTTTTTTTGGAGAAATATATAATAAAATCTATAGTGAAAATAAATAACTGCTCATTCTGTAACCCAGTTGGCATAGGCAGCAGGGGGTGGGTATGGGGCAGGAGGAAGGCAAGTAATTCTTACTCAACGATCACTGCCCAAAGTGTACCTACTGCCAGTGAGTGATCTAGGGGGTAAGGGATAAGTATTCTGGTGGTAGAGAGAGGGTAGATTTTCCTAATGGCACTTGTGTATCTGTCACTATGGTTTTCTAGGCTCCGGCTATAACTGCCCTAAGGAGGAGGTTGGGTTGGGGGTTTGCACAATGGTATCAGGGGACAGAGTAAGTGAATGTTGGATCATAAGAGATGATGGGTACATGTGGTTGAGTGGGAGAAAGGTCCCAAGAATGGTTATCTTCGGAATAGTGGTATAACACTAATCTTCTCACCCTTTAATTTGCTGATTACAGAGTCCTGCCACAGGTGGGCTAAAGTAGCTAATCTAGAGTCCCTTAGAACTCTAAGTCTATAGTCTATGGTCCTAAACAATTCATAAAAAAGAACTGCAATGACACGCATTCTTGTTTTTGATCTAAATCACTCCTCACCAGATCCTAGACTCAAAAGGCAGTTCAAACGTTACCTCACATACAAAGAAACATAGGTATAGTAGAGTGGTCTTAGAGACAGACAGTTAGGGGTTCGTGTCCTAGTTCTGATATATAACTGCCTGATCAAGGACAAGTTCCTTATCACTAATTGAGTCAGGAAACTCTAAGACTATAAATTATAGAAGAACTTTTGATCTGCTCCGGTGCAAGGGAGGACAGGCTGTTTCCACAATGAGAGTTCTTCACACAGATTAAATCACAAGTCTGGACATTCACACTTGTTATCCCCCTCCATAGTCTACCCATCCAAAAATGGAAGATAAAATCCCAAGTCTAGACCAGTATCTTTAAAAAATTATTCACAGATTGATAAAAGAATGGGTTGGGAAAGCAAATAGCATGCGTCTGTGTATGTGTGTAGGAACTGGAAAGAACAGTTAGAGACTACATCCTCCTAATCAGATTGAATGAATCTGTGATAAAGCTCCCAGAGGTGGCACACTATCATCCTCCAAACCTGAAAAGTCTATGATGATGCCATGAACCCCCATCTAAACTTTCTATATTCCACTGGGCTACAGCTACACAACTCTCAGACTCCTCTTTGTTCCCTCTAACAGACAAGTGTTCCTGAGTACAGCACTTGAAGCTGTGACAAATGGGAAAAGAATTACCTAAATACAGAAACTAAGGGCAAAGGATAGAGAACTGAAACCAGCAATGTGCATTTAGTGGGATAAATACTGAAGGCTTCATTTGAGTTCAGGTCCTCATTTCCTCTCATCTGGCTCACTGTAATAGCATCCTAACTGATTTCTGTGCTTCCCTTTATAATCCCCCACATAATTGCCAAAATAGCCTTCCTAAGACACAAGTCTAATTACCTTTGCTTAATAACCTTCAATGACTTTCTTTTACCTGTAGCATAAATGCAGATTTCTCAGTTTTTAAAATCCTTTACAAAATGACTCCAGCCTACCTTTCCATATTTACTCCAGTGTTCTTCCTTTTACATACTCTGCATAACCAACTGGCTTACTTACCATTCCCTGATCTTGGCATTCCAACTCCTGATTTTCTTCCCTTGGCATAGGCTGTTAGTTCCAGCCATGCCTGGAATGCACTCCCTCCTCATCTGCTCCTCTTAGAAACCTTCCCTTCCTTCAAGGAGCTAGCCGTTAGCATCCTTTCCCTCCTAAAATCAGCATACACTTACTGTATTTATGTAGGTACATATTTTATATGTTATACACACATGTATCCTAGGATAGAATAGAAACTCCTTGAGGGCAGGTAATACCCTATTTTTTTATCTCATTTTATTTCTATTTTAGCATCTAGCACAGTGTCCTATGTATTACAAATTCATTCAAATGGCAAAGTGAGATGATCTGAAGAAAGATCAAATTTTTATAGTTTCCTATGGGCCAGCCTGGTAACCCAGTAGATAAGAGTACCAGGTCTAGAGTCAGGAAGACTCATCTTCCCGAGTTCAAATCCAGCCTCAGACACTGGCTAAGTGACCCCGGACATGTTATTTAACTCTGTCTGCCTCATTTTCCTCATCTGAAAAATGAGCAGGAGAAGGAAATGACAAACCACTCCAATATCTCTACCAAGAAAACCTCAAATGGGGTCATAAGAGTAAGACATGATTGAAAACCAACTGAACAAGAACAAACAGAGTAACAAATTATTACTGAATAATAAAGGATGGCAAGTTTGAATTGAGTACAAATTGATTATTCTCAGAAGAGAATGTCAGCACATGTTAGAGCAATGGACTAGGAGTCTAGATACCTGATTCCAGACCTGGCTCTGTTGGTAACCATGTAACTTTGGAGAAGTCATGTTTCATCTATTAAATTAATGATCTCTAAGGTTCCAGTTTTAAAATTCAAATAGAGCCAAAGGGTTCTTGAGAACATGGTCTATGTTCATGAGACAACTGAGAAAAATGTAAAAGATTTGCCCCATTTTTAAGCATTCTAACAATCTTAAGATACATAACATTTTTTAAAACAATAATTTAAAACTGCTCACTGTAACCCAGTTTTCCCAATTTAGTAAGATTATGCTTTCAAATAACAAATACATTTTACAGATGTTTGAGCATTTTAAAGATAAGTTTCTTTATATTTAATTGAGATATCTGACAGGTCATATATATGACTCGTGATATGTCAAGGATTATATCACATATGGCTCACATGAGGAACAAGGAGGATGACCCCTCACTCACTAGGTACTTCAAAAACACCCAATGAACTTATCTAGACTTTCAAGCAACACATACTTTGCTACTGTAGGAACACTAAATTTGCTTTCATGTGGATAAATGGATTCCTGGTGTGCTAAATTTTAAGGATAAATTATTTTTTAACACTTTAAGAATGAATGAATATTGAACTTATGGCTACTGATGAATGAGTACCTGCAGATCATTCACCTTCAATTACTGGGTAAGTGAATTGATTTCACTGATGAAATTTTCCAGTTTCATCAGTGGATCAAATATTAGCTTGTGTTTAGGTACTAGTTTTAACAAGAGTCTTATCCACTGTGTTAAGTATGGACAGTTACATTTTGCAACTAATTTAAAACCACACACAAGTTGGGTCAGGGTGAAAGAGAAGTAATAGATTATTCAATCCTGGGGGGCAGGAACGCTGTTTCTCTGTGGTGAGGAAATAGATTGCAGTATTGTGCAGCTGAAGAGGCAGTATGTGGATGTGTGTGAGCACACATAATATGTGAATTCAAGTTCAGCCTGAAAATCATTAACCTTTCATCACATTCTGACAGTAACTGAAGATGAGAGAGAGATGCCTCATTTCCCAAATCTCAGGCTCTCTGAACATGTAAGTCGAAATCCTAATTCTGTAGAGGTACCTAACTAAGCAGACTTTCAGGAAATTATTCAAATATTAGAGGGGAAAAAGGAATGACTGAAATATATACTAATCAGTATAGCAAAACCTTTGATTCTAATGTGTATCACATGTAGTTTGTTTATACCTCTGCATTAGTGTCCCCCTTTCTCCTAGTAGATAATAAGCTTCCGGAAAGAAAAAGCTGTTTCTGACTGGATCGTTGTGTCTCCCATGCCTGGTACTGTATTCTGCACATACAGTGGGGCACTGGTATCATAGGATCCTAGAGCTGGGAGGGATCTCAGAGAGCACCTACTCCAACTCATAGTTGCACAGATAGTCCTCTGTATCAGCAGCGCTTAAACTGTGGGATTCTATATCCACAGTTTAAGAAGCACTGATGGGGCAGTGAGTGGAAAAAGTTTAAGAAGCTCCACACATCACTGACATCATCACCCAACCTCCAGTTAAAACCTCCATGGATGGGAGCCCTGCTACCTCTTGAGGCATTCCACTTCATTTCTAGATAACTCTTATGGTTCCAAATGTTTCCCACTAAAATCTGCCTTTCTGCAACTTTGACCCATTATTCCTAGTTCTGCCCCTTGGTTGCAAACCAAGCATACATAATTCTCTTTTGCAGATGAACCCTTTGTATGTGAGAAAACAGCTATTATGTCTTTCCTAAATCTTTTGTTTTCCAGACTAAAAATCTGCAGGTCTTTTAACAAATGCTGGCCAGGCATCGTTCTTTCCCCATCTTGGTTACCTTTCTAGTTGCATCTCAGATTGTGAATGTCTTTCCTAAACTGTAACCAGGCATAAACACAACACCCTGGATGTGCTGTGATCAAGAATGCACTGCAGGTGTGGGGGGACACACAAATGCACAGTCTGGAGTTCAAGAACTAAGTATAAGAAAAGCTTATAGTGTATATTTCACAAAGGGGAGTAGTATCAAATAGTGAGACACATTGGGAAATGTTGGTGATACAAATAAGAGAGAGTAATAATTGTATTTTTAAATATATTTTTAATAATGTAAAAAATTTTAAGCTGCAAAGTTGCAAAGAAAGTAGAAAGGGAGCTGGACTTGAACTCAGAACACCCAATTTCAAAATCTGGCTGTCACTTATTGCCTATCTGTACAACCTTTGATAAGTTACTTAACTTAGGGTGGTGTCAGTTCCTCCAGAAAATGAGAGGACTGGAGTAGATGCTTCTAAGCTTCCTCTCAGATCTAAGTCTTATGACCCTTTTCATTCATCTCTTCATTTAAACCACTGGTAAAAATGTCAAACAGAATAGAAATAGGGACAAATTCTACAGGACACAAATTATTTCAGTTCCTTCACTGATGAATCTTTGGGTCTGGCTCATCTACCTAATACCACTCTCTATTTTGTCCAGAAATATAGTATGAGGTACTACTTTGAGGAATGCTTTGCTGAAATTCAGGTCTTAAGTTTTCCCATTAATTAGCAAACCTGCCAAAAATGAAAATAAGATTAATATGGCACAACTAGTCACAAATAAAGTTATGCTAACTATTAACGATCATTGTCATATTTTTCTAAAAGCTTATAAATCATCCTTTTAATAAACAATAAGAATCTTGCTAGGAAATTAAAGTCAAGCTCACAAGGCTATAATATTTTGAGGTCTGATGTCCAAAACCTATAGGGAATGGATATGCATAAGATTAAGAATCACTCTTCAAAAGACAAACAAAGATCAAAATAAACAGCTTTTTAAAGAAGAAGTGTAAAATATCAATAACCATATGAAATAAAATGCAGAAAATACTAATAAGAAAAATAAAATTAAAAGCCTTCAGGTATCATTTCACATTCACTGAAATGGCAAAAGTGGAAAAGGTGGAAGTTCTCCATCCTGGAGGAGTTGTGGAGAGATGGATCCATGAATATGTTGTGCGTAGAACCATAAATCACCTTTATTATTCTGGAAAACAATCTGTAATTGTACAAGAAAAGTTTCCCAATTGTTTGTACCCTTTGAACCATTAATCCCACTATTTGGTTCACATCCAGTAAGATCAATGCAGAAAGGCCCAATATATACTAAAAATATGTATTCATAACACTACTTTTCCTAGTAACAAGGTATTGGAAAGAAAATATATGCCTATTGGTTGGGGAATGGCTGCAAAAATTGTGACATATGAATGTTATTGTATCCTGGTTGAAAGTTCAACCAGGCCAACCTAATGATTTAGATTTGAGATTAGAATACAGTGAAGCACCTGTGGGTCATAAAATGCTATAAGAAACAATTTTACTTCTATTAAAAAGAATGTAATTCTTAAAGTTTAAAAGGACATTAATTCAGATAAAACACTATTCCCCTCTGCCTTTCCCATTCACCACAGCAATATGAAGACAGTCAGAAAGGCACGCTCCCTACAGGATTATGGGAATTCTGCCAAACCTCTGATAGCAACTCCCCAAAGATGAGGCCTGCTATGACTCAGGCAGCAAGGAAGCCAAAAGATCTCCCCGCCTCATTAGAGGACCAGCTCCACCTATATAAAGTAAGTACCACCCTGACCGCAGCACCATAAGGGGAAGCGATTATGGGAATTCAGAGAAACACGAGAAGACCCTGAATTAAGAAGGGGAGAAAGCAGTGCCTGGAGAAAAAAATCCAAACATGGCTGTGAAATGTAAATGAAGGTTAACACTGTAAGAGAGTAATTCAAATGAAATAAAATGATTAATGTTGTTTCCAGATGACTCACATAAAACTACTATTTTCCTTCTCTATTAAAAAAGAGTAAACTACAAGTACAGAATGTTACATGGTCTATCAGTCATAATTCCTATATTTGATGGTTTTGTTAAACTGTGCTGCTATAGTTTTATTTTTTTAAGGGGGGGGTTATAATTATATCTGATAAACTGATATAAAGATAGAGTACTAAAGGAGGAAGTCAGGACGATCTGAGCTGGATCCTATGTCAGACACTAGTTGTGTGACCCCTGGGCAAATACCTTCAACATCCCTCAGTCTCAATTTCCTTCTCTAAATGAGGATAACAACAGCACCTACCTCATAGGGTTCTTCTGATGATAAAATGAAATAACATGTGAGATTTTAATGTATGAGCCAGATGCTAGTTATTACTTTTATTTTCTACCATTTCCATTAAAAGATCATTCTCAGAGCCCAGCCCTGCCTTGACCACGCGGCACCAAGGGGAGCAGATCCGAGCAGGCTTCAGGGACAGAATCTCCAGCAGGCGTGCAGGTCCATCCACCCAGAGATGCCAAAGGTCAGTGAGAAAGCCTGTTTGGCTGGCCAAGAGGGGAGCGGGGTGTCTCCATAACTCAGGCCTCCTCAGGAGGCAACAGTGGACAGGGGCTCCCAAAGCAGAAAGGATCTCGGATCCATCATTGAAGATCTCTGCATAAACTCCCTGAGGGAACTGAGACCCTGGTGGTGGGCCTCCCCCTCCCCCCATGCAGCTGAACATAATCTCATAATGAATAGCAGCCCTGCCCCCACCTGAGCACTTGAATTTAATCTCACACTGAATAGCAGCCCTGAGGCTGGGAAGCAGCATTTGAATCTCAGGCCCCAAGCACTAGCTGGGTGGATCTGGAGGCAAGGCAGGAGTGGAGAGGAATCTCAGAAGTCAAGTAACTGGCTGGGAAAATGTCCAGAAAAGGGGGAAAAAATAAGACCATAGAAGGTTACTTTCTTGGTGAACAGATATCTCCTCCCTTCCTTTCTGATGAGGAAGAACAATGCTAACCATCAGGGAAAGACGTAGAAGTCAAGGCTTCTGTATCCCAAACATCCAAAATAAATATTCAATGGGCTCAGACCATGGAAGAGCTCAAAAAGAATTTCGAAAATCAAGTGAGAGAGGTGGAGGAAAAAATGGGAAGAGAAATGAGAGAGATACAAGAAAAGCATGAAAAGAAGGTCAACACCTTGCTAAAGGAGACCCCAAAAAAATGCTGAAGAAAATAATACCTTGAAAATAGGCTCACTCAATTGGCAAAAGAGGTTCAAAAAGCCAATGAGGAGAAGAATGCTTTCAAAAGCAGAATTAGCCAAATGGAAAAGGAGGTCCAAAAGCTCACTGAATTTAATAGTTCTCTCAAAATTAGAATGGAACAGATGGAGGCTAATGACTTTCTGAGAAACCAAGAAATCACAAAACACAACCAAAAGAATGAAAAAGTGAAAGATAATGTGAAATATCTCATTGGAAAAACGACTGATCTGGAAAACAGATCCAGGAGAGACAATTTAAAAATTATGGGACTACCTGAAAGTCATGATCAAAAAAAGAGTCTAGACATCATCTTCCATGAAATTATCAAGGAAAACTGCCCTGAGATTCTAGAACCAGAGGGCAAAGGAACTAGGACTCAAACCAAGAATCACCTACCCAGCAAAACTGAGTATAATACTTCAGGGGGAAAAATGGTATTTCAATGAAATAGAGGACTTTCAAACATTCTTGATGAAAAGACCAGAGCTGAAAAGAAAATTTGACTTTCAAACACAAGAATGAGAAGAAACATGAAAAGGTAAACAGCAAAGAGAAGTCATAAGGGACTTACTAAAGTTGAACTGTTTACATTCCTACATGGAAAGGCAATATTTGTAACTCTTGAAACTTTTCAGTATCTGGGTAGTTGGTGGGATTACACACACACACACACGCACACAAAGAGACAGAGAGCACAGAGTAAACTGAATAGGATGGGATCCTATCTTTAAAAAAATGAAGTTAAGCGGTGAGAGAGAAATATATTGGGAAGAGAAAGGGAGAAATGGAATGGGGCAAATTATCTCTCATAGAAGAGGCAGGCAGGAGACTTTTTAGTGGAGGGAAAAAGAGGGGAGCTGAGAGAAAAACACGAAGTTTACTCTCATCACATTCGACTAAAGTAAGGAATAAAATGCACACTCTTTTTGGTATGAAAACCTATCTTACAATCCACGAAAGTGGGGGACAAGGGGATAAGCAGGGTGAGGAGGGATGATGGAAGGGAGGGCAATGGGAGGAGGGAGCAATTTGAAGTCAACATTCTTGGGGAAGGACAGGATCATAAAACAGAATAGAAGCAATGGGGGGCAGGATAGGATGGAGGGAAATATAGTTAGTCTTACACAATACGACTATTATGGAAGTCATCTGCAAAACTACACAGATAGGGCCTATATTGAATTGCCTGCCTTCCCAAAGGGAATGGGTGGGGAGGGAGGGATGGGGAGAAGTTGGAACTCAAAGTTTTAGGAACAACTGTTTAGTATTGTTCTTGCTGCTAGGAAATAAGAAATACAGGTAATGGGGAATAGAAAGTCATCTGGCCCTACAGGACAAAAGAGAAGATGGGGACAAGGGAAGGGAGGGATGATAGAAGAGAGGGCAGATTGGTGATAGGGAAAATTAGATTGCTTGGTGTATTCGGGTGGGGGAGGGGACAAATGGGGAGAAAATTTGGAACCCAAAATTTTGTGAAAATGAATGTAAAAAGTTAAATAAATAAATTTTTTTTAAAAAAAGATCATTCTCTTTTTAGTAAATGAAACAAAAGGGTGAATAACTTTTCTTTCTGCGTGGTCTGCTCTATCCACCTCCAATTCACTGTTCTGATGTTTGTCTGATCTTCCTCTGGCCCTCAACACCTTTAAAACAAAATAAGTAAACAAAAAACCTGCCATTTGTAGCATTTATCTCCAATCTCAGATCATTTTTTATATCACTAGCATTTCAGACAATATTCTTACAAAATAGCACCGCTCTTCTGAATTCACCTTAGTTCTCTGCTCACTTCCATATTCTACATGTCTTTTTAATAAATTTTTGTAGAGCTAAGTGTTGTGCTATATGCCTATAATCCTTGGTGTATTCCTTGAATTCTGACCTACAAGAAGACCAAAGCTGATAAGAAGTCCAAAGGTACGAATATGGTGGCCCTTTTGGAATAGGGGTCACAAGGATGCTTAAGGAGGGGGGAACCAGCTCAGGTCAAGAATGGAATAAGTCAAAACTTCCATGTTAATTAATAATGAGGTTGAACCCAGGAATACACTTCCAGCCTGGGTGAGATAAGAGAAACCCATTCTCAAAAAATCAAAACAAAAAAAAACGAGGAACAAACCAAGACAATTAATCCTATGCTGTTCTCAGTGCTTCTCATACAAGCTCTTTTGAGCAAAACATAACTTTCCTAAGAAAATCACAGGTTACTGATTGGACCTGTGCTTTCATTGCTTAGGTGCTACCTGAACATAGGCTACCTTCATGCAGTCACTGGAAGGACGACTTGCTGAGAGTGTTATAAAGAGGACTTCTGTTCAGGCATGGTTTGAAATCCATGTCCTTTAAAGCCAAATAAATACCAGGAGGGACTTAGTAGGTCAGATTTTAGGAAAGACTTTCCAATGATAAAGATGAAATATTGTATCTATTCAAAGCTGAAATATTAAGGGAAGCAGTTGTCATTGTACAAGGAGTAAGCCTCGCCAGTTTGAGACTACTGAGAGAAAACATATTCCTCCTCTGTAGGTGCTAGCTAAGTAATGTGACTGATACAGCAATTAAGACACAACTATATACATACTATGCCCAAAGACCCAACGTGGGTGAATGCTCATAAGAAACCATAATAACAATTACCAGCCAACATTTACATTAATGTTTTCAAAGCACTTTATGTAAATAGCTATTAGCAAATTCATCTACATAATTATAATAATTATTTGTATATATTCATTTATAGTATAAGTAATGCCCCCACAAAGTCTTACTCCACCAATTCATCATGGTGTGGAAGTTACTTCGGTTTCTTAAAAGCTACGCCAGCAGAACCTGAGTTCTGGCAGATTCTATGAGGTTGTAAAGACTTCCTATGTGGCCCCAGCAACAGACTGAGGCTTTTGGAACAACCCAGCAAAGTACAGAGAGGTTCCTCAGCAGTGATCACTTTGTGAGGAACTTTTTTTTTAAGACAATGGCAATCCTAAAAACAAAGTACAAAATAGGGTTGCTTCCTTCCCCTTATACAGTGATTATTGCCAAACGGTGGGAAAGAAGGCAAAGAGGTTAAGATTCAGTAGCTTCTAAATCATTACAAAAAATTTTAAACAGACTATTTATTGGTACTGTTAAATGTGAAATTCTTGTCTGATGACCTATTACTGGAGAAGAATTACAGAAATACTGACGTTCTTGTTATAAATGAAAACAGAAGAAAAAAAGGATGCTGGAACTAAATGGGAGATCAAATTGGAGGAATGGATTTTATGACTTGTCTCAAGTCAATGAGAAACATCTTTCCCCTCTGGGATATTTGGTATTAAAGTAGTGATGATAGATATCTGCAAAAAACTTCACCTAGAAAATAACTGCAGTTTATGTACCAACATCAGTTGCTGAGGAAAAAGAGGTAAAGGAATCCTATGCATAACTAGTCAACACTCTCCAAATTAAGTGCCTACATATTCTGATACTATGTACCTTCAAGTGGACAAGGATGTGAATAGTGAGAAATATAGAGAAGAGCATGGTTTAGGGGAATGTAAGAGGTCAAACATAAGCTTAATGCCTTCACACCACGAACACTTTCTTTAAGAAAAGAACTGGGAGGCATAGACAGAGAGAATGTCAAATAATAACATCAAATTGAAATAGACTTCATTTTAATGAAAAGGAAAAAGTCTTGATATTGAGGTGGAACTTATCAAACTATCGTTAATAAAGTTCAGAATGTCCAAAAATTAAGAATGAAGAATAATGATGAAGAGATGACATGCCATTGAAACCACCTGATATTATGCTACTTAAGTCAAAGATTATCAATGAGAAATAGTAAACAGATATTGGAAACTAAATACAGCAAATATGAAATTTTATATAGATATTTTACTGCTGTGGTATGGTAAGGAGTCACAATAAAATTAAAAAGTATCTAAGTCAGCAAACATTTAATTTATTTGCCAAGTAGGGAATTTTTAAGATGAAATGGAAGGACAACAAATAGAAGGAAAATGAGAAAGATCTGTAAATATTACTAAAATAAACTGACTTCACCATTAAGTATAGGCAAAATACCACATCTGGGCCCTAAAACTAAAATTCTAGAAGTACTTATGGGGAAGGAATAGCACTGAAAAGGGCAAAAGAAAGCAGAGTGGCCCAAGTACATATTGAAGGAATCTGTTCTGGACAAGATAGAATTGTAAGAGCATAAAGAAACTGATCTGTGAGATATATGAAGGAAAGAAAGATAAAGGTCTAGAAAAAATCCTGACTCTTATTAATATTAAACAAGGTGACTAAGGAAACATCAATTGCCAACATACATGCCTAAGCCAAAATCTTTATATATGTTATCAATTTTTTTCATCTCTGATGAGGTTACTGGTATGGAATAGAGTCAGGTTTTCACAGGAAATATTCAAAAAGTATGACTCAGTGGCATAAAACACAGCTTCAAACCTTTCCCAACAAGGTATCTCTTGAAAGTTCCCATATACACCAAATGTGTGTACACACACACACACACACACACACACACATACGTATGTGTGTGTGTATCCTTTTTTGTAGTAACAAGGAATTGGAAGCAAAGGAGATGCCCAGTGATTGAGAAATGGATTAACAAATTACAGTAAGTGAATGCAATGGAATATTACTATAAACTCTTTAAGGGTAGGGACTGTCATTTGCCTCTCTTTGTATCCCCAGTGTTTAGCACAGTGCCTGACACACAGTAGGTACTTTATAAATGTTTCCTGAATTGAATCTTACTGTTCTGTAATAATGTGTGATGATTAAAAAGGTTCAAGAGACACAGTTTCTGGGTAACAATATATTTTTTTTAAGATCAACACATTATTAATAAAAGGATGGTCATCTGCCTATCTCTGTTAGACTAAAGAAAAGTATGGCAGAAGGCTCATTGTTTATGTACCTTTCTAAGGGTAGGTGTTCAGTGAGGGGCTAAGAGTGACACCATGTCACCCAGTCACTCTCAGAGAGACTTATCTCTATACCCAGAAGACTCCCCCCGCCCAACGTTGGGCAATCTATTCAAAGAATGTATGCCCCACCCAAGCCAGAGCAGAATACAATGGCTATTGCAGCAGGGTATATTACCAGCAATGTCCTTCAAGTTACTGAACTTTTAAAAATCAGAACTTTAGAAGAAGGGAGGACTCTGGATCCCCTCAAATTACTGGTAATTAATAATCATTTATCTCAGATGAATAATGAATAAAGAGAAGTATAGAAAGATTTATACAATCTGATACAGAGTGAAGTAACCAGACCTAAGAAAAGCAATATTCAAAATGATAACTACATAAACTGAAAGACAAAACAATTAAAAGTAGGCATGACACACTGCATGTATTTTCAGACTTTTTCAGTGTATGTATTGGTTTTACTCAGTGTTTATCTCTTCCTTTTTCTGTCTTTAACAATATTATTTTATGTTCTGAATGACTTCACATGTACAATTGATATATATGCTTCCCTTCTCAATGGGTAGTGGAGGGCAAGGAGGAAGAGAATTCAGAACTCAAATTTAAAAAAAAAATGAATGTTAGAAATAAAAAACTTCAAAAACACATAAAATATTATTTTTTATGTGAAATAGATCTCTGGTAAAAGAAGTGGAGGAATACTGGGAGAAATTCTGGTGACATGAAAAAATCTTATCAATGAAATTTTATCTTTAAAATACCTTAAAAAATTACAGAAATAACCCTATTTAATGATCATCTGTTCATAAACATCAAGAGAGGCATAAAGCAGGGAGAACTACAAAAGGTGTTCAATACAGTAATAGAGGAGATTTCAGCAATGAAGACAGGTTGAAAATGGTTTCTCTGTGGATACTGAGCTCCTCCAAGTGCTCCTGTTTGTGGGTGACATCATGCTGCTTACAGCAAGCCCTGGATCATTACAAAGCCTCCTGAAAGAGATCTATAGAACCACTCAAAAGAGTTTGGCCTGACTTGCTACACATTTAAAACTAAGTGGACAAAGAATATCTATTACTCAAATCATTACATGCATTTGGATGGATGAGGTAAGCCCAGCAAAGGAAGAGAGCAGAGGGAATGGACTACCACTAGAAATTGCAAAGCTCCTTTAATAATCCCAACCTCCCCATGGAAGCAAAGGTCCATCCTTTTCAAATGAACCTTCTACCAGTGTTGCTGTTTGGCAGGGATACATGTAAGATGACAATATCCAAAGAATTAAAAATAAATGTATCACGGAAGCAATGTACACAGATACACAAAATCTGAAACACACTTAGTAAGCACTTAAAAATGTTTGTTTATTTCATTGGTGGGTGTGAGCAGGCTACATAAAAAACTCATAATGAATTTCAAAGAAGAAAAGGAATAAAGAATATCCTAATGGAAATGCATAATAATAACGAAAAAAAAGGCTAGTCTCATGGTAAAGGTGAGGGTTTATGAGTAGAGAACCAGAGTGTTATGCTGGTATTTCCACAATAGCTGGAGAAAAGGAGGAAAATCTCAGCATGTTGGGTGAACTTATATCCAATCTATCTGAGGATATGAGTAGGATCTGAACAGGATAAGTAAGGATGGATAGTTTACAATTTTCATCACTGGAGAGAACTGCCAAATTGACGAGATCACAGAACCATATGAGCATATTTATAATTAAATGTATATTTATATATCTTAAGAATACTCCACTGAAGTCCTACTCTGATGCATTATTTTGAAATGGAAGTCATCTAAGCTGGACTAGAAAATCAGAGCTCTGGCAGGTCATAATACAGTCTGATAGGTCCCCCAAACCATGAAGCCCTAGACTACACAGACAGTAGCAAGATGTAAATCTGTTGTCTGAGGATGAGCCTAAGTAAGTTCAGAATGATTCACCTCTAGGTTAGCCATCAGGAGATGAAATATTCTGGTTATCACAAATTCATTTACCAAGATATGGTGACGAGGGTAAAATGTGTGCTGGTGGAGAAACTAAGCTTCATCGATAAAGACACAGGGTAATAACATATTATTGTTATAAATATTTATTATTATGTAGCCTAAAGTTGGGACAGCTAGGTGTCCCAGTGGATAGAGTGCTGAGTAGGCGTCAGGAAGACTCATCTTTCTGAGTTCAAATCTGACCTCAGAAGCTTATTAGCTGTGTGACTTTAGACAAGTCAGTTAACCCTCTTTGCCTCAGTATTCTCATTTGTAAAATGAGTTAGAGAAGGAAACTACTTCAGGATCTTTTGCCAAGAAAACCCCACATAGGGTCATGAAGACTCAGACAGACATGACTAACCAACAAAAGACCAACAAAACCTAAAGTCGCTGAGATCCAGGTTAAAAAAGACATCTGATTAATGATGTTACACACTGAGTAGGATTACGGAGAATCTGGATGTTCATGCTGTACTTTTAAGAGGAATCCCAACATCTTGGAGGACTTGCTAGGAGAGACAGACTCTTTGAGCTAGACTGTGAAGGGACATTCTAAAGAGAACTCACTCACTTTCTTTGTTATCATTATTTTGGTTCAAGTTATCTTCTACAAAATGACTGATATGAAAATGTTTTACATGATTGTATACTCTGTAACCCATTGGAACTTAAAATTTTGAAAAATTAATGTTGAAAATTGTTTTTACATGTGAATGGGGGAAAAATAAAATATTATATGGTTCTTTTTTTAAAGAGAGCCCAGCTTGTATTTGAGCTCTAAGTGGCTTTACAGAAAAGACTTTCCCCCATGTTTTGAGACCTCACAAGTGTCTGTGGAGAGACAGGAGCAAGGCACAAACATGAGTGTATCAACCAAAGCGCAAAAGGAGGGAAGGTGGACATGGGTAGAGAAGTGGACTGAAGCTAAGACTATATTAGACAACCAGCAGTTCGTAAAAAGAATTCTAATTAGTGACTTCTTTTTTCCTAGAACACAGAAATGACTCACCCATTTCAACTACATGTTGTTTAAATATTTATATACATTTCTTTATAATTTTAAATTTTAATTACATAGCTAAGAGTATATCTAAACCTATAAATTCATTGTTTGAGATGGAGGGGTAGAAACTAGTTCAAAGAACTACAGCCTTCCCCAAGTTACTCTAGAAAGCAAGCTGTATTTTCGTAGATATGGTCATTTCAAAGATTATTCCAGAACACACCCAATTGGACTGTTGTTAAATCCAAGAGACAATTTATAAGGAAACAAGCCAGAAACAGACTGAGTGGGGGAAGGTTGGTATATGTCTCGAGCACCTTGTTTATAGCCTAGCATCATATGCTCGCGGTATAGGTCTTTACACTCCGCTTAAGATTCTGTGCTACCTCTCAGAAGAATGTATGATGTGTGCAAAATTTGAATCTCAAGTATTTACTGATAGGTAGTAATAAGTGAAATTCAATTTAAAGGAACAAATCTTTTTAATCGACATGGAAACAAGCAAGAGGAATGAATACATTTGTTAATAGTTCTTTCTTTTTTCTGGACCTGAGCCCAAATTAAGTCTTGAATGCTAGCATATAACTAATATTTTGACAAAAATGAACCAGAATATGTGTCTAATGCTTAGTCACTAGAAGAAACAGACCAGTTAAACGGCATACAGGCACACAGAACCTTGAGACAACAGGCACTGAGTCCAATCCAAATATTACAACTAGAAATGTGAAACAATGCCCCCCACATTCTGATATTTGCCTACCAAAGGTACCCACCTCAAACCTTTAAGCAAAGGCAAACAATAGATCAAACGCATCAATGAACAGATAGACAGATAATAAAATATTTTCTAAGAACTTACTATGTTCCAAGCACTGGGGATACAAATATTAATTAGCAAGATAAATCCTGCTCTCAAAGAGCTTAGGTTATAATGAGTAAAGATAAATAAAGAGAAATGTAAAGGGGGGGAGGGGTTTGAACGTTACATGACATGGAGTGGGTCAGGCAGTGGCATGAGTACTAGATCAGGCAAGGTAAAATAAAAGCTCACCCATCAGAACCAAGGGACCCAAGAGCAAGCTTCCAGGTCACCAGTGGCCAAGAGGTAGAGGTGTAATGGTCAAAGCAGACATCATGGCAAAGAATGGTCCAGGGCATCTTTACATAGAGACTTCTTTTCTACTTATTAATTATACAAATTAAACCAAGCTGGAAAGCTACAGCCCAGAACAAAGGTAAAACAATCTTTCTTTGGGTTAAATACTTGAGCATCAGATTTGTCTGTCATTTCTCTCAAATTTTCTACTTTCAGTCTTTATAATTCTAGGGAGATACTCTCTTTCTCAATACAGGTTTACACAAATTAACTCAAGTTATCAGGAGAAGCTTCAACAGTTCTGGGTATGTAGTAGGTCAACAAAGCCTTGTTTAATTGATTGCTGGGTGACCCAATTAACAGGCATTTACAGGCCTGTCTCCAGTGTGCCCAAATGAGCTCAACAGTCATTTTCCAGCTCATATGCCTCTCCTCAGGCATGTTCGGATTTGTGATAGAAAAAAACAGGATAAAGAGTTACAGGACCTGGGGTTAAAGCCTAGCTCTAATGACTCACGGCCTATGTGACCGAGAAAGTAAACTCTCCGAACCTCAATATCATCATTGCAAAATAAAGGTTTGGACTAGGTCCTTTCACATACTTGTTTTTCCAGTAACACATCTGGCTAGACATAATTTTTTTTTTTTTTGGTGGAGGGCTAGAGATTAAGTAGTTCTTAGAGATTAAGATGTATCCAAAGGCCAAGAGTTGAAAAAGTCCTACTTTGTACTTCTAGCCCCTTTTCCTTGAGAAGTGAGAGGACTATGCTCACACAAAATCCTAAATTTTGCTTTCTACTCAAAACAGTAATCTATCTCTGGGACTGTAAGTTTCTTGATTTTATTTGGTTTTGTCCAATGAAGAAAGATAGCAAAAGAAAATTACAGTAGTTATTTTTCAAGTTGAGAAACACAAAATGAAATGCATGTACATCCCTGAAATTTATAATGCTTTCAGCATAAATCAAAAAGTTTGTATTCACAGAAGTAGACTGAAATCTCAGACTATTAGATTACTTGTTTACAAGTTGCCAAAGAAACCAGATTAATTTTTTATCCACAATGAATCACTTGCTCATCTGAGCGAAACATTTACTTGACCCAAGGAGCAGACATGGTATTTCTTTTCAAACTAAAAGTCCAAGTTTTAAGGTTCTTGCTTCAGGTTTATCATTTACCAGTTGCAAGATCGATTTTATTTTGTTTTACTTTTCATATGAAACGAGATGTAATTTACATGTAGAACTGATAGGTGTTACAGATAGTAATGCATATTATAAATAGCAATTATAGCTAATATTTATAGCATTTCAAAGTTTTTAAGGTGCTTTCTTTCCTTATAATCTACAAAAACCATGTTTTTAATAATGCCTTTTAGAATTTTGAGGCAAACAGTACAAGTATTGTTATTCTTCCCATTTTATAGGTAAGAAAGTTGAGGTTGACAGTTGTTAAACGATCTTGCCACAGTTCCTCAGTCAGTGTCAGAGCTGGCACCAGAATACAGGTCTTCTGCCTGAATACAGTGACCTGTGTATGATGCCATACTATCAGTCTTACATATTTTATAATATCACTAAAAGGGCAGCTAGATGATGCAGTGGATAGAGTACTGGGCCTCAAGTCTTGACTCGTCCTCCTGAGTTCAAATCGGGCCTCAGATATTTACATGTCACTTAACCTCATTTGCCTCAGTTTCCTCATCTGCAAAAATGAGCTGGAGAAGGAAATGGCAAATCATTCCAGTATCTTTTTGACAAGAGAACCTCAAACGGGATCTCAAATTGTTGGATGTCACTGAAAAATGACTGAACGTTATAATGAATAAAATATAAGTATTTTTGGTCTTCTAAACTATTTCTCATATAATCTCATACAAAACCATTTGGAATTTTCCATTTTCTATCTGATAAACTCTCTTTTCAAAAATTTAATTTGGTAATTTTTTAATTGCTCTATATTTCCCAATTTTACAAAATATTCAAAAAAAATGTTTTCAATCTGATTTCACACTATCTTCAAAACAAAAAGAATACAAGAACATAATTTTATTAGTTGATTCTGTAAAAGCAATTACAGAGGGCATAATTATTGGGATCATCCTTACAATCATAAAATACCAAATTGCGTTCATATTACACACAGCTTATTTCACATTGAACATATGCAACTACTATCACCAAAAGAGGAAATCCTAAGTTTAAACTACCATTCTTGCAGAGCTACAACCTCCCCCCGAAAGCAGATGTTTTATGTTTGTTTCCTTGCAAAAGGAATTACACTAGTCTTGAAAGATGTCTTAACATCATCAAAGAAGTAGGTTGTCAGTACAATTTCTGTCAGGGTAAACTCTGAAAGGCTTCGTGAAAAAGCCTTTTGATTGTAAGCACCAACCGCCCGAGGGCAAAAACAATGGTTGGCTAAGTGTTTCTCTTTCTGCTATACCCACGCACAATACAGACTAGATCTTGGGTTGAACATTTAAAGGTCATAATCAGTTTACCCGCTTTGTCATCCCTTCCCTCCAACCCACTACCCAACCTTAATGGCACTGAGCTTCACAGAGTTAAAGTTTTACACTTTATCTACAATTTACTCCAGGAGACCAAGTCACAGTGGGTATACAAATCCAAGAGCACTTACTCTAACACCATCATCACTTAACAGTCATTCCTCCAGTTCAGTCATGTGTAAAAGTCTGTTTAGGGTAATATGTAACTAATAGCAGGTTTCTAAAACTAACATCTAACATGGATATATACAAGCTACAAAACCTGTATTTTGAAAGAAATTATACAATTTCTCAGACCTGTGTACATGGGAAATTGTCTCCTAAGGGAATGACAATATATAAAAGCATGTGGAGAGGGGTTGTAAGCTGTGTTCATGAAGGGAGTAGCCACTCTGAGAAAATAACACATTGTTCTCACTATCTGAATGGAAAGGTTTACTGACATTTTACTAATGATCAGAAAATCTGCTCTTCTGCTCAGAGACAATTTTTAGACTGGTGCAAAAAGCTATAATTCCTAAGTTAATTCAAATCTTTTGTTTGATGACCCTACATCCTTGCTCTCCTGTACCTTAATCTTTTAAAATTCTAATTTAATTTAAAATAATTTTGTTTGGTAATTTAAATTAATTTAAATTTCTAATAAATATAAAATTCTAATCGAAATAAAATAAAAATGTATAAATATGTATAAATAAAATAAGCATTTTCTCATACATAGTTGAACAGAAAAAAAGGACTGTAAATGAAACCATGCATCTCTATTATATGCCAGTTGGTTTTCTTTTAAAATATACAATAAATTCAATATGGACCTCTCAAAGCTTTCTTCCTTATCTGTGATTCCTTCTGGCCTTCCTTCTGTTCTTTTCTGTGAATTTAAAAAAAAAAAAATGTTTCAATGACTTTGTCTTTTTCTTGTTTGGCTACACCATTCCTAGTTCTTCTCTCCTTCTCAGTCTAGTCCCATTTAAAAGAAAAAAGAAAAGTAAAACCCTTGTAGCATACATACACCCATAGACCACCAAAACAAGTTTCCAAATTGTATCCAAAAATATAGATCTTATTCCGCATCTTGGTAAGGAAGTGTCTGCATGTTTCATTTCTGATCTTATATCTTAAATGCTCAGCTATTTAATTATATCCTTATATCTTTGATCTTTATATCCTGCTTAATGTTGTACTTTAACTGTTACTTTTCCACTGAAAATTTTCCATTCTTTGGTATAGCAGAGTTGATATTATTAACAGCTGAATGCTCCAGAAACCAGAGAACCTCTTACAAATGACAGAGAAGACTTCAATCAGCAAGATTTCAAGTATGTTAACCAGTTCCAGACTATGTGATAGGGACTACGTTGGAAGATCAGTTTGACTAAGGAAAGAGCTGTTCATCATGAGTAGGCAGGCAACTAGGTGATGGATTCTTTGGTCATGGCAACTCGTGAAATAATGAAAAAAATGGCCTTTCGTCCATTATAGACATCTCCTACTTCTGTTTTGACAGTGACAAAGTGGTGAAAAAGGGGACAGAACATGCTAAGAATTAAACCTGTTAAACCATCCATATATATCACCTGGTATTCTAGTCAAGAGATTTTTGTTCACTAACCAATGAGCCAAAATACTATTACTAGAAAAACTAAA
Source organism: Bettongia penicillata ogilbyi (assembly GCA_023548195.1). Classification (NCBI taxonomy): domain Eukaryota; kingdom Metazoa; phylum Chordata; class Mammalia; order Diprotodontia; family Potoroidae; genus Bettongia; species Bettongia penicillata. The sequence goes on from JAJHZJ010000291.1 coordinate 4,329,005, forward strand.
TAATATCAATATTGACATTATTGCTAAAAAAATTTTTTAAACCCAGAACATAGAAAGAAGATACAATTAAAATGAAAGAGAGTTAGAGGAATGGATTTTATCATGCATTGCAAAGAAACAAGAATCCTACTTTCATAGGGCACCTGGTCATTTCTCCTTGCAGAATTCATGCTAAATATAAACTAAAAGACTAGTATAAAGATAATAGAAATGTGTGAACCAATATGTTATCAGTAACATTTCAGATAACATAACAAAAATGAAATTAGTTGTATCTTAATATATAAAGAATGGCTGATCAAGAAAGACTATGGGGATCATTTCTAAATCCGCTGTCATCATACAGATAAGATCATCAACCTGTCATAACAAAAGACAAAAACAACATAAAGGACAGATAAAGAATTAAAATTTGAAGATATATTATATAATCAAAATGGCTTCAATCTGACCTAGTTAACAATCTACTGGATCCTAAAAATGGAACATAAGATGAAGAGATATGTATGTATTACATATATATATGTATATATATATATATATATGTATGGATGTATGGATGTATGGATGTATATAGATCATCAACATTTCTTATAAAAGTTTAATCAATTTAAAGTAAATCATTTCACAAGACAAGAGCCCAGAAACCATTCCAGCCAGTTCTTTGCCCAGCAGAGCTATAGCAGTATAGAACACCACCACTTTAGAACGACAACTTAGTTGCAAAATCTTACGTAGGAGAATATTAGAAGATTAAAAATAGTATCAGCTCATAAAACAGTTAAAATAGAGAAGAAAAAAATACACATGGAAACATTTTGACTTGAGACCCATTATTCTGGTTCTTCACAAGCATTTAGAGCTGAAACTCAGACAAAGAAATGAAAATGGGAAAGATCTGCTAACATTTCTACAATGAATTTTTCCTCATCAAGAACACTATACTTAGATTTTAACTTACTAGTTTCCAATAAGCTTCAGAGGAAAAGAAAAATGGCATTAAAGGGAAAAAAGGGAAAATATTCCAATTCAATCAAGTATAAACATAGCGATGGTCCATGTCAGAAGTGACACAGTTTAGGGAGCATTCAACACCAAGATAATCTGAAAGAAGGTTAACATATTTATGACTGGAGGGGATCCCAAGTTTTTATTACTACTTTCCCCCTCCAAAAAAGCTGGTTGATAAAATATCAACAACTGTGAAATTACATGTCTTTTTCATTTTGACAAAACAGGAAAATAATCAAAGTACATATCAAAGGTATTGTTGCAGAAAATGGGGAGGGTTTTACAAACAATCATCTGTAAGAGATAACATCTTTACAATTTCACAATAGACTGGTATGAGAATGTAAGATGTAAGATTTCTCTGGGCTTATTAGTTGTTAACTATACATAAGATTTGGTAGCACAAATTCTCCCTATTAAAGGGCTCTTCTCACATAATATCTCCCATGTATATGTCAAAATCGTATGAGATTTCTTGAAAGACAAAATAGAGGATGTTTGTTCAATGGCCCTTTGATTATTGAGGTCAAGTATGAACGCATGAGATGCATGCTTGCCAAAGATATTTGACAATGTCAATGATGACAGAAGGACCAAGTCTGAGACTAAATCAAAGAAGGAGTTCTTATAAATGGAGAGGCTCTTTTGTTTGCACATCACCCCGAATGACTGCAATAACATGGAACATTGCAGAGCCTCTAATAGGAGATTCACAATTACCAAGAAGAGTTTGGTTCAAATCTTTGTACAGGAAAAAACAATAAGGTAGAACTCTGAACTGACCAACTATTTTGGAAGACAATCAAGAATTATTCTTTTAAAAAGCAACCAAAATGTCTACACCTTTTAACCCAAAGCCCTCACTGCTGAGTAAGAACATGCTAAAAGAAAAAGTTCTGTCTATACCCAAATCATCAAAGTAGCAATTTTTGAAATATCAACAGGCTGGAAACAAAATATGCGCCTTTCATTTTGTAAATGACTATACCAACTGATATTTGAATGAAATGGAGTACTATGATGCTGTAAGGAATGATGAATATGAAGAATTCAGAGAAGCATAGAAGACCTACAGGAATTAATGCAACATGAAATTAGCAGAACCAGAAAAATAACTGACACAATGACTACAATATAAATGGGCAAAAAAGAAATCAAAACTGGATGCTGTGTAATTTTAATGATTAAATGTGACCCTAGAAAAGAGATGAATAAATGCACCTCTCTCATTTCTTTGTAAATGGGTGTGGAACATGGTATATATTGTCAACCTTGCCTGATAAGCTGCTTTGGTTAGTGATTTTTTTTTTGTTAAACTTTTTTTCTTTCATTGTTTCTGTTATAAGTGATGTTTTTCTGGGCAGAGGAAGGAGAAAGATCTATTTGGGAATAAAAATGATATAAAACCAAAATACAGCAATGAAAATCTTTTTAAAGTGGATGAAAAATACTTACTTCCAGAATAAGGAATACAGTTTGGGGAGCCAGATGATAGAGCTGATCTACTAACACATATGTCTTATTCAGGACCTTTGGATGAACAAGGAGCTATGCTCAGAAATGAATAGAAGGAAAAGTGTAGGCTGGACTATATTTGGGAAAGAGTGCCATGTCTTCTTTAAAGCATCATCTTTTAAACACTAACATTTTTCCAGTAATACTACATGGTAGAGTATTAAAACACTGTCACAGTTTTAGAATCAAAACTCAGAAGAAAGGAAAAAAAGTATTTATTAGGTGCCTACTATGTGCAAGGAACTGTGTTAAGAGCCTGTGAAAACATTATCTCCTTTGACCTCACAAAACTCTGGCAAGTAGCTGCTACTACCATCTCCATTTTACAGTTGAGGAGACTGAAGTAGACTTCCTTAGGATAATATATAGCTAATAAGTGTCTGGGGCCACATTTGAACTTGGATCTTTCTGATCCTGGGCTTAGAATTCCATTCATTATGCTACCCAAAAGACAATGGAGAGGAACACAGTGAGAATAAACTGCAATCCATTATCCATGAAGAATTGTGCATAAGAAGTTGTATAAAAGGTATCCCATTCAAAAAAAATGTTTTACAGACAAAGGAGATAGCTCTGTCATATAGTAAGAGTAAGTAATTTTCGTCTGCTGTTGTTCAGCTGTTTTCAGTCACATCTGACTCTTTGTGACCACTTTTGGGGTTTTACTGGCAAAGATACTGGAGTAGTTTACCATTTCCTTCTCCAGCTCATTTTACAGAGAAGGAAACTGAGGTAAACAGGGTTAAGTGACCCAGCTCAATTATAAAAGAAACAGCATTATGACCATGAGGATTTTTCATACTGTTCACTGAATAAAAATCCCACCTTTTGGATTCAAAATTCCATAGTCTTACTATTTAGCAAAGCAGAAACAAAGACAAAATACAACCCCAGTTTGTTAATTCAAAAAAGAAACAACTAATTATAAGTGTATTAACTTAATAAATTGCTTTTTCCTTCTCCTACTGCCTGGATGATATGTTTTATACAACTGCTTGTGCCTAAGTCATTATTGGTAATATTTTATGATCAACTTATACTCTCTAAGTATTTCTCAATTGCCCTTTGGTCACCCACACAATTCTGATTCCCTAGAGAGTACAATGATCCCCGTTTCACAGTATATGTGTATCATCACCAAAAGAAAATGGGCTTTTTACTTAAAACAGCCACCACCAACAAACCTTGTTTGAAAAGAAGACTTATAAGGTAGGGTTAACAGTCATATAAATCAGAAATAAATGTGATATAAAAGTAAAAGGTATCAATAAAACTTTTTAATGGTTTTTAGGTCGTGGTTAAGTTTGGAGTTGTTCAAAACATTGCACTATCTACCAATGGCAATCTAGCCTGCTCTCTTCCTCCTATTCAATTCATATATTATCCAGAAAATATATAATTAGTAAAGGAGTCGGACTAGAAGGACTAACGGAAAAGCTGACTAATGGGCACTGGTGCCCACATACCATCAAATACCTATAGCAATGTTCCCAGTATGGGTATATTTTTGGAGTATTTATGGGAGAGCATGGAGAGGACTATAATAGAACAAACTGATGAGTTGTAATCTAAACTGTTGGAGGACCTACCTACATTGATGAAATTGCCATTATGTATCAAAATATTCTAACCTACACAGAACACCTAATAAATATACTGGCTAACATCACCCTTGATTTCTGATTTATTCCAATAATTATTTTATTTGGTTTCTATTAAGTAGTTCATAAAGATGTCATTTAGACCAGAATTCTTGATTTCATATGAATTAAGACCATTCTGATAACTAATCAACTGAGCTTGATTGTAAAATTTCTCTGTACCATTCCCAATCTCCTGAGTCATCAAACATTAAATATTTTTAAACATTAACATTAAACGTTAACACATCTACTTAAAAGCACTGGGAATAGAAGTGAGTAACCTCATCTACAGTAGTTTAATAAGGAAACAAAGAAAAAGTTCCTCCAATGCCTTACTGAAACATGAAAGTGACTCTAGGTTCTTAGAGGTTACAATGATGCCAAATGAGGGTAAACTTGGAAAGATCCCACACCAAGCTGGATCATTTCTGTGTCGTCTGAGGACTGCTTGACTTAATGACATGAGGGTAACAGGACAATACCTTTCTTAGTCCACTTGTCCGCATCAATTTATGAAGACCTACTAAGTTTAGAAGAGCACAGATTTGTGTAAGGAGGGAGAAGACATACCGGCACTGACAACATTCCTGATTTTTAAAAAGTGAATCATATTTATCATTACACAAGTATCCAAATCAAATGATTTTTTAATCAAGGGTGACTGAAAGGTTGAGAAAATTTGGAGTTTCACACACTAATGGGTCATCATTCAGCAAGATGTAAACAACTTGGGTTGTGCCCAAATTTACCTAACTAGTATAAAATTATTATAGGATCAGACTTAGAGATTGAGTTCAACTCTTATATATTTTTTAAATTGAGGTTCAGAAAGGTTAAGCTACTTGTTCAAATGTCACCCACGTATTAACTAATGAACTAGGCTTCAAGTTCAAGTCTCTGGCTTCCAGATCCAGTGAGTGTTCCTTCTACAATGCCAAGCAGATGACACTGGCATATTGTTAAAATAATATGCAAAGAAGGAAGGATTTACTAAGAGCCTACTGTGTGCCAAGCATTGTGCTAAGCACTTATAAATTATCTGATTTTATCCTAACAAGTACCTTGGGAGGTAGGTACAATCATTATCCCCATTTTACAGTTGAGGTAACTGAGGGAGATGAGGTTAAGTGACTTGCCTAACGTCCTATAGCTAGTAAGTGTCTGAATACATTAGAAGTCAGGGCTTCCTGACTTCAGGCCCAGCACTCTACTCGCTTTCACTAAGTTTTATGGTCACAGCCATTGACCTAAGCATAATGATTGCAAATGTATGTGGATTAAATATGAAATAAATACTCATTTATTCTGCATTTGTTCTATAAAAGTCCATAAATTCACTAATTGCTAACAGCCACACCAGACTACCTTTATAACCAAGAATTGTGTGTATATATACATACATGCACAGATACATATGGGTGGATGTGTATATGTGTGTATACATGTATGTTGGTGTGAAGGCTGTATACATATGCAGATGTGTGTATACACACAACCATGCATACACATTCACACGCATATACTGTTTTCGCTTTCTGCAATAACTAAGTCAACCTGGCAAGCAGGGCCAGCATAAAGTGCTTCCAGGATCAAATCCACATGTCCCTAAAACACTGAAACCATCTCAAATAGATCATTTTAAATAAAAGTTCTGAGGTTTTGCACTTAATTTATGTTGCACAGACATAACTGTCTTTATATTTAACAATATAAAAATAAGCCACATTTAAAGATTAACAAGCATAGCATTTCCATAAACCAAAGTAAGTACTAAATATAATGCAATATATACTTTACACTATTCTGTTCATCTACTTCAGATATAAAGTATTTGTATCAAAGGAAAAATCATGAAATGAGAAGCCATATTAAAATGTTGTGATTATAGGAAAGGTAGATGCAAATTCTTATTAGTTGTTTAAGAAGGTCCCACAAACTAAGTGGCCTATGCTGTGGCAATATTCCATCACTTTAAGGTGGATGGTCTGCTAAATACAGGTTTGGCTAGGTGGGTTTACTCTTAAGCATGTCTGTCGAGGACTGTCGCTGGGGATGACTCAGTCCACCATGGGTATAAGCCACGGGCACTAATAACAGCAACAGCGTTACGATAGATGATCCATATATGGCACTTTACAATTCACAAAAACACTTTAGAAACACTATCTCCTCTGATATGCACCATAATCCTATGAGGGAGGTGGGGTTCAATTTCATTATCCTCATTTTATAGAAAGGGAAACTAGTTCAGAGACGGAATGACTCAGTCAAGGTAGGTGTTCTCATCTAGGAAACTTTCCCATAACAGTGGACTGTCTCTCAAGCTTCAGGGAATGGATGTCACCATATCAATAGCCTCACAACAAAAAAATCTCACTGTCCAAATGTAAACTCCCAGGAACAAGGCAGTGTGGATACCCAGATCCTGGCAATAACCTTCTGGATATCAACACCCATGTAACAATCAGATGCCACTATTTCTATAACTCCAATTATAGCTCTCATCTCTTAAGGATCAAATAAGTTAATATATGTAAGGCACTTTGGAAATATTAAAGAGACATAAATATTAGTTATTAGGGAAATGGAAAATATTCACCAAAAGCAGTTACTATAAGTCAGAATGCTTTGTCCTCTGTGATGATGGATCACAAAAGGTTTCCATCATCTATAAAGTAAACCTTTACGTAAGTCAGAATTAAATTGCTCCCTAGACATTTGACTTTTCTTATAGGCCTTGTATTTTATAATCTTTTAATGACTTGTGGTTCTCTAAGGAATACCTCAGGTTTTCTTATTTTCTATCTCACTGAAGAACTCCAAAATGAACACACCAGCCCATGCTCAATTCAATATATTATGCTGATTTCTTAAAAGAAAAAAAAAACCAGCATTACACTGCCATCTTCATAATTCATCCATGTTGCAACAGTGTCAATAGGTGTTTTTCTCCCATACACATACAGAAGTTCTTCTTCCTCTTCTCTAAGGCAGTTTATTTTGCCTCCTTTAGTACATCCCTATTATAATTCACTAGATTTGTTTCTAATTTCCCACACATCCTGCTAATTTATCAAAGGTTATTTAAACCAGTTGTGTCAAACTCAAATAGAAACAGGGCTAATAACCATGCATAAGGACCCCTGTGGGTCACATATTGACTTAAATCATGTATTATCTATCTTTTATTTTATTTTATTTATTTTGTTAAATATTTTCCAATTACATTTTAATCTGGTTTGGGCTGTATATGGTCAGTAGGCTACCTATTTGAAACTTCTGGTTTAAATTTTGATCACTCTCCATCAAGCTGTCAGCTTTACGCATTTCATACATCCTAAAAAGTGGAGTACGTAGTTTCTCTATCCACCTTTTCATCCTGCCGCCAGCCCAATCTCCCAGAGCAGAGATATGGAGAACCTCTAGTACAAAGAAGAGCAACATTCCCTTTCACCTCAGGTCTCCCATCACCTGTTGCACCTGTCCTTTAAGGGATGAGGAAGAGAAAAGTTGGTGTGAAATGAGACTTCACCCTCTTTCAGTGCAGGTTTATTTTCCATCTCCAGCTGCCCTCCACTCAATGACAAACATTCTCACATCTGGTTATACCCTTCACATCTCAGTGACTCTGAATCCTGCAGATCATTGTTCAAATCCCTCCCACCATTCCTCACTTCCCACCACCTGTTTCTTCATTCTCATCCCCCTCAACCCTCTAGCCCCCAAATTTAAACCCAACACCGCCCAACCCTTTCACTGTGCCCTTCAGATTGCCTGTTCCACAGGCAACAAACGTCCCTTCATCCTGAGTTTACTCCTCTCTCACTCTTTCCATCTACTAGCTCGTACTGAAACCTGGTTCCCTCATGATGACACTATTGATCTCTCTCTCCTTCCTTGATTCCCTCTTCTCTACAGGTTTTCAAGATATAAATCTCTTCTTTCCTGGTTCTCCTTTTCCCTCTCTTAGCACTTCTGTTTTCTTATGGGATCCTTGTCCAAACAGCATCATATTAACTAGGTTATCCTAGGTTACTCTCAGGGTTATCCTTTGGGCACTCCTCTCTTCTCCCTCTGTACTACTTCACTTGGTAATCTCCTCAGCTCCCACAGATTTAATTACCAGCTCTATACTAATGACTCAATTCCACCTATCCTGCTCCAAACTCTCTGCTGACCTCCAATCTCCAAATGCCTTTCAGACATCTCAAACTAAAAGTCCAGTAGGTGTCCTAAATTCACTATGTCCAAAACAGAACTCATTATCTTTCCCATTATGGTGGACGGCAACACCATCCTTGCAGTCCACAGGCTCACAACCTGGGAATCATCCTGGATTCCTCATTATCTCTCAATCCTCACGATCCAATCTGTTAAGGACTGTAGGTTTCACCTTGGCAACATCTCTCGAATATGTTCCCTTCTCTCTTCTGAAATTGCCACCACTCTAGTGCAGACCCTGAACTATTATAACAGTCTATTAGTGGGTCTCCCTGCCTCAAGACTCTCCCCACTCCAAACCATTTTCCATTCAGTTACTAAAATGATTTCCCTAAAGTGCAGGTTTGATAATATGCCCCCATTCAATAAACTCCTGTGGCTCTCCAAGATCAAATACAAAATGCTATATTTGGGATTCAAACACATTCATAAACTAGCCCCTTCCCGCGTGTCTAGTCATCTTGCACCTTACTCCACTACATACAGTCTTCAATCCAGTGATGCTGCCTCCCAGCTGTTCTGGTTCCACTCCATCTCTCAGTTCCAAGCTTTCTCCAGTCTCCCATACCTGGAACTTTCTTCATCTTCAACTCTACTACTGACTTGCCTGGCTTCTTTTGAGTTCCAAATAAAAGTCAATCTTTTATTGAAAGGCTTCCCCAACCTCTCTCAATTCTAGTGCCTTCCTTCTCTTTCTATCATGTGCGTGTGTGTGTGTGTGTGTGTGTGTGTGTGTATCTTGCTTTGTACATACTTGTTTGCATATAAGCTCCTTGAGGACAGGGACTGTCTCTTGCCTCTTTCTGTATCCCCAGTGTTTACCACAGTTCTTGGTGTATACTAGGTGCTTAGTTAATGTTCATTTAATTGATTTGGTATGCAGGTCCCTGATAAAAATGTTAAACAAGGAATAAACTATTTTTATAAGCTGAAAAAAAAAAAGGTTTGCCACATCTAAAATGAAGGTGGGAACTTAAATTTCTTTTCCTTTTATTTATATAGAGAGAATGGGTTCGTATGTAGTTAAGATGGTTTTTAAATCACATAATTCTATTTTATAAGCAGGGTGGTAATATGGCATATGTAACCATCAATATGAGTAGTTTGCACATAATAATCACTTAATACTTTATATATTCATCTATTCATCCATCCATTCACTCATTTTACACATAAACAAGGTAGTAGCCAGATTTTATGCCATAAGTTAGAACAGCTAAAACCTCACGGGCATAGCAGAGATTATAATGTTTAAAAACAATAATGTTGACATCAGCAATTTATCTTTCAATAAAAAGTCAAGATAACAACGATTTAAAGACCTGAAACCCTAAAAATTGAAATCAGCTGATTTTTTAAAAAAATTCTCTTTTTCACCACAATGATCTAACCCTTTCAAGTTTGTAGAAGAGGAGTATAAGTCCCTCTTCTCAGCTAACACTGTTAATTTTGAAGGAGTTAGCTGGCCATACCACACGAGGGTCAAAGAGATACTTTTTCCTCTGAGAAATAAACAGCAGAGCCAGTAGAAACATGAATCTTTACCAAGTTTAGCAAAACATATATGCGGGGAATTATTTACTTGTACATTTGAAAACAATTTTAGAAGTAAATATTGGGGAGGGCTATTTCCTCTGTCAATATATCCTTATTTCTCTAGCTATAAAAAAAGAGACCATTTTATTATTAAAATCTGAAATGGAATTACCTGCAATACAAAGAATTTTTCAGAAAAAATATTCAATAAAACTCAAATAATCAGAATGTTTTTTTGCACTCTGCTTTTAAAAGAAATGAAAAAGAGGGAAAAAATGAAAAAAAGGTAATGCAGATTTATTCAGAACTACCAAGGTATGTACGTACTGGGGTGAATACATTGTCAACTGCATCGCCTCCATACGCCATCTACATCTGCAATAGTGTACAATGACAACTGATGTTCCAAGTGATGACCGTAAGAAAGGGTGAGAGCCTCAATCAAAGATTCAATTATGTGCCAGATCGTGTACTTAACTAAGGCAAGAAAGTGGACTACGACATTTTAGAAAGATGTTCCTTGAGGCTGAAGCAAACAGGGTTGTCACATTACCCAGAGAGTTAAATTAACCAGACATCCTACGTCCTAAACATTTCCAAGAAGTGAGGTTTTGTTACACGTTTCAAACTATGTAAAAGAGTACAAAAGACTTGTATAAGCATACTAATATTTTTAATAATAAAACAAGAAATAATAACAGATGGAATTATCAAATATTTGTCCCACAGCAAAGCACCTTTTAGTATACTAGTACTAGGTGAAGGTCCCAATACTTGCCTCAAATTCTTTATTGGATTTTTAAGATGACTGCATTTGCCTCATGGCCCATTTGAATCTGAAAAATTACAAGCCATATTATAATAAGGTTCTCCTTTATTAGAATAATAAAGTGAGTAGAACAAGACAGCTGGGCAGTTGCTTATTCTCAACATTTTCCATGAACACGGTACGTTTCATGAATTTCTTTCCTTTTTTTTTTGATAGGCCCATCACCATTGGATATTTGGAATCTTTGCTTCTAAGTGGGTAGCTGGATAGATAAGTGGGTGGATGAAATTATCTGGAAGTTGTCCTTCACTGTTGCTTCAACTTAATGTGCCCTGGAAAAAATATCTCTGTAGATGAGGATCATTTAAAAGTATATGATCTATGATGATTTTCTAACATTAGGAAAGGATCTACTGGCACGTGTAACTAGGATGATCCCCAAGAATAAAACTATGAGAACTGAACAAAATAAAACAACACATAAAGAAAGGCAAAGTACCAGTACTTTGTAAAGAACATTCAAATTCATTTTCTGTTCTTTTGACATTTATTTCCTGGTACCCAATTTTCTCATCCTTTTGTCTTACAATAATGACTTAAAGCCCAAGTATCTCAAGTACATTTCTGCTCCCTTTTCCCAGGATCAAGCTTTTATTCCTCGAATCTCAATGTCAGCCATTAACCATTAGGTTTGTAACTTTTACCCTTCTGAATCTCTGCAAACCAATGTCAAAAATTCACTGTTTCAGTCTGTTTCCACATAACGCACCTCGAGTCAATCTGGGTTTACAGAAACCACAGATTAATCAGATACAGAGTTGCTTGCCTCTCCCACAGCAGGATTTGAAGGCTGGTGAGGTAGAAGTTGGGACACCCTGAGTTCAAGTCCAATCTATGACATATCCTAGCTGTGGGTGTCTGCTATTTAACCTTTCAGTACTCTGGGTAATTTTCTAAGATTCAACGTTGAAAAGTGCTAATCTGTATTTGTAAAGGGAATTTCCTCACCCAGCAAGTCTCAACACCAATGAAATTATGAGTCCAGTCTCTATCTCCTATCCTGCAAATTGGTATTAAACAGTTTATTTTAAAAGAAAAGTATTCTCTCCTTCAGTAACACATGCGCCTTTTTGTTTTTCTCAGCTCCCTTCTCTCTGTGTGTCCCTTCTCCCTTCTTTCCCCGTTTTCTGAGAAGCAGATTTGAGGCCCTAAAAACATTTTCATTTTCCAAGTAATACCTGAGGACACAGAAAATTTCATTTTTTCCTTACCCTCTCCCAGTACTTCACACAGTAGGTGCTTTAGAAATGTGTGACTGATCTTATACCACAGCCTTCATGAAGTACGTAAAACAACATTTTAAATAACACAATTAATAAAATATCAAAGAAAAATTTTCTATCTCTTATATTTGCAAGAAATTTAAACACATAAATATAATCTAGCTTAGTGAAAAGAACACAGAATACCATAAACTGGGCCTAATTCTTCCAATTAAAGGCCTGACACATGGTAAGCACTCAGTAACTACTGGATGATTAACTGATCAAATCAACGAGCATTTATTAAGTGGCTACTATGTGGCAGATGCTATCATACAGACACAAGAAGGTGAAACAACCTTTAACACTTCCCAGGTCTTCCTCACTCCAATGCTCACCTGTTACCTACCCTAGGCTGCAGACATGTTCATAGATACATTCACAAATTCCTAATATATCATCAAAACTGAGGACATTTTCTAGTCCACAACTTCAATTGCCTTTAGTTCTAATATCATACCTACCAATAGGACAGGTGGGCAGGTTGTAATAAATTGACAGCAAAACCAGATTAATCTGGTGAAGCCCATAATGTTCCATAGCAAAGAGAGTTTTCCAGACAAAAGAAGAGGATTGATAATGTATGTTGCTTTAATTATGACTAGTGAGCAATAGTGGCTAACAGATACCTGTCAAAAGAAGGGGAATAAGCACTTATACAGAGCCTACTAGGTGCCAGCCACTATTATAAGTGCCTTTTAAAAAAATTCTACCTCATCTGACCCTCACAACAAACCTGGGAGACTATAATTATCCCCATTTTACAGATGAGGAAATGGAGGCAGGCAATGCTAAAGTAACTTGCCCAAGGTCACACAGCTAGTAAGTTCTGAGGACCGATTCTAACTCAAGTCTCCCTGACTCCAGGCCCAGAGGTCTATCTACTACACCACGTGTCACTTCACATTACAGAATTCCAAGTGAAGGGACAGATGATGATGAGCATGCGATCTTTTTTTTTTTAAATATACAAGGAATGTGCAAAGGAAAGGATCTACTATCCTATCTTTTAATATTATGTGAAGGAGTGGGCATCTATTCAATCTTGCCTCAGTGGGATGGGGCCCAATATCTAATGCAGTGTCTTGTATACAATAGGCACTTCATTGTTTGTTGAAGTGAACTGAACGGCACACAGGGCTGTAAAATGTCAAGACCATGTTCCTAAAACAAAACTGCCCAGCCTGAAGAATACTGACCTGAACATTCCTGTGCCAGTGAATTAAAAATATGGCTGTCCCCACAAAATCATTCATTTTTTTTCACTAAACCTCTCTATAACACTTCATTCTTATAAGACAGCCAAGAAAAGTTTACAAAAATGTTTGAACCCAAACATGACTATGTATATGCTTACCTCGTGAATACTTGGATTTCATTTGTATAAAAAAGAGTTTTTTCCCTTTAAAACATGCTTGACTTCAAGTTTCAGGACAGAAAAAAAAGCTGCAAAATAGGTATTTTATTATATTTACTTTCAATTTTTTAAAAAGAAGCATTGTTCAAGGTTATTCTGGTTTGTTCTAAGATATATTTTTCCCCCAATCATACTGTGGTCTAATTTCCTCCTAAATCACAATCACATGACTAAGTTTAACTCATATTAAGATGATATAAATAAAATAGAGTTATTCAATAGTTTGACAGTCGTATCTTTTTTCAAAAACAAACAAAAAAAAAATCTGTGATTTCTTTAAAGACTAGAATCACCTCATGTACCTCCCTGGCAGCCTCAACTACCTATTTCTTACCCAACAGTGAATAAAGCAAAATGAAATCAAAGTGGAAAAAAATATGTAAAAAGCTTTTTTACTCATAAGAAAGCCTCTTTGGTCTTTATTCAAAGTCTATTTACATTACTGAAAATTTCAACAGATTTAGTGACCAGTTTTTCCAGGGGATTAAGGTAGCAAATCAGAAGGAGGGAAGTTCTAGGGGCAGGCACAATAGGGAAACATGAGTTTGAAACTCAAGACAGAACGGTCATAATTGATGTAGGAGTCTTCCACATGAAGCTGGTAAGCGAAATGGTGAAACTGGATAAGAATAGAAAGGAAGGGAATTTAGAGGGAAAAGATGACCATGCACAGATCTTAAGGAATTCCCGTATTACAAGGGAAGAAAAAAGGTACAACGGAGAGTGGCAGAACTAAGACAGAATGATGTCAAGGAAATCAAGTATCAAGAAGGATATTTCAAATGCTGCAGAGAAAATAATTAACTGATGCCCCTTGAGCATGGGGACACTGGTGAATCTTTAACAACCAACTCTCCAAGACAAAAATGTGCCCAGGGTACACTTTTTAAATTTAATTAACATTTTCTACGGCATTTTCTTAAATTTAGATAATTAACAAAATAATAACAGCTAACATTTATATAGCCCTTACCATGTGGCAGACCCTGCACTAAGCACTTCACAATTATTACAACAACCCTGGGAGGTAGGTGTTATTATTATCCCATTTACAGATGAGAAACTGAGGCAAATAAAGGTTAAGTGATTTGCCCAGTCACAACATTAGTAAGTGTCTGAAGCATGATTTGAATTCAGGTCTTCCTGACTCGAGGTGCAGGACTGTGTATATTCTTTGTAGCATTTACCAATTTCCAAGATACAAATGCTCACACTAAAAATTTAACCATCAGACCAGTAAAAGCTGGCTCCAGCACACCCTTGCTTCTAAATCATCCAAGAAAGCATACATTTTAATATTGTCCATTTCAGAAAGTGAGGTCATTATTATATATTTTAAAAGAGAAATAAACTCTGTGTGTATATTTGTGTGTGTATGTGTGTAACAGAAATCTACAGCTTCTACATGTTCAGACCTCTTTTTCTTTTCTAGAATGTAGATAGAAATGTTCACTTTTTTAAGAATAAAAATTGTTCACAGAGGAGAATACATTTTGGAAGAATTCAAGCTGAAAAATAAAAAAATTCAAAGTTTTTGTACTTACATGGATAAGCATGAGTTATATAGAAAATACATTTCTATGAAAACCTTGTCTGGGATGGTATTGGATAAGTGAAGTGTTATCATGTAAAAACTACACTAGGCATATATAGTACCTTTATTCTTAGATTTAGATTTAAAGAAATAGACAAAGCATTATTTCTTTTGACAGGCTCATTTATAATTATTTTTAAAAACCATTCAACAGTAACTCTTCAGTGATGGGTCCAATTGTAATCAGTTACACTTACCAACAATTTCCAAAACTATTTGTTATCTTAATTGGATTAAGTAATTCCCTGTAGTCATAGACTACTAAGTATTTCTTTAGCAATTCCTTTGTTTTATGGATAGCACAAAAACAAATTTCAGTCCAGTTCAGGTAAAATTGCCATGACATATAAATTAAAGACAGGATCAGCTAGGTAGTACAATAGACCCTGGGCAAGTCACTTAACTCCTATTTGCCTCAGTTCCTCATTTGTAAAAATGGGGACACAATGGAGAAGAAAATGGCAAACCACTCCAGTATCTTTGCCAAGAAAATTCCATGCATGGGGTCACGTAGAGTTGGACACAACTGAATGACTCAACAACAGAATAAATTAAAGATATCCAAATTAACTAGGTTTTTCCACACTCAATTTACAACTGTCCTTTGAATCATTAATTTGGAGAAAATTTTTTAACAAATTAAGAGAAAAATCACCATAAATTTCCAGGTTTTATATGTCATATCCTTTCCCATATGCATGTTTTCAAATTACATAGTTTTCAACATATTTTGGCTTGAATCAATTTTACTCATCTCATGTAGACTGGTCTGATCACCTCAGTCTCTCACTCAAGAAGCTCTGCAGCTCACTACTGCCTGTAGGATAAAGTACAGTGTGTGTGTATAAATACATACACATATATATGTACATGTGTTTTATCTGATTGAGTATATTAGTAGAGTTTTGTTTTTCTTACTTGTTTTTTTCCAACCTGGGCATAGAATGGAAAGGAGAATGGAGGTAGGGATAAGCAAACCAAAAAAGGAGAAGAAAAAAAAGAAATAAGTACCACTGAATCCATGTTTTAAATGCCTGGAAGAGATGAAAGGAAAACCATAAAGAATCTCAGACAATCGGGACAGTTTTGAAAGTTACAAACTGAAATTATCATATATTTTTAAAAGATTTGTATTTTGTGTATAATCTTTTTTTCCTTCTGTTCTACCATGTATATGGAAATGCCCACTTTATATGGTTAAAAAAAATGACTAAAGCCTTTAATAATCTGTTTCCAATCTATGTTTCTGGAAACTGCTCTCACATTCACCACATGATCTATCTTCCAGTCTAGGTGGTCTAGGTGATCTCATTTCACTACACAGGCTATTCCATCCCCTCCCTACCTAGGTGCCTTTTTGCACAGTCTATTTCCAGGTTTAGAATGCACTGACTTTTTACCTCCACTTAACTGGAATTCCTAGCTTCAGTCAAGGCTCAGTTCAAGTGTCATCTACTACAAGAGATTTTCCAGACCCCCTCCAAGACTAAAATCACTTTGCATAAATGTTGCATCAACCAGGGTATATGGTATTTCCCCTTAACAGAAGATAAGCTCTTTGAAAGTAGACTTTTTTTGAGGGGTAGGGGCTGTATACCTAGGATCTAGTATAGTATCCTGGATGTAGTAAATGTTGAATGAATGAAAACTATATAATACAACCGGCAAAAACTTAGTCTTGAAAATCTGGTGACATCTTAATTTAGTGGTGGTGATAAAACAAGCCAACATGTGTAGAAAAGCTATTTTGCTTAAAAATTATTTTAATGGACTAGTGTATTTAAAAGAAAAATAATGTCTCTACATAATAACCCTTCATACACTCAATTTTCCAACCAAACTAAAGGCTAGGTCCCCAAACTTACTACTTCATTTCTCATTCAAAATTAAGGTGACCAAAAGATCTCCCTAAGGTGACCAAAGATCCCTTAATTGTCAAATGGGATAACAGTTCTTCTATCTCATCCTTCTAAACCTCCCTGAAGGATGTGACACTCTCTAAACCATCTACACAGTCCCTACCCACATTCTGGGTTTTCTCTTTATAGATTTTCATGACATGGATATCACTTGATCTTCTACATGTCTTAGAATTCCCTTCATCCATATCCCACCCCTAACTATTGCTGTTGAGTTGTTTCAGTCATGTCTGACTCTTCCTGACCCCATTTTGGGGTTCTCTTGTCAAAGATACTGGAGTGGTCTGCCATTTCCCTCTCCAGCTCATTCTGCAGAGGAGGAAACAGGCAAACAGGGTAAAGTGATTTGCCCGGCCCTAGGGCTGGATTTGAACTCAGAAAGATGATGAGTCTTCCGAATTCTACACCCAGTGCTCTCTCTATTCACTGCAACACCTAGCTGTCTAAGCCATCTACCTCTCTTTGTGGTCACATCAGTTACATGGCTTTAATTATAATTTCTATGTTGATTTAGGTAGTGTGCCATTGTGGAAAGACTTCTGGATTCTGGAGTCACAGTCCTGGCTTTGTTACTGATTCCCTATGTGGACCTTGGACAAGTCATTCCACCACTCTTTGGCCAGTTTCCTAATCTGTAAAATGAGGAATTTGGATTCCATGAGCTATAGGACGGCCCTGTGATTTGCAGATCTGTATAACCAGCCAGCTCTAGTCTTCCTACTAAACTCCAGTTATTGATCAAAATCTGTTTATTTTAGACTTGATGCCCCTGAGATATTTAAAATTCAGAATTTCTAAAACAGCATTTACCTATTTCTGTGCAGAGCACCATCACCCTTCCAGTTACCAAGCTGTCTCAAATATCCAGTGAACTGCCAATAATTGCCATGTCTACTGCCATGACATCGGCCATTTGAGGCCCTCATCTTCTCCCATCTGAGTAACTCACTTGTGTCTTTGTATCAGAACTCTGCACAATGTCCCCTCTGGGACCTCTACTCTTCTCCCTCCCTACTACTTCACCTGGTGATCTCATTAGGTTCTATGAATTTAATTACTATCTGAATGCTGATAATTCTCAGATCTATCTAACCTCTGCCAATGGCCTCCAATCAAGGATCTCCAAAAGCCTTTCAGTCACCAGAAATTGGAGGGCTGGGTGTGTTTTTTAATCCCCCGCACTTAACACAACATTTGGTTTGTAGTAGGCATATAATGTTTATTGGCTGACTGCTTAGAACTTAATAAATGCTTGCTGATTGACTTTTTTCTCCAACAAAGATTTATCTAATTATGTGTCTGTCTAAACAAAGATATAGGAATACAGAACAACCTAAGGGGGTTATTAGCATCCTAAGTAATTCTTGAGTTAAATCATGGGATAGTTGAAAGAACACTGGTTCATAAATTAGGAGACAATTCTACCAATAATGGCTAGGTCACCTGGGCATTTCAGTTTATTTACAAAACAGGGTTGGAATCAAAGGGGGATGGATAATTATTGAGGCCCTTTCTCATGCTATGATCTGTGAGTCTATTCTTGTCATAGACTGAATTATCAAGCTAGTGTCCAGAAAGCTGAAGGGAGAACAGAATATATTTAATATAGGACTCCAATGATCTTAATGTTGTCTGTCTTAACCACATAAGTGAGTCTTACTATCCTACATAAATTTTAACTTAAATCATAATTTATACTGGCCTTATTAGTGGAAAAGTACAGCTGTGAAAATATTGTGGTTAGAATGAAAAATACAAAATATAAAAATTAGCCATAGAGGTGTGAGACAAAGCAAAATATATTTAATACATTTTAAAGAAAAGAAAATATATCTATATATGAAAATCACAAACTTTAAAAATCTTTAAAGTATAACAACAGTTCTTACTTTACTTCATTATATCCTTCTTTGCATAAAACTCTTGAAACTCTATTAATCAAACATGATTTCATAGCTTACAGTGAGGTTAGAATGAACAGAAACCTCAAAAGATCTCACCCAGGAGTTATGTTGTCAGATGGCTTAAATAGAAATGAAATGGGGGTGGGGAAACTGAAGGAGAGGGGGAAGAAAGAGGGAGAATATTTACATATCAATAATTCAAAATATACAACTAAAATAAAAGTTCACCACAGCTAATATTTAATGATTCATAAAAAGTGTTTTAAAAAAATAACAGATTCAAGTGATACCAGAAGGTTAAAATTGCAAAGAGACAGGACAAAATGAGAGAAAAATGAGAATATTGAAGACAGATCAATTCATCAGGCCAGTATCTTTCTACCAAAGTATGGCTCCAGAAAAAAACATGTTTTGCTAGAGTTCTTCTTATCTTACATTGAAAACAATGAAAAATCTCATGTGGGCTTGAAACCTATTTCCCCTATATTCTTAAGAATGTAGAATTTCAATAGTGCCTCTCTCACCACCATCTGTATACAAAGAACATGAAGGAAAGATAATCAGTGACAAGTTCCTATAAAATCCCAGGAAGACCAATAAAACCAGGATAAGAGGGCCACAAAACCAGCTCTGAAGGTTCTATTAAGCATCTGATGGCAAGGAACTACGAAAGGAAAAATATTATTGGTGTTTTGGCCATATAAAATTTCTGGGGAGTTAAAACAGAGAAATTATTTTTATCAGTAACCTTCACAGGTCAAAAAACTTACCAAGACAGGAGTGTCTGGGAGAGAGAGAGAGAGAGAGAGAGGCAGAGAGAGAGAGAGAAAGACAGAGAGACAGAGAGAAGAGAGAGACAGAGAGACAGAGAGGAGAGAGAGAGAGAGAGAGAGAGAGAGAGAGAGAGAGAGAGAGAGAGAGAGAAGAGGAGAAGAGAGGAGAGAAAGAGTATTGGAAGGAGAGGGTTAATCAAGGCAAGGATGGAGTTGTTAAAGTGATCACAGTACACCCAAGGGAAGATTGGGGTTTTTTTTAGGTGCTTTCTCAGGAACCACAAATATGTTAATAGTGGAAATGTGTTCTCTGGCTCTACACTCAAGGAGTGTAATTTCACTTAAATGTTATATCATGGTTTGCTATAACACATTATTCTGTCTAATATGATGCAGAATAATGGAAGCCTTTAGGAAGCTATGTGTTTACAGTAATACATTTCTTCAAGAATAATTTTACCCAAATTTATAGCCACTTGGCAACCTACCTCTTAATATTCTATTCAGCACTCCCTCCCCAATCCATTAAAAATTATTTCTGAGCCGTTTTCATGACATTGGTAAAATCATTTCCCTTTCACCCAAAACCTGGAACAGGCTATCATTCAAACAGCCCTGCTGAAACATCCCTGTGCTGGCTGTGTGGAAAATGTTAGTCCTGCAGCTACCTGGAGAGAAGAAGTGTATTTATAAATGCTCAATGGTCCGGGAAACCACTTTGGAGTTTTCTCAGGCTAAATCCTCATTTTCTCTTGCATGGTCATTCCTAGGACAGCTTTGGAAAACAAGGCAGCCATTTTCTCTGAAGCTGTTCCACTCGGCAAACCAGATAGAGAAGCTTGATAAGCCACAGCTCTCTTCCGTGCCTGCAGCAATCCGAGGGGAAAAACAACCCATCAACCACAAACAGGTAGCAACCACAGCCATTTCTGTACTTGCCTGATATGACTCATAGCTCAACAAGAGATGGGGACTGGGGGAGGGTGGACCTGGGGGGGGGGAGGGGGAGATACAGACAAGAAGGGGGCAGGGCAGCTGAGGGTAGACAGCCGCTCTGGGGACCTGGATCCATAATCATGTACGCTCAGCAATTACATGGTTTGCTTCTTTTTATGGCTTCCTTTATGATACTGAACGATAAAAATTTTCTTGAAATAGCTGAGTAACTTCTCCAATTTTCATTTCTCTCTTTCCCCAAAAAGGTTTTGAATCAAAGTAGCATTTGGAATTATTATGGATACTTGTTTATACCATCCGTAAATTGCATTCTAAATAGTTAAGACTAGTGTTCTTTCAATGTGGTAAGTGTATTTTCTTTTTAAAAGGCTGTATTTAAAAGTCATACACTGGTCTCTCTTCCCTAAAAAAATTTTATTTTTGGTAATTTGACTGTCTTCTGCAACACTCCAATTAGGTCTGCACTGCACTTCCTTTATTTACAAAGAGACAGAACATTTTATGAATGGAAACTGAGCTAAATTAAAGGTTATAGGTTATCCCTGCTGTCCCTGACACCCCAGCCCCACCCCAAATGCATGGGCTGATGAATGTGACTGAAGCATGGTGTGAGTTCGCTTGTAAAAGTGTGACTTTATTGTTGTAATCATTACGTAAATAAAGATATCTGTATTTACAAGTCAAGAACTTTTTGTTGTCCTTCCACTAAGGGCCTCGGTTTTCTCCTCTCTAAAATAATAACAACAGCTAACATTTCTATAGCCCTTATTTTGTGCCAGGCACATCACTTTACAATTATTACCTCATGTGATCCTTACAACAACCCTGGGAGGTAGGAATTACTATTATCCCTTTTTTACATATGAGGAAACTGAGTCAAGCAGAGGTTATTTGACATGACCAGGGTCACACAGCTAGTAAGTGTTTGAGAGGCTGGATTTGAACTCAAGCCTTTTTGACTCCGGGCCTAGTGCTCTATCTTCTGTGCCACCTAGATAATAATAATGCCTGTAGTGCTTATGTCATAGGGTTACTGTAAGCCCCAAATGTCTATAAACTCATTAGCAAACCTTCAAGTGCTGTACAGGGTGTCCCAAAGATCTTGGTGCAGTTCTAAGCTATTAAAACTCTTAAAAAAGACCATTAAATCTTAAGCTATTAAAGGTTTGGGGGACTTTTGGGATAGTCTGGTATAATGTGGCTTTTAGATTGCACGGATGTCTCAAGAGTGACAAATAATGCACCATTTTCATAAAATGCTTAAAAAATAAGACTACAATTTCACTAATCATGCCAGGCACATTAGAGAATTCTTACCACGCCACTTCCACCATGACATCATATATGGAGGATAATATCTACAACAGTAGTATCACCGAGAGGGGAAAAAACTCATTTTCCGAATGCCCTTACATTCTATTCTGCCACAAACACTTTCCTTCCCCTCCCCCCATGCCAGTTAATGCAAATAAAATCAATACAGATCCTATCACCAACCTCAACAAATGAACCATGAAATCATTCCTCTAAGTCATACTTACAGAGGATGGTAATGAATCACTAACTGTTAAATCTATCATTTTTCCTGGTGTTGGCACATGCACCTTCCAATAAAAGAATAAAATGGTAGGCACTGTTGTTGTTGACTAAGGAAAGAGAAATTGAGGAATCAAGGCACTGTCTTTCAAGTGGCATATCAGGGAAAGGAATGTTGACAGGAAGCATGTTGTGAATGAATAAATGGATGAATAAAAAGGAATTTATTAAGTGCTTACTATGTGTGGATGCTCTTCTGGTGACTGAATTAAATAAGTAACTGTCTTTGTTGGTTAAGGGCAGGGGGTTAAATGAAATCAAAGCTGATATGTTAAATCTCAGACTGGGTAAGTTATTTTCTCTCTACTCCCTGAGTCTATATAACTTCTGTAATTCTACCAAACTGGCAAATATTTAATAATGGTCACTCACTAGCAGACCAGACAATAGTCAACTGTGGGTTGGACCTACTGAAATTCATTTCTACTGCATAAAAAATTCAAAGGGCACATCCTTTTAGTAATATGTCAAAATTGAAATCTTCATGCGGGAAGGTATGATGTTGATAAGACACAGACTCCATTTATTTAGAGCCAGGGAGGTCTTAGAGGTCATTTAGTTCAACATCTCAATTTTAGAGATGAGAAGACTCAGAATGAAATGATCTGCCCAATGTAACACAAGTAGTGAGTGGAGTATTTTAAAGGAAGCTTTACTAAGAGTGTGTGTGTGTGTGTGTGTGTGTGTGTGTGTGTGTGTGTGTGTATAGTGGGTGTGTATGTATATATAGTGTGTGTATGTAGTATATATACAGTATATATATCTAGTATAGTATATATACAGTACATATGCTATATAGTATATATACAGTATATATATACAGAATTTGTGTGTATGTATATTACATATATACATATATGCATATCGTTAATTTCATTGTTACTATCATCAACATGGAAAACAGGTACCCATTACTAAATAGAATTAAGTATGAGTACAGCCCCTAATCCTTAGCAAGTACTAATTGAGTTGAAGTACATTTGTCCCTCCCTCTTCTTTCCTATTTTCTAGCTCTCACTAATTTTTAGGAAGAGTCTATGAGGGAAGATTGCTGCTGACAGATTTACAATGATCCTGATGCATGGACACATAAACAGAATAGGTAAGATGTAACAAAGGAGAACACCAGATGAACCAATCAGTATTAAAGTAGGAGAGGAAAGCCAAAATTACCATATAATAACCAGACAGAAAAGAAAGGATTAAGTGTCTTCAGAAAGACAGAAATAATACGTCAGTAGCTAGGAGAAATGGAACTGAGGTAATCACTCCCCACATCATAAAAGTGTTAAAATAAAATGGACTCAAATAAAAAATGTTAAATGCATACACATCCCATATGTGTGCTTATAAATTTTAAAAAACAGCTTTCATATACAGTCAATGTGTTTATATTCTAATATTCAAAATAACTTGTAATAGAAGCAAATACTTTTCCCCAGGTGATTTGGTGACTATTCTATTCACTAAGAAACAGGTTAATTTCCAGTCTGCCCTCCCCAATCACCCCCAATTACATTTCAAAATAACAAGGTTTTAGTGGATAGAGTAATATAATAAATATAATAGTAATAGCTTGAAATTAGCTGGGGGAAAATGAGAACAGCAGCAGCCGTAAGATAATAGCTCCATTATAAATTTTCATTCATTCCTTCTAACAGCTGACATTTATATAGGGCTTGAAGGTTTACAAAGTACTTTACATACATTATACCGTTTGATCCTTACAACAGCTCTGTAAGGTAGGTATTAGAGATGAGAAAACTGAGGTTCAGAAGTAGCTAGTGTATGTCAGAGGCGAGATTCAAAGCCCAGTTTCTCTTGAGTCCAAGATGAGCACTGTAAGAGACTGCCTCTTCTAAAGAAAAATTTGTGTTGATTCAAGTCAATTCAACAGTCACTCCTATGTGCTAGGCACTATGTGAGGCGCTGGAAACACAAAGACTAAAATGAAAAACATTGATTTATTTGCCAGGTCAATTTATTTTGCACAATGCACCTCAGAAGATTAAAAGGGACTCTACAGTTTAAAAATTCTAAAGAGCTGCCAGATTAGCAAACATCTCAAATTCAAAAGCATAGGGCAATGCGAAGCTGGGACAAGGCCTTTATGTGCCCCTAGGCAAGGTCTGAAATCTGCCTGCTAGAGACCTTGATTTTTCATCTAATACACGATACCCCATTTATAAAAAAAAACAAAAGCAAAGCAACAACAGTAGTAGCAACAACACAAAACCTATACGCCATAGATAGCAGAATTATATGGTATCAGATAAGGTGACTTATATAGTCCTATTAAAAACTGCCTCCATTTCTTTACAATTCAACCCATCTCCTCACTCTATCCAAAAGATGTTCTGTTCTAAATGGTTGCCTACTCTAAGCCCTGGCGCTTATTACTCTTGTAATTATTTCTGAGTTCCCATTAGTGTTGTGTTCCTTCTACAATCCTGCAGTAGAGTGTTGAAGTGTTTTAAGGGTGGAGAGAAATACTAAGGGATTCATATTTAAAAGCTACCAGCATGAAGGAAAACAGAGAAATCCAAAGTACAGTTATCATCAGAGGTTTAACTGCAACAGCACAGTGGGACCACAAAATGTAATGGAAGGGGCTAAATGTGGAAAGAAGAATAGGGTACTTAGAAATTTCTAAGTATTATAAAGTTGAGAACATGCTGGCAGCTTCCCAATGATCCAACTGATACTCCCAATCAAGATCTAATTTTGGGTGATTTGTATTCCAGTCACAAACAAAAGTTCATCCAGGGCACCTCTTCTATTTCAGAATCCTATTGTCAACACACACACACACACTCTCTCTCTCTCTCTCTCTCTCTCTCTCTCTCTCTGATGGCTAAGATTCTTAGCAATGAACATCTATAACCCAACCCTTCCCTTCAAAAAATAAAATGGAAATATACAGAAAACACTGTAATATGACTTGATGTTATAAAAAATTCAAACCATTCCCTCCAATACTTAAGACTGCCAGAATAGCTGCCCAGCTATTCTCACTACCTACCTACAGTCTCTATGCTCCAATACATTATCCATATTGCTATTTGATTTATAATATTAAAAATACTTGTTTGATTACAGTACTCAACTGCCCCAAAATGTTACAATCATCCACTGACTTAGAAAAAAAAAACAAACTTCAGTTTGATATTTACAGTTCTATATGACTTACCTTTTTGATATTTACATTCTAATGTTCAACACATGAATCTCTGTTCTGGCCAAATTATTCATTCTCTATCCTCTAAATATATCTCATGCTCTCCTTCTGCCATGTATTTAACCATAATAATACCCCCACATGTAATTCACTGATTCATTAAACAGCACTTTCTACATACTGGGGACGGTGTCCATCTGTCTAAATTCTACTTACCCTTCAAAGTATAGCTCAAATCCATTGCTCCATGATGCCTTTCCTGATTGGACAAACCTGAATTGAATTATTGGGCTTCAAAATTCCTAGAGTGTTAATTCTCATGATCATTTTATCATGGTGTGCTATTGAGCTTTGTCAACATGGATGTCTGTGGTTTTGTGTTTGAGATTCTGAGCATGGGTGAGATTAAGGGATGCTATATATTGTAAGTATTTGGGACAGTCCTCAGGTTCTTAACATTTTTGTGTGTACCATGGACCCTCCCTCCTTTTGGCAGTCTGGTTAACCTTGTGGACTACTTCTTGGAAAGTTTTTAAGTGCATAAAATAAACAGATAGGAGGTACCAAGGAAACCACATTTACTAAAATAATTATCAAACTATCTTTTAAAAAACTAGGTAAAGAACTCCTGTTACTAAAGAAAAAGAACCAGACTAAATCACAAGACGTGTAATTATACTCAAATGACACAGAAGTGACTCTCTATGTCTCAATTTCTTCTTTTGAAAAGCATTAAAAATTCAGCTTAAAAGGAAGCTGGATTTCAATAGTTTTTAAGTTGATGGTCAACGTAGGACTATACCTTAAAAGTTAAAAGGCAAATCTCTGATCTGTCTGCTAACACTCTACAGGCTAACTTTTTCACCGAATTTTTTTGGGGGGTTGAGAAGATTTGTTTTAGAGTTCTGTGGGAAGAATCTTATGTCAAAACAAAATATCATAAATAAAATTTCAAAACAATGGTTACACAATAACATACTGACTGAATTGGTTGAACTCTCATTTTAATCAATAATTACAAGATGACAAGGCACTCTCAGGTAAATACAATGCCTCGTTGAGATGCTGATGCAGTGGCTAACTCAAAATATACTGGAATGGTTTGGGAGCTGAACAGCTAGAAAGAAATAGGAAGTATACACTAGCATCATCTATTTTTCAAATAAGGAGAACACCAAACCTAGGGAATAG
Source organism: Bettongia penicillata ogilbyi (assembly GCA_023548195.1). Taxonomy (NCBI): domain Eukaryota; kingdom Metazoa; phylum Chordata; class Mammalia; order Diprotodontia; family Potoroidae; genus Bettongia; species Bettongia penicillata. The sequence continues at coordinate 4,355,551 of JAJHZJ010000291.1, forward strand.
AGAAGGTTCTGGACAAATCCTCCTTTATAATAATGAAAGGCATCTGCTTCTGAAAGATTAGAGCCAGTTAAACCTGAGGTCACTTTTGAGAAGCATGAGATATTTAACTTGCTCTTAACATTTTCTACATGAAGCTTTTTGTTCTTTTTTTTTTTTAGAAATATTGCAAAAATGTTTCCTTGTACGTAAGTATGAAGCACCACTTTTCACAGAGATAAAGGAAACACTTATAGTCACACAGTGTACAAATGGTAGCAAATAGTGAGAAAGAGTAAGAGGGAGCAACCCTTCCAACTTGTGTTCATAGTCATGAATTGAGTCTCTATATGGTGGCTGCATCTTGGGGTCCAGGTACAACCCTGTAGTGTCTAACTCTAAATTTAGAGTTCACGAGCCCCCACCTGCGTGTTTCCCTTTAACATTCAGTCACTACTCACAATGAACTCTTAGTAAAAACATTCGCTAAAAGGTAATAGTAAAAAAGAGTACAGTAGCTATAAAACATCCCTCCCCAGCTAAACCCAGGATACACTTTCAAATACATACAGCATCCAGATAAGGAATGGGCACAAACTTAAAAGTATAACTTTTACAAGTGTAACTAATGAGGTACATGTATTCCTTTCCCATGTGCAAAACCAACTCAAAACTCCTAAACTGCCAAGTCTTGGAAATCTTTCTTTTCTCCCAGTCATCTCTGTAGCTCAACTCCTGATGAAAAAGTCTAGCTCTCTCAAGATCCATACATAGCCCCCAGTCTACAGACATGTCTGTTCTCTCATGCTAGACATCTCACCCCTAGAAGCCCTTTCCTCCCGTGGGTGACTGCCTTTGTATCGATTTTATTCTGGCGTGCACATCACTTCTCCGTTGGATGCAATGTCTCCTCTGGAAGAAGTAGCTTTGCTCCAGTGTGACAGAGTTGACGGAGGAGAGGGGAGAGGCAAATAGAGAAATACCCCTTTCAGGAACTAACTTTTTCTTCTTCCACTGCTGACTAAAAATGACTCTCCCAAGTGCTGAATGACTTAGGTCCAAGAATCATGGCTGATTCTCTCAGTCAACTACTAGATGTGCTGCCAGTTGGCTTTATCCAATGGCCAAGTCCCTTGAATCCTCTCAAGTTGCTTAAGGAATTTCTTCACACCTTGTTATAGGAAACTCCTTAACACCTCCTTTACCCAAGAAAGAAATGGCATGTCATGAATAACTTCACAAATAGAAGAAATCAATGAAAATGAATTATCATAGGAAAATAGTTGTATGAGCGCTTCCCAAAAGATGCCACCAAAATCTTATGGTTATCACCTGTTCTTGAAGGATCAAAAGAACTAGGCCACCAAAGGAGAAATTCACAGAAACTTTTCCAACCTTAACATAGTGCCAATAGTCTAAGATTTTCTTTTCCAATGGGTGTAAATGCTCCAAGTGTTTCATATAAAATACTTAAACAAATATTAAATGGAAATGGATTTGTATGTGAGAAGTCTGATGTAAAGAAAAATTTCTCACAGTTTTTAAGTGAAAAAGGCTGCTTCAGGAGGCAGAAAATTTCCTTTTACTAGGTCTTGAAGCAAAGGCTAGATGACCACTTATTAAGGAAACTCTAGGGGGGAAACCTTTATTGAAGTTGAGCTGGCCTTTGAGGACCCTTCCAAGTGAGATTCTGCAATTTTGTAAAGTTCTGTGCTAGTCCTTTCTGAATTTCATATACTTTCAATAAATAGTGATTTTTGGCAGGGAGCAGGGCAAATACTCAGGAATATAATAGAGGATCTGGCGGATCTGAATGATGAGTATATTTAGAATCTGAAATTGAAACCTCCACTAAAACTGAGCCATCCCTAATACATTTTTACCCCTAATTCTGCAATTTAAGTTACATCCCCTCCCTTTATATTCATGGGGGGTGGGGATTGAGAAGAGGATAGAAGATCCAGACCTGTGATTCATTTGGTGCAGGGAACTCCCTGTAAGGAAACTCCCTACATCAATGCAGATTCACCATTGTTCTTACAGACCAACAGAGGTTAAATGACTTGCTCAAAATAAGTCAGTTTTAATCAGAGGTGGGATAGAAGACTTAGGAGTCATCACATGTCTTCCTAACATTGCTATGGTCAGCTATCTAGCCATAGCATCTAAGTCCTACTTCCTTTCAATATGTAAGTTTATATTTTATACATATAATTATATACACATACACATACAAATGAGAACACACATTCTATTTATGGTATCTTTCTGATGATAAGACTGCTGGGATTCTCCTGGCTTCTGTGCTACAATTCAAAGGATGTAATAGACCTAGACAGACTTCCTGGCATCCTTCCATCCTAAGATTTCCTACAATTATTATACTGATGAATCAAATCTAATTTTAACAAGCAAGGCTTCTGTTGTCAGCAACCATTGTTCAGGGACTCAAAAAAAAACCTTAACAATACATCTTTATGACTTTTGATATCCCTATTCATGGGAGCATATGAAGTTAGAAGGAAAAGACAAGGAAAAACCATTTTCCATCATGGAGCAAAGATAGTGTTTACTGCTAAAGTACATGATATATAACATAACTTGAATAAAGGATTTTCAAATGTTCATCACTCTTTAAAAAAAAGTGAAATGAAAGCATAATTTGACATTTCATATGTTGTTTTAGAGACAAAAATTCCTCAAAGCCACCAGTGACAAATAGGTAGTGTTAACAACTGTAATGTTAATTCAGTATATTTTAAATGGTTTTCCTCTTCTTTTGAGATTTTCATGAGTATTTAAACTGCAAATCCTTTATTGCGGCTTCTCATAAGCAAACTGCATATGCCTTTTACTTTCCGTCAAGGTTTCTACCTATTAGGGAAAAACACAGGTCATCTATTCAGCAAAATATTTATTTAGAAGCTAATATGTGGAAAGCATTGAACCATTAAATACATTTTGCAAGAATATTTTTTTAAAGCAGGAGACTTCATCCTAATTGAGGAGCTTACAATGTAACTAGAAAGATAACATGCATACTTAAACAACTAAGTAATAATTCTGTAAATATATGAATGTAAGTAAAACAACATACAATGAAATACTGATTAAATGTAATCCTCATTTAATGAATTTCTTTCTTTTGTCTTAACTGCTATGCCTAGCTTTGCATTTTTCAAGGTCTCAAGTAAAAATTGTGTGGCAAAGACCTCAGGAACTCAGCCTGGGGAACAAATTGGCCATCAAAAGACTGAAGGAAGAGATCTTTTAGATCTCACACCCAACCAGGCCCAGAGTTCCTTTTCCACTGGATCACAGAACCTCAAAGTTGTAAAGGACCTCAGAGGCCACCGATCCAAAGAATACTTGCGTAAGAACCTCATGTACTCAGTGATGACCAGGCCTTTGCTTGAGACCTCCAGTGAGGGAAAAACCCCTTCCTTCGTGAAATACCTCACTCCACCTTTGGAGAGTGCCGATTGTTTATGACGTTTTTCTTACAACAAGCCTAAATCTGACTTTTTTTGCAACTTACAGTGATTGCTCCTAGTTCCAAGACCAAGCAGATCATGACTATACTCTCTCGCAGAGGAAAGTCATTCAAATATTTGTAGACAACTATCATGTCTTCTTCCCTTCACCCCCACTTCCCCCTCGAGTCTGGCAAGCTGAACACAGTCAGTTCCTTTAAACCTCCTCTGTCATCATCTCAAGGTTCTAGTTACCCTGTTCTGAACATACTCTAGCAGCCAGAGTCTTGCTTGTCAACATCCACCCTAAAATGTGGTAACCAGAAATGAAAACAATACACTAGAGTAGAATTAACATTTTCCTAGACCTGGACACTCTGCCTTCTTAATGCTGACTAATATGACATTAGAGTTTTTAGATGCCAGACATCACTGACTCACAGTAGTCTGAAATTCACTAAAGTCCTAAGAACTTTTGAAAACAAACAGCTTTCTAGTCACCTATTTCTCAAAAAACTCTGTTTCTGAAAATTCAATCTTAATAACTACTTTGGAATCTTTGAACCCCTCCCGGACCATGTCCCTCCACTAATTCCTATGGCCATTCTAAATAGTACTTTTGAAATAAAGAGACAGATCACAAGAAAACAAGCTGATATTACTGACTGACCAAAAAAGGATAATTATCAGGACACTGATGTCAATACAAAATGGAGGTCAATCTCCTAAATACCCTCTACAAACACTTAAAGCATCAAACAAAAATTCAGTTATGCTTTACTCTGATCATTTATTCACAGTGTTGACTATGACCGTGTAAGGCACTGGGTTGCTCTACCATCCATCAGTCTACAATCACTTGTTAAGAATTTATGTGCTAGGCATAGGGAGATAATATGCATACATACAGATATATAAACGTATAAGAAAATGCAAGATATGTACAAAATAAATTCAGTAAATGCTCATTTGTCAGCTTCGAAGGAAACTAGGAATCCTGAGAGAAGAAGGTGGGTAAGGGGTGCACGACAATTCTGGGCAAAGGCACAAAGAGGAGACAGAAAATTCAGGACAAGGAATTGCCAGGTCAATTCAGTATATGTGAAAAAGAATAATGGCCTACACACAAGTCGAACCTAGACACAGGAGAAAACTAAAGATTATTTAAAGTAGAGGAAGAGATTCTATTCAAATTCTTTTGTCAGCTGTCTAATTTGCAATAGGCTCATCTTTAGTTCTTATGTGTTATGATGTACAGCATTCGGAATATTTAAGTGAGAAATATGAGAGGAAATAGAGGGAAAATCCCTAACATAGATAAATACAATTTATGGCACACTATAGCAATAATATTTTAAATGTTCACCTAAATTTAACTAAGTTTGTTTAAAAGAAGTTCATTCATCAAAAGTAGCATTATTTATTTTGTCAAATTTAGCATTATTTTATAGTAATATAAGGTGTCCCATTAAGTATACTTTTAATCTAAATCATATTTAAAATTACATTGCTAAAAGTTGTCTCATACACATATTTAATTAGATGAATGATAGGAATGCTAGCTGCCCATATATCTGAGATCACAATCTCTGTCCCCTTTAAAGTTCTCATTTTCCACAGTAACTCTTCCAATTTTTTCCCACACTTTTTAAAGTCCCAATAAGACCCCAAAGCCCTGCAAGAATTAAAGAGGACTCAGCTTTCTACTTCTCTGAGCTCCCTCAACTTCCCACTCCTGCACGCCTCAACATTCTCTGTCTTATAAACCACTACGCTTCCTTCTAGGTCCCAGGAGCATGGCTCTCCATACCCTAAATTCTGTTTCCTGCTTTACCGTTCTGGATCTTCCTCCAATAGTCACCCCCTCTCTCACCATATCTTTAATACCTCCCTTTGCTGCATCTCTCTTCTCATTTTCCTATAAATATGGCCAGGTCTCTCCAATTAAAAAAAAAAAAAAGTCTTCCCTTAACCTCATCTACTCTCATTTCTCATTTTACCTGTACTGCTCAACTTTTTGAAAACACAGGCCTACATTTAATTTCCTCTACTAATTCTCCTCAGCAACTTGAAATATGGTTCTAGTCACACACACAAATCTGGTATCACCTTACTTTTCTTCCTTTAACTTGCTATTACCTGTTCAGTGGCGCTTGCACATAGGCTCATATTTAGTGTTTTTCAAAGGTTAAAAATCTTACGTTTTCATTACACTAATAAGATACTCGGTTAACAAGTGGAAACTGTTGACGGAATGAGCAAATTGCCACCTACCATCCATCGTAATTTGGGGTTTGGTTCCAACAATATAATCCTAATACCATATCATGTTTCAGATGATCAAAACATTAGTTTGTACTTCTGAAGAAACAATAACATATTTAATTAATATATTAATTAAAATAATTACTTATTGAAAAGGTTGACTTGATTCATTATTTTAATAATGGAACATACAAACCATGAGAAAGTAGCATATGGATCTTATTCTTAGAAAGGAAGAGGAAATCTCTTAAAACACTTTATTTAGCATAGGCCTGGCCTAATTCTCACTACTTCTCCTGTGGGTAATGTTCTGCTCCAACTACACCTAACTAGGAAATAAATGAAATAAGGGAAGTGTCCTGGAGTCAGCATCCTTCACTAGAATGGTAGGCTGAATTGAGTTGAAAATCAAAGTTGGGATTTGACTGACTCTAAACTACTGATGGCCCTTAATTTGCTGTACATTTGGCAGGGTTCTTTTCTATTTTACTGGGGCACCTAAATCTTTCTTTCCATGTTCTCAAATTCCTCACTGTTTCTGGACCTATGGAATAAGCAGTAGGCAAGTAGGTCTACCGATCCTGGACAAATGAAAGTTATTCCAGAATATTACTTAGTGTAGCAGCAAGATGGAAAACATTTTGCAGTTTGCAGGGTTTTGACAGATCTGGAGCAAGGTCTCATATTCTACAACTTTTTAATTCAACGTGGCTGATGTGAAATAATAAAATAGAATGTCCATGAAAAAGACAACACGAGAATGTGACTGGAATATATTGAGTAACTTTGCAGCATGCAAGGTTAATTGGACTCTCTCTGCAACTGGTCTTCTGAGACTGTAAAAATAGTTTACTGATGATCTTGATGTTATGCAGAGTGTGAGGGGTTTTTTTTCCTTCACTAAACTGAACTGAGTTAAATTTCCAAAGGACCTAAAGTGACTATGTCAGAGTTTTGCTACAGAGGAATAAAGAATCAGATATATCATTAATATCTAGAAACTGAAATCAGAGTCTGTTTATCAGCAGTCATTATTAAAGAAAGAAACTGAATGGCAAAAACTTCAATGGGATGCAAAAGGAATGTAATAAAGTCCTGACCATTGGCTAGGGATCTCTTCTGGAAAAGTACTTCCCACAAAGAAATCCTTAAATACTATTTTCCCCACTGGGTCCTGCTTCTAATTTCCTCCCCCATTTACACAGAGTACAGGATATATAGGGAGGGAGAAAAGAAGAGACAGAGAGAGAGAGAGAGAGAGAGAGAGAGAGAGAGAGAGAGAGAGAGAGAGAGAGAGAGAAGCAGGCACATATTATCTCCTCTTCCTACTTCCCCGGCCCAGGAGACTTAGATGGAAATAGCATTGTCTTCCCTTTTTCTCTCCTCTCCTCCCAAAGGAAAAGAAGCAGGGATCAGGGACACACTAGGTTATACTGAAAAGTCTCATCTTAACAAGGAAGACTGGGCTGCATCGAAGAAAGTTATAGTTTATAGCCTTTCCAAACCAGTCCCAATAACTTAACCAGCTTGCTAAGGGGCAAAACAACAGGCGGTCTCACACACAGCATATTCCCTTTTCTTCACTCCTGCAAATCACTATATAATCCATGGAGCCCAATAAAAAAGCAAAACAAAACAAAACCAAAAAAAAAAAAATCACCAATAGAAATTGAGCACACTGAGCTGAGAATGTCTAAAACAGCAAACCCAGAATCCACAAATGTGAAGGGTATCGTGCACTGCTTAAATGAAAATGATATCCATATCTTAGCAATTTACTACACTATAATTTCCTTCCTCACTCTTTCAAAAAAGAAACAAGGCATGCTTTCAAATCCTTACTTGGCTAGCTTGCTGGGATCTGGATATCCAATCTAATTATTTTGGTTCCAATTTCCAACCCTATCAGGGGTGCAATGGTGCAAAAAATAAAAATGCCAGCCTCCTAAATGTGGTCATATCTAAAAGCTAAAAGCTCTTCATTTGCTGAGCCATCACTGTGTGGCCTGAAGCTCCTGTCATAACACAATTTATATTCAGTGCTCAAAATGGGACTTGAGAGGGTTTCCCAATGTACCATTGCTGAACATTTATATAACATATTTCAGATATGTTACAGCTAGTTGCATCATCTTGTCCTATTGGCATCAGTAATAACCAGATACATCAAACAGTCTGCTACAAAGGGATTTTTACTACCCCTCCCCCTTTCTTAGGCTTTTATATTTAATTGGTTAAAAAGTGTAATATACACATTCTAAAATATTTAGGGAATACAGTAAGCAGCCTGGAACCATAAGTAATAAAATGCCCATTATTCTTTACATCAGTGATTCCTACATTAAATACTAACCAAATTCCTCTGGGGCTTTGGGTTTTGCTGTGAGGGAGATATTTTTGTGAATGATTTCAATTTAACTCCCTTTTGAATAGCCATCTCACTTAGGTTTTTGACACATCTGGCCTTGCGAAATCATTCCCATTTATTTCTATAACTTTCACAAACATGATAAAATGATTTGCATTGAAATATGAGAAATATGACTTTATTTTTGTATTATCAATACAGTATGTTTGGCAAGCTCTCTTATCTTCCTTATGATGAAAAATGCGACAACAATTTTCTGTATCTTTAGAAGAAATAGACAATTCAATTATACTGCGCCAGAAGCTCTCAGATCCTTCTCTGCCAAACGTCTTCACTGCATCCTGCCACAGACAATCCATTTGTATTCTGGCACAGTAGGGTACTTGTTTTGTGGAAGCATGGTACAGTTCGACTTGGGTACTATCAATAGAACACTATATCAGCTCTCTGTCTCTCGAAGATCCTTTTTTCCTGCTCCAGCCCCGGTTATTAGGATTCTCAATTTAAGTGACCAAACGGTATGTATTACTAATTGCCAGCCTGAAATCTAGTAGATATCGACTCCTCCTGGAAAAAAAGATGCATTAGTGGCTAATTACAGCCACCCCCCTCTTTTTGACTGTTCTGGTTACCATTTAAAAGGATTTAATCACTGCATTTCAAGGGAAGCTTAAGCTTCCCTTTGAGACTATCCAACTAATTGCTTCTGTTTTGCCACTTATTGCATGAGGTGGTTTGCAAAAAGGATCACTGAAAATGCTTTCTAAATATCAGACTGCTAAGTAAACAAGTTGGACAAACCAGGTAACAAGCTATTCCTGCTATCCATTCTGTCTCTGCTTATCTCGCCCTTCCCCACATTTAGTGAAAAAGTGATGTTGACGTGGTTTTTTTTTTTCAAATTTTATTTATTAAGAAAATAATACGAGTTCAGGCAAAGTCCTTTTTCTTTTTAAAACAAAGTTTTTCAAGGATAACAGTGATGAGGCATGATGAAGGAAAAGGAAGCAGAAAATTTGGGAAAGAGGAGGGGGGCAACTACCCTACAAGACAGAGAACACAACTCTAGAGCGCATATTTGGAACCTAGTAAATCCTGCCATTAACTAGCTCTGTGACCTGGAACAAATCCCTTAACCTTTTAGAGCCCCAGTTTCCTCACCTGTAAAATATTATGATTAGATCAGATTCTTTGTAAGATCCTTTCCAATTCTCACTTTTTAGTATACTCTAATTCTAAGATTATTCATTAGTCTGACAGTCTCCCGGAATGGATGGAAAAAATGACCTCCAAGGTCAAAAACAGAAATGATTCTTTCCAAATACTTCCTAATTTTCAATTATTTTTTTTGAAGTTTCACAAAGCAGTTTTGAATGTGTATTTTACATACTTTTATACATTTTATATATATTTAAAATTTATATATTTTATACACTTGCATACATTATATTGTTCCAAATACTGGTCAGCTCCCTAAAATGAGCCAGTTGGGGAAATAAAAATATTTACAGATATGCACTGAAAAAGTAACCGTGATTACATGCTACACTAAGATTTTCATGAACCAGATTTGGGGGAAAGTGCCTATTACACCCAGTCCAATAGAGGATGTGTATAATATGCTTAACATCTTTTCTCTAACCATTTCTGCTATACACATACACTGGGTAAATATTAATACATAACTGAAATATCATATACGTATGTATATAAGTTATGTTTGCCCACAGAATATCTCATTAGAAACAGATCTACCTCAGAATAAAGTTAAAAACAGGCATATCAATTACTAACTTAGTTTTGCTTAAATTGGGGGGAGGGGTGGAAGGTATTAGGGTCCAAGGAATTTTTTGGAAACTTGTTGGAAAATTACTGATGTGTTTTAAACTAAATATAACAACAAAAAGTCAAGTGTGTTTGAAACTGACTATATAAATCCAGGCAAATCTAGCAAATAGAAAAATGGAAGTACTTGCCCTATTAAAAACTAGATTTTTAACACCTTTTAGCACACCGCGCAATTATTTATTGTAAGATCTGCAAACAACACAAATATTCACTTGCAAAAGCAAAAAAAAAAAAAAAAAAGATGCAAATATTTTACAGACAACCAGTCAAAAAAGTATGAATTTGTAATTGTGAAAATATTTTACAAAAATTATCTTCATAAGAAAGTAGAAGTATCCATTATTTTCAATTACTAGTCACAGCAAGATATAAAGACCAATCTATGGAACTGGATTAAGATGCTATGCTAAAACAATTGTATCTTCCTTCCCATTTGCCTGAAAGCAGTCTAGCACCCCTGGATTTCTCCAGGCAAATCAATACAAATCTGCTTCAGCTGACTGTATTCATAGGCCGAAGCTGTAATCTATTCATAAGAATAGGACACAAAGATACATACAGGTTTAAGCATACATATATGTGCTGCTAATAATAATAAACAGAAAGCAGTACAATATACATTGGATTACACATGGTACTTTTTAATATTTTTATTACTTTCATATAATTTAACAGCTAAACAGACATATAACCTTCCTATTTTGTCAACAGTTAATAAACTCATTAAAGCTTGTTCACTGTTTTGAACAAAGGTCAATTCCATTAAGTTTCACAATTTATTTTTTCAAAACTATATTTTCAAACGTTTTCAGAAACCAACCAATATATATTTATCAAGCATGAACCAGGAAAGCTTGACGTGGCCTCTTGGAACTTATATTCTACTATATTATATTTGTTTCATAAAGGTAAGAGCCTCATAAGCAGAACATAGTGTGATAGAAAGGTGAGTTTAATAACAGAGACTGACATTTAGATAGCACTTTTAAGGTCTGCCAAGTGCTTTTCATAATGTTACCTCCTTTGATCTTGACAAAAACCCTGAGAAGTAGATGCCATTATTACTATCATTTTACAGATAAGGAAACAGAGAGAGAGAGAGAGAGAGAGAGAGAGAGAGAGAGAGAGAGAGAGAGAGAGAGAGAGAGAGATTAAGTGATTTGCCTAAAGTCACATGGCTAATAAAGTATCTAAGGCAGACTCTGAACTCAGGTCTTCTTGACAACTATGTCCAATAATATTTCTTTTCACTTAGCTGTCAGTAATAGAATAAATGGATGATAAATAATGAGTTACCTTTATTATTTAAATGGTAAATTTATGTTTTATTGTAGCATGTAAAAATAAATATGCATGATTTTTTACTGTGCCTGTAGCATAAAGTGGGTAAGAGAACAGTCAACATTTAATTCCTTAGAGCTCTATCATAACATTCATTATAAGTCATAGTGGTCATTTTTTGTTTTGCTGAGAGAGCATTTGTAATATAGTTTGATTCACAATAGTACATTCCTTTAGAAATCATCAGTCATAAGAGCTGAGGTCAAATATTCTATACCATTCTTGAACATGTAGTTGGAAGTCACACCATCATGACCAACTTGATCAATACCTCACCTCAGACCCCAGTGGACAAGAACCTGGATCCTAAAACCAATTGAGCACTGAAAAAAGGCAAGTAACTTTGCCTCCAGACCCATCATCATCGAGGGGAGTATTCCTTATGGAAAAGGCTCCCACCTTCCTCACTACCGCCACCACCAATCACTGACCAGCTATGATTGAAGGAAAGATAAACTCAAGAATGACAGCACTTGCCCCCATCCCCTAGAGCACGTCTTACTTCCAGATCAGACTCTGGAGCACTCATTTGGGGAAATCATCACTACGGACATAGAACCTGACAACTGATGCTGCTGCACGTTCTATCTCCTCAGTAGTCACAACTGCTAAAGACAGAGAAAAGAAATTTCTTGACATAAAAGTCCTTGGCACTGTCAAATGCTTCAAAATTAAAAACAGCTATGATTTTACCAGCACAAAAAAAAATTGAAGAACGGGTTATTACCATCTACTTTGCTGCTACACCCTTTGCATCTGAATTGCAGCTGAAACTGCCTTTAGTGTAGTCCTCCCTCCCTAGAACACTCCTCGTCCTTCATTTTTGAAGAGGTGCAAAGACATTACACCACGGGTGATGGCTTGACATGCCCATGAAATGGGTTTAAGAAAGGCAGAGCTGTGCAAAGTAGCCACCCTCAAGAGATGTGACTTTCTTGAAAGCAGAGACTATCATTGCTTTTCAGTTTGTATCCTTAACACTGTAGCATTGTGTTTTGCACAAAGTAAATATTATTTTCATTCATTCAAAAATGCATATTGACTGATGATTGATCTCTGGTAATAAAATTAGCTAATAAGTCATTACTCTATAGAGGTCGGTATTCTTGAAGACATGTAGGCTTTTAAGTATTTTGGTACTGCCAAACACAGGTGAGTACAAGTGATTTACCAGCACAGCACCCTCATTCCATCTCCCTTATCAGAGCTCCTCTTTAACCTGCATCAGATATGCATACTTCTTATTGTAAATATTAAACACAAAAGAGTACTGAAACATTTGCTATACACTTCATCTGATGTACCAAGTCTCTTGTCAGTATGGTCAAAATGCACACTTAGAAAGAAGATGTCACTCTTCCACACATTTCTCCCCCCTCTACTCCGATCCCTTTCTTTAGTGGCATTTTTGGAATCCTGAAGAAGGAATAAGACTTGAGTATTTTTCAACAATTCAAAAAGGATCAATTTAGTATCCATTTTCAAAACTCCTCTGTGATCTTTAATAAGGGACAGAATATCTTGGCAATTTTGTGAAAGTTAGTTCAGTCACATTGTTGTAAAGTTATAATGACCTAATTTATTCATGGCATTGAATAAGTTTTGCATGCAGGCTGGCATTCCTACAATGCCTCTTAAGAGCCCCACTGGGGATGTGAGTCCATGTGATGATGGACTTAGAGGGTAAAAGAATCCTAGCAATTATCTAGTTTAACTGCCACATTATATGGAGGAGGGAATCGAGTGCCAAAAATGTGAAATGACTTACCCAACGTCACACAGGTGGTAAATGACAGAGGCAGGATTCAAACTGATAGTCTCGGACTCCAAATCCAGTATCTAATTTCACTTCTGAAAAGAGCTGACCTTAAAAATCAAGGAGAACTGGCTCCAAGGGACCTATCTGATACCGTCTGTGTGACCCCGGTCAAGGCACTTAACCTCTTATTTCTTGAGACAACTACTAAGGTTATTCAGCAGCCTCACCTGGGAGGTCCCTTCAACCCACAAAATTCTAACTGCAGTCCCTGTTCCTATCCCACCTCCCTTAGAGGGTTGTGGGGAGGATCCAATGGGACAATACATGCAAAAACTTGGCAAACCATCAAGAACTAGGTAAACGTCAACAATTATTTACTGTTCACCAATTTTACTGAATATTGATAAGATGAAGAATATCTTCTAGAGTAAAGATGTTTTTAGAAAAGACAATGGAACAGAATTACAACTGATATAAAAAGCACACATTAGGAAGAATCTCATGGAGTCAGGATGACAAATTTCACAGCCAACTGGGATATTTCAGTCTTTCCTATCCATAATTCCAGAAGTCTGTAACGTTCACAATTTTTCTTGTTTCTATTGCTGTTATACAATTAACTAGGACTAGATTCGAGAGTTTCTAAAGCTCATAAACCTACTTGTTGCCTATTTGTGTATTCTGGCACAACGTGACCTCTCCACATCAACTCTTTGACAACAGTAAAGGGCTACAGTTATTCAGCAGCAGTATTTTATGCAAATGAAAATATCATGGAGCCATAAAAAGACCACATCCATGCCTAAAATACTGGTGCTTTAACACAAAATGTAAGAGAAAAAAATCAAACACTGCATGGTCAAAGAGAATACACATGATATAACCATTTTTATAGCACCTACTATGTGCCAGTAACTATCTATGCACAAATATTATTTTTATCTTCACAACCCTGCAAGATAGGTGCTAGTATTACCTCTATTTTATAGCAGAGGAAACTGAGGCAGAGGTTAAGTGACTTGCCCAGAGAAACAAAACTAGTAACTGACAGAGACCAGATCTGAACACAGGTCTTTCTGACTCCCATCCCAACACTCTATTGTACTACCAACTGCCTCTGCACATATACACACGTGTATACACACACACACACATAAATATCAAAATACATATACATACTACACAATCTACCATGCCACCAGTTGCCTCTGCATATACACATACTTATATACATATGTAGACATATGCATACACACATACATATATCTATCCGTATACATATATGTGTATACATATACACACATTCTAGTTGCCAACCTTCTTATAATGAGACTTTGGACATCAAGACAAGTCCCTAGGCAGAAGACAAAATCTTTTCCAAGGTCTATATTGAAAGTATTTCCTGATTGGCAGAACTGATGCAGCCTTTAAGAATCCAGGGTCACAACCCAGCAATGATGGGGCATCAGAATAAAACTTTTCAAAAATATTAAAGGTCAATTAAAAAAAACCACTTTGTCTTTTATCACCATCAAAAACTCAAGAGAATAGAGGAGATATAGAAAAAGGGGAAAGAAACTTTTATTTTAATTAAGCAAAAATGAAACAAATTAAAGAAACCATCACAGTACTTTAAATTAATCAGTAACACTAGGGAAAAATTGAATGCACTCTATTCATCATAAAAAAGAATGCTAGATTTTTTTTTACACAAAGAGCAACACATGACTTTAGGCAAGTGTTTTGAAAGAATACATTAGAATGCATATGTACATTTTTAAAAATAACCTCACAGTCCTTACAGATCACTTCAAAGGAAAAGTAAATTACTATGTAGATGTGGAAATCATAATTAGCTTCAAATTGTTTTGATTAACTTATTTCTCCTTGATGTATTTAATACTTAAAGTAGCTAACTTATTAAGACTTATTTGGCTTGAAAGATTTAATGTTTAAATATCCTTTGTATTCTAACAAAGAAAATGTTAAGCTAATGGTTGCATTATAAAGAGATAATCAAAGAAATATCACTTCATGCCTAAGTGTCAAATAATCTATTTTTCATTCATTTGCTTTTCTTCTATATAAGAATATCAATAAACACAGTATTACTTTAGAATGAAACACTGAAACATCACACTAGCTTAGCTCAGGTCTGAATGGAGAACAGCAATTTTATAGAAAGTGGCTAAGATACATGTATTAAATTTGAGAAAATTAAAAGAATCCTTTCACAATAAATACATGCCTCATCACACTGAGTAAGATTTGGCAATGGAATGCATTAAATAGAGAGGTGGCCTAAAGGAAACCAGAAACTCAGGTACCATCTCTGACATATACTGGACAAAATCATTTAACCTCTAGGTGCTTGGGTCAACTAAGGCCATCAAGTTGGCAGAAAAGGTATCAACTTGCTACTTGGTAAATGGAGTTTACTCACTTAGGCATCCCCTCTAGTAATGAAATCACATCTAGTCCTGTATCACTAATACTGAATTGTGTTGCTTTGTTGCTGGGTTTTTTTAAAAGTCTATATAGTATAGTGAAATCCTCCTGGCATTTTTCACATCTTCTGCTCAGTCCTTAACTAAATCAGAGAACCTGGGTCCTAGTTCTCATTCTATCATTAACTCAGTTCTATGACTTAACTTTTACCTGGAAAATGCAGATCATAATACACATCTAACTTACTTCAAGACTGTTGTGATTCAAACTATGTAACATATTAGAAAGTGCTCGGAAAAATACCAGTCTGTAAATATAAAGTAGTAATATAATTTTTGACAAGTTCCCCCCAAATCTAAGTGAATTTTAAAAAAAGAGAGAAAATGGCCACCCAGTTTCATTTATTTCTGAAGCACCATAATCAGGACAGAGATTTTCCTTGCTACTATTGGTTTTATATTTTTCAACGGGTAGGAAAACAGACAGTGAGGGAGGGTGAAGGAGGAAAGTTCTTAGAGAATCTGAGAGCGAATCCTAAAGGTTGCTCTAAACTCTTAATTTACAAGGGTGGTAAGGAGGTGCTTTACAAGTTGTTAGCCGGGCAGTATGCACAGGTCAGGTATGGAAGTGGTTCTCCATGGAACATGTATTTCTCCTTACCTCGTGTAGTTTTTAAGGAATCTGATCATTTTACAAAGCAGCTTTTCCCCAAAACTCTACATGATAGCTGATATGATCCCACCCTTCTATCATACAGTCTTCAAGGAAAAAGCAGCCAGGAGTACTTAGGATTCTTCCCTCTTCCAAGAACCAAAACTCTCAGTGCTATCACCAGCAAGCAGGAACAAAGGGGCTTCCACTGAAAAATGTTACAAATTCAGGTAGAGGACACGAACAGAGAAAGAGAAGACTTCAGACCTTAGTACACACAAGACTTTATGAGTTATAACTGAGACCCATGACAACAACAGGCTATTTACTGGAGAAGTTCTCATTAGGAAAGGGATAATACTGTCAACTTTTACCAATGCATCTAAATGATTTTCATGTGAGTTCACAACTTGCATACATACGGTACTCCACATATTTCCACAATCAGTGAAGCCAGGCACCCACATGAAGGCATCATGTATGTCTCTGTACACATGAATTCTCTCTCTCCTCTGAGATGTAGCAACAAGTGTATCTGGATTCCCACAGAGTAGAATGAGGATAAGAAGACCATTAGGGATGGCACCCATCGCTAGGAAGCACAGATGACAGTACCATAAATGCAGGCATTCATAGTGTCCTGCTTGCTAGAGTTCCAAAAAGTGTGGTGATAGTAGACCAGAGGACTTGGAAGGGATTGGGGAAAAACATTACCACCTCTTAGTGTGGCAAACAGGCAAAAGTATTGTCAATGCTGGTTAAATGTTCAAAACCATTAGTAATACATTTATGAATTTGGATCTTATAAATATATTTTGTTATATATTTAATATACAATATTTGATATTATATAAGTATGTAATATATTACATATTTTATAAATTTCTAAAATATGAGCCCTAATATATTTCCACCTAGATGCTGTCTGGACTGGGCCATTCCAGATACCTCAAATGAATACAAGCTTTTACGACTTTCTTCAAACTCCCTTAGAATCTAAATCTCTACTACATAGGTCTGTTTCTTATTTACATTTTTACCCAGAGGCATAACTTAAGATACAACAAGGATAACTCATTTATAGAGTCAGTTTGGTGTGTAATGGATATCTAGTCTGCCCAGACAGGAAGCCCGGGTTCAAGAAGCATTTCTGACATAGGGTGTGACCCTGGGCAAATCAATTAACTTCTCAGTGCCCCAAACAAATCTCTATGACTGACTACCAGTTGCAGGAAAGGTGATAAAATCACAGGTTCATTTTTTTTAAAGCCATTTGTTTTTACATGGTGCTTGTAAGATTTGTAAAACTCTTTACTCACAACAATTCTATGTATTATTATTCCAATTTTCTAGATAAAGAAAGTGAGGGGCCAAAGAGGAGAGGCCAAACCTGCCAGGGATTACAGTATAAGTGTCATCACCTGGATTTAACCCCTAGATCTCCTGAAGCTAAATCCAGTAGTCTCAGTACTCAAATACTGGGCAAAGTGAGAAGATAAAACCCAGGGGGGTAAACATCAAAAATCTAGGCATCCCTTCATTTTCCTTACATTTTCTCAAACTGCGTAGTGGTAGCAGACAACATGTAAAGAAGGGAAACATTCAAGAAAAGATGGTCTACTATTAAATGCTGGGTTGGACTGGCAAAATTCTTTTATCAATTAATCAAATATTTATTTATCTATTAAGTGGGCTAGGGTTAGAAGCAAATAAACTAAATACGCCCTACGTGAAAGCTTATAGTCTAACAGGGGAGACAAATCTTATAAAAATAGGTATAATACAAAAATAAAATTAATAAACACAAACATATAAAGTACTTAAAATAATGTTTCTATAAAATTATTCTGCATGGTATCTTTAAAACAAATCCATGAAACTGTACCTCTTTAAAATCTTATCATTCCTCTCCTCAACCAAACCCAAAATATAATGTTTATACACAATTTCTAAAAAGGTCCAGCCTAAAAGAGATTGATTTCAGTCTAATTCTCACTGGTCTTAAGAATAGGTTTATGTTGTGGGATTCCGATCCTAACCAGATGAGAATCTTAGAATTCTTCCTAAAGAAGACCATCTGCCAGATTAAGAATGAACCAAAAATATACTGTTTACGTTTCCGCTATCACTGTCTGGTGTTCATTTGGCAACGTTTAGATTTCACTTTTAGTCCGCAAATTTTATACCAATTCATCTTACTAAATATTTCTTTCTTAGTATGTATTTATTTTCTAGGAAACCTGCTAATTATTAGTGAAGAACTAATTACTGGTAAATATATTTAAACCATGCAATTCTGTGAAGTCACACAGTGAGCTGGCCAACAGTCATGAGCACTTCTATCTATGGTAAAGATGTCACAGCAAAGTTGGCATGACAGAGTCAAGTTGTTATTTTTTTCTCACATACAAATGGCTTTGTAAATGCATGACAGGGACTTTAAAACCCTTTAAAGAGGACTTTAATCCTGTTCTATTTTTAAAATTCCTGTTAATAATAACATAGCAAGCAGACTAAGTCTATGAAAGCCATGCATTTAGTAACTGAATTATCAGATCCCTGGATCTCCCAATATGTCTTTAGCCCCCTCTCTTACTGTCTTCCATACTACTGCCAAATTCATCTTTTTTAATGCCCAGATCCAGAAGCATCACACCTTTGTTTCAATGGTCCACTACAGTAGACGAATTTCTTTGTCTGGTATTCAAAATACATTGATATTACATATAGCCCTGCCTTTCCAAACTCATCTCCCCCCCAAATACTCCAAGCTCTAACACAATGAACTATATTTTCTTGGCTCCCTATTACAAGATATCCAGTACTTTCTTAGCTCTGTATGTATACCATTTTTCATTTCTAAAATAGCCCTCCTTTTCCAATCCCAATTCTGTCTGCTGAAAAACCCTATTCACCTTTCATAAGTAGATGAACACCACCCTGAACATGAAACCATCCTCATCCCCTTCATTCAAAAATGATCTTTCTCTCCTTGGTTCTTCCATAGCTTTCTGTTTATACCTACTCTACACACTTAGAAGACACTATGCTGAATAAAGAGAAAATAGATATTTCTCTATTTATTTTATCTCCCCATGAAACAGTACCAGTTCCCACCATAATAACTATGCCTCGGTTATCTATTTCCTCCAAAACCTAAGTGTTTCTACACACAATATATGCTCAATACTTAACTGAAGTGACTTACTAAATTACCAGGAAATGTAGTTTTTATAGAAATATTAAAACAAGGGAGATTAAAAGACTTAATAAAACTTTATTGAACATTCTGATTACACAAAACATGTATATATCACAACAAATGGTATGGTCATACACAGCCTTGGCTAGTCTGTCCAGCAGATAGCTGGTCTTTTGGGAGAAGACACACAGAATTCAAACTTCTAGGGTTGAGAGATTTCATCAAATCTAAAACCCTTTACTTTACAAATTAGGTTAAGTGAGGTGAACAGCCCAGTTCAAGGTACACAGCTAATAAACGATGGGGGTACTAGAATCCAGATCTTTTGCTTTTGGACATTAAGACTACTTTTTGAGTAATACAAGTGTTCAAAAGTGTAAGGGACAATTGGGAAGAATGAATCTAAAAACCAGTCTGGGAAGAGGGGAAGTTCCTAAAGAAGCAGATGTTTGTGGCAACCAACTGCATGACATTAAAAGGAAAACCCTGAAGGCCCAAGTGTGGGTACAAAGTGATTAAATTAAGCATAAAGTGAAATAGCTTTCTATGCCTGAAATAAACTCTCTCTCTCTATGCATGTGTGTCTGTCTGTCTCTCACACACATGTTCTCTGTCTGCCTCCCCTTGTAGAACTGGGCTCTATCTCATTTATCTTTCCTACAGAAAGATCTTGAAGTTTAAATTACATCAATATTTCTAAGTACCCAGAAGGGCATCTTACATGGGATATTTTAGGTATCATCCCTCAAGATTCAGAATGAATCCATAAGGCCTTTCCGGCATCCTCCTTATTCAGTTGAAAATGAGCCTTCCCTTTTCCTGAAGACCTCATAAGGAATTTTGTTCCTAGCTTTCCTCTGACTGTTTTTGGTTTTCTATCAATCTCCCAGCACATGGTAAGCTCTGTGAAGGCAGAAGTCTTTGTGTTAATCTTTGTATTTCCCCAATATTCAGCATGATGTTTTTTCCCATAGTCAGTAGGAATATGTTGAAATGAATTAAACCGTACCAAATTATAACTGAATATGAGAAAACACCAATGGCCTGAAACATGAAAATAAACGGGTAACATCAATAAGAGCTTTCATCCAACTCAGGCCTATGCATAAAGGCAGCCAGAAGGTATTAAGAACAGGAGAAGCATCCTCCTCAGTAAGACAGCAGGAGTGCGAGAGAAAACGGGCAGGAAGTCGACAGTAGTACCGAGACTGAGGAAATCATGGGGACAAAAAACCTGGCCTGGGGGAAGTTTCAGAGGTGAATAAAAATCACCAAGCGATATTCAGACCAGGGAAACATCAAGGGATATGGGGATTCACTGGGGAGCCAAGTGCAGGCACTGGGTACTTCAAACCTGCCAGGGTTCTGGGCACAGAAACATCAAAGGAGGTGAAAGTCAGCTACAGAAACCCAAGGATGGCAAGGGCTCCTGCAACAAAAACTCCATCCAAATGAGGTTGAAGATGTGAGGAAAGGAAACGCACCAAACACTATGAAGAAATATTATGGGTCAAAAGAAGCCCAAGAAACAAATTCATGAGAAAAGAGAAATTCCACAGTTACTACAAGCCGAGCATTAAGGCGAATAAACGAATGAATACATACATATGTGTCTATATATACATATATGTGTGTGTGCGTGTGTGTGTGCGTGTGGGTGTATGTGTGTGTGTATGTGTGTATACATGTATCTATATATGTATGCATGCATCAGTTACAAGGAATTCAAGAGTGACTGGAAGAAATAAGATGACAGATAAAAATAAACTCATAAATTAAATACAACGCCTGAAAGAAAGAATTGGAAGGGAAAAAAACAGCTTCTATTAGGAGGAAGAAAACTTTACTCAAGAAATAGACTCTCATGAAATTGGAATTGGCCAAACAAAATTCAAAACTTCCTTGAAACAAGAAATACTAGAACAAAACCAAAATACAGAAAAACAGAAATTAAAGAAAATGTAACATATCTACTGTCAAAAACAATTAAGCTGGAAAACAGGTGAAGATCGTAACTCCCTGAAAAATATTGCCCCCTCTCCCAAAAAAAGCCCAGAGACCATATTTCAAGAAAAAAATAAATGGAAACTGCAATCTATCATCATGAAAAAAATGCTCTAAATCACTATTGATTAGAGAGATGCAAATCAAAACAACTCTGAGGTACCACATCACACCTGTGAGACTGGCTAACATGGCAAAACAGGAAAATGATAAATGTTGGAGAAGATGTGGGACAGTTGGAAGCCTAATTCATTGCTGGTGGAGTTGTGAGCTGATCCAACCATTCTGGAGAGCAATTGAAACTATACTCAAAAGGCTATAAAGGTGCATAGCCTTTGACCCAGAAATACCACTTCTAGGGCTGTATCCCAAATAGATCATAAAAATAGGAAGAGGACTCACATGTACAAGAATATTTATATAGCAGCTCTCTTTGTGGTGGCCAAGAACTAGAAATTAAGGGGATGCCCATCAATTGGGGAATTGCTGAACAAGTAGTGGTATGTGAATGTAACAAAGTACTACTGTGCTATAAGAAATGATGAACAGGTGAACTTCAGAAAAACCTGGAAAGACTTATATGAACAGATGCTGTGTGAAATGAGCAGAACTGGGAGAACATTATACTCAGTAACAGCCACAGCGATGACTGTTTTTGATAGACTTGGCCCTTCTCAGCAATGCAAGGACCTAAAACAATTCCCAAGGATTCATGATGGAAAATGCCATACATATCCAGAGAAAGAACCATGGAGTCAGAATACAGAGTGAAGCAAAATACTTTCTTTTTGGTTTTGTCTTTTTTTCTTTCTTGTGGTTTCTCCCATCCCTTATAATTCTTCTATGCAACATGATTAATGTGAAACTGCGTTTAATATGAATGTTTGCGTAGAGCTCATATCAGATTGAATATAATTTTGGGGAGGGAACAGAGGAAAGGGAGAGAAAATTTAAAATTTATGAAAGTAAATGTTGAAAACTAAAAAAAAAAAATTGGAGAAAAAAAGAATAAATGAAAACTGATTTACTCAAGTTTATTTCAGATTTAATATAAGTAAAGAACAACAAGAAAAAAAGAATCCACCAGTCACCTCTTGAAAGAAACAACTAAATCATAATTCCAAGGATGTCATCATAGCCAAAATCCAGAGCTGCCGTGTCAAAGAAAAATACTACAAGAAGCCAGATATAATTCAAGTCCCAGAGGGCTACAGCCAGGATCACATAAGACTTGGCAACAACTATTGAAAAAAAGAGAAAATCTAGGAATACAGTGTTCTCAAGGCAAGAAATACAGATCTGGAACAAAAATAACTTATCCTGAAAGACTGGGTTTAATCTGTCCCAGAAAAAAATAGACTTTTAATGGAAGACAGGCCTTCCAAGTATTCCAGATGGAAAGATCAAAGCTGAGGTGGAATTGTAAATAGCTAAAACAGGAATCAAGAAAAACTAAGACAGGTAAATCTATTTTAGTGTTGAGAAGGGATTAAAAATGAAGAAATAATGCAATTCTAATAGACAGAAAAGAGACAAGTGTCTATTTAAAATCCTAATTTCTTCAAGGGTTACATATGGAATTAAATAAGACTGAATCTAGTGGATATTTCTGTTGTGATTTCATGATTATAAAGGAGGAAGAAAAAAAAAGAAAATTCTAGGAAAAACATGGGCAAAGGAGGTGTGCAACTTAATACTTTTTTCGTATAATTAGAATGCACCCAAAAATTAGGAGGGAAAAAATTGTGGGGGGAGGAGGGGATGGGATTTTATAGCAGGTTTCTCCAAGGGTCATGATGTATAGAGAATTGATAAAAATATGCAGGAAGAAGAACCATTCTCCTGTTGATAAATGGTCACAAGATATAAACAGGCAATTCTTAAAGAAGAAAACTAATCAACGATGACATGAAAAAAATGCCCAAAATCACTTAAGAGAAATGCAAATTAAAACAATTCTTAAGTTCCACCTCACATGCATCAGACTGGCAAAGATGACAAAAAAACAAAAAATGACAATAACTGGAAGGACTTTGGGAAGACCAGCATGTTAATAATACATAGTAATGGTGACATCTGCCCTCCTCCATAAACCCCTTCAATGAAGCATCTAAGGAAAACATACACAAATATCAGAAGAGGGTCAGAGAGCAACACAGGCAATCCTGATAGTTTTGGAACTAATGCGAATTGATTTTTTAAAAAATCAAGCTGTATGTAATAAAACTCTCAATTTCATATGATCGGATGTACTTTTTTTGGTCCTCTTAGTTTATGTTTATTAAGTCCACAAAGACAACTAAAAATTTTAAAGTAATCAGCACTAAAAAAGAGTGTAAAACAATCCAATTATGACAACTAAATTCCTTGAGTACCAATACCATATAGTTACAAGAATGATTCTTTACTGCCCAACATTAAACATTTTTACTAAAAGCACTGCCTAGGATTTTACTTTAAAGTTATATTCCAATGTGGCCAAAATCTGGACCATGGAAAGTACAAAAAACATTTCTCCCTATATTCATATATGTCCCTGAAACTTTCCTTTTCCAAGCCTGGGATTGGTAAGTTCACATAATGTGTGGGTCCAAGTAGGAATCACTCCCAAACATATTTCTCCAAGGCTTTGGCTGAGGAGATAAGGGCTAGTAGGGTAGTCACTGAACCGAAGCCCAGTGGATAGAGCACCGGACCGAAATTCTAATCTGCCCTTAGGCACTTTCCAGTTATGTAACCCTGGGCAAGTCACTGCATCGATTTGACTCAGTTTCCTCATCCATAAAACAGAAATAAGAATACACTTACCTTTGCAGGGTCGTTTGGACGATTTTCTCCCTCAGCCTCATCACATCCCCACAGTTTTCTACTTTCTTTTCTGACTCTCTCTGGCTTCGCTGTTTACAAGTACTAAAGAGCCCTGTTACCACAGCAGCAGCAACTAGCAGCACCCATATAACTAGTATGTTATCTGCATGATCTGACCCCTAGGTGCCAGTGCCATGAAATAGGCTACAAACTACAGAAAATGAGCAAAACGTGTCGGGGGAGAGGACAGAGATTACTTTCCTCTGAGGTGAAATACTTTTCATTCATTGCAGTTGCCCCACTCTGGCAGAGCTACCATTTTCTGAGTAGTTGGACTTAACACCCCTTACCAATCAAGAAAGGGAAGTGTTTCCCCAAGGGACAGGCTGTTGAGTTTGTCACCATCAAGAATCATTGCATGCCAATGTTTCAAACAATTTAACTGGAGTTGATGTTTTTTCAAATAATGGATTAAATCAGTGGCTCCCAAAGTGCAGTCCCCAAGACCCTTTCAGGGGTTCTGAGAGAGGTCATGACTATTTTTATAGTAATACCAATTTTGTTGTTTGCCTGTTTAAACACTCTTCTCTTTTCCAACCACATTATCTGTGTGAGGCTGAATTTTCTTCACTACATACTGTAATCAAACAAACATTTCACAACAGAATGACTGCAAAACCAGATATAAAAATCCATCTATCTTCTATTAAGTCAGACAGTAAAGATATTTTCAAAAATACATAAAACAATGCTAATCTATTTTTATTTTTTCTGGAAAAAACAGTTATTTTCATAAAAATGTTATTGTTTTCACAGTATAACAGATTTACTGTTTTAAATGAACTAGTGTTTTAAAGTTTTACCAGTTTTAATTTTATCAACAGATATAACCAACATAAACACAAGTTTTTTGGAGACTACAAATGAAAAAGAATCCTGAGACCAAAAAATTTGAGAACTGCTGCATCATTACCAAGTGATAGGAAATTTGTAAAGGGATTAGCATAATGGCTGGCACACAGTAGGTATTTAACAAATGTTTATCTCCCTCCCTTCCCTTATTAAAGACTCTACAGCAAAAAAATGATGTTGTTTGGACAACACAATGTGATATATGCCTATGTAGTTCTTAGTCCTTTTTATGTCTTATACCCCCTACCCTTTGGTAGTCTGGTAAAATGTAACAACTCTCAGAATAAGCGTTTTATATAACTGATGAAAAATGGTAAATTTTACTTTATTTAGTGAAAAAATGTAATTTTTTTTCTCATCCAAGAGAATATTCCCTGAAATCCATCCTTGGACCCAAGATTAAGAACTCCTGTCACAGAGTATTAGCATACCAAAAATTTGGTGCATACTAAATATGCTTTGACTTAATGAAAAGACAAAAAGTTCAGATCTGCCATTAAAGAAAGCAAACAAGCACATTTTTAACTCGAAGTCACTGCTTTACCATAAGCCTACAAAGAGATTATTGAGAACTGTCTCAATTTGTAATGAAAAGAAAGATAAAACAGAAAGATTAAAATAAATAAATTGTGGTTATGCCACATGACGCCTGTAGTAGGATGATAAAATGAAAAGACCTTGGTGTTTCATTGTATAGCTCACTGCGAGTCAGTCAGGGTGATGTGATACCCAAAAGAGCTGTTTTGATCTCGGGCGACATTAACAGACGTGGAGTGCCAGAGAAAGCTACATGACAGTTCTATCGTAGTCTTTTTTGGGGAAGGGCTGTATCTGGACTATCATGTCTTGTTTGGGGTTCTGCATTTTACAAAGAATAGCAATAAGGCAAAGAACATTCAGAGCGTCATCAAACTGTAAACACTGGCAAAGATTTTAAAGATTATTGACCCAACTGCCACAGACAAGCTAGCTGAGGACCAGTCACATAACTATTAAGGGTCTGGGGGGGAGTGTGTGTATATGTGTTTGTTACTGGATAGAGGGGAGAGATCTGAACCTAGGTCTTCCTGACTCCCAAGTCTAAGTGTTTACCTGCTACTGCCTTCACTTAGTAAAAAGTTATACTGTGAGTTCACAATGAGGAATACATTGACAGAAATGGTTACTCTATCATCTGGTTTTAATTTTTATTTTCAAAGTAAGGGATAGTGGGAAGGGAAATACTCATTGAAAACTGAGAGCAATTTAACGAGTAAAAGTCATCAGGAGAGTTAGGGAACGCAGAATCTTACAATATACTGACAGTTAAAGGAACTGAGAATATTTACCAAGGAGAAGAAAAGACTTTGTGGGGGAGAAGAAGACTTCAAATATTTGAAAGGTTGTCATGTAAAAGAGGAATCAGATTTGTTTTTCTTGGTCTAAGACCTCAGACCAATGGACCGAAATTACAGGAAGACTGATTTTGGCTCAACATAAGGAGAAACTCCCTAACAAGTGAAGCTATCCAAAAATGGAACAGCCTGCTTCAGGGAATAGTGATTTCCCAATCAGTGGAGGCTTTTATGCAAGGCTGGACAACCAGGAATTACAAAATCTCAAAGCTAAAAAAGACTTCAGAGGCCAACCTAATGAAAACAAAATAGGAATTCCCTCTACAAGATTAATGACAAGTGGACATCAAGCCTATGCCTGAAGACTTTCAATGGATGATAAACCACTATCCATTCCTCCTTCTACTTTTGGGAAGCTCTAATTTTAGAAAATCTTTCCCTATATGAAGTCAAAACCTAGTTCTGCCCTTCTGGGGTCAAGCAGAACAAATTGAATTCCTCTTCTGAATGGAAGCCCTTGAAATTGTATCAAACACAACTAATTGATGGTCCTTACTAAGGCCTCTCTCTCTGAAGAGCTCCAATTCCTTCAACCAATCATTTTGGTTGATTTCTAGCCAAATAATCTTAACCATCATGGTTACCCACCTCTGTGGCCTCTAAGTGCTCAATGTCCCTCCTAAACTGTGCTCTGAGTACAGGACAATACAGCATGACTATCTCCTCCCTCACTTTCGAGAATGAACATTAAAAATATTTTACTATATGTATGTATGTCACTTTATAATAATTTCCTACTACAAAGGAGAACAGTTAAAATCTGCTGATGAGCTGGCCATGTCTGGCAAGGAATACCGCACTCTTCACCCAAGTCCACCATCTCTCTATTGAGAAAAGCATGCTTTATTGTCACTTTTCTGGCATCTGAATTAGGTCTGAATTGCATCAATGAATTGGTCTGAATTCTAATGTCTTCAAGTTTTGTAAAAGTCAATGCAATACTCTAGCATGCCTGCATCACAATTTGTATTGTTATTTTCTATATGATAAGCACACACTCTGTTTCCAATTTTTTGTTTTTGATACCACAACATATGATATATACGGCAACTTTTCCCTCTGTCTCCAACTTCCTTACGGTAGGTGCCTAGTGATGGTCTAAGGCTGGGTGTAGGAAACTAATTCAGACTCTTCAATGGAAAGACAAATACCGAAGCTGAAGTTTAAATACTGTGGCTGTATCATGAGAAAACAGGACTCCCTGGGAAAGACCCTGATGTTGGGAAAGATTGAAGGCAAAAGGAAAAGGGGACAGCAGAGGACGAGATGGATAAATAATGTCAAGGAAGTGACAAACATGACCTTGGATAAACTTCTGGAGACTGTGTTTGTCCTGTGTTGCTGAACACCAAGCCATCAGAGACATGATGACATGACTTACACTTGACTTTGTTTTGAGTGAGGGAGGGCTATGCAGGTCACCAGCCTCACTTCTCCAGAGCCATCTGAATCCAGTGACCAGATATTCATCAGGACAGTCATCCAGTTGGAGATTGCCAAAGATACACTGGGACACCTTGGGCCCTTTAGGCCAAGGTCTTTGCAGGTACTCACTTAGGGTGAGCTAATGCCCATTCATTGAATAGGCCTGTTTAAGAAGTAGCCAGGGGATTGTCCCTTTAATGAGGCCAAGAAAAGAAAGGTATCAGGCTAGGAGGTCCTGGCGTGTGATCCATGGGGTCACAAAGAGTCATATGTCACTGAATGATTAAACAACAGTGAAGTGTAGGAACAGAGAGGTGCCTTTTCTACCCTAGCTCCACATTCTTTTACAGAATAGTTTAAAGAATCCATAACTGCAACAATAGTTTATCATTGACACTAGAGACTTCAAAGGACCTAACTCCTTTCAATTGTGTAGAACATAAACCAGACACACCTCTACATTTTATATAATTCTTGTTCATGCCCTTCCAGAAATTCTCCAGAGAAGATCTCTCCAATGTAATGACAGCCTTCTCTTTGGTCTTTTAACATTCTGAAGCTATTACTACAGCTCTCTAACCATTTATAGCATTATGCCATTTCCTTTATATGATCCATGTAACTTCTTTTTCTGACAAAAAATATTTGCTGAACTCTATTTTTTGGCTATTCCTTGAGGACAAGTCAACGCTGACAATAAGTTGCAATCAACTTAAACCATTTCAGGTACAATTCTGTACAAAATTTTCATACTTTGGAGAATATAGTGTTCCATCACTCAGAGCCACACATCATCACCAGTAGTGTTGGACACCATGCCTTTATACTGCAGCCTAAGAATACATTAGCATTTTTGGCTGCCACATCACACTGTTGATTCATACTCAGCCTGCAGGCATTTAAAACTCTTAGATCTTTTTCTTCCCCCACATGAATTGTTGTCTAATCACACCTCCCCCATCCTTTCCTTGAATAACTGAGTTTTTTAACCCAAATGCACGTGTCAAGAATATTATAAATGGAATTTGTGTACTGGCTCCAGGTTTGATGAAGTAGCCCTTTCCAATGCTTACACTTCTTTGAATCTAGTCTCAAGGCCTTCCTTTTAATGTCAAGAAAATAAAGCCATTGGTCAAAATGAGAGCACTTCATCTTTCATCAGCAGTTGAATAAAGTAAGTATTAAAATGACTGTGCCTCTTTAAAAAAAAATCACTGGAGTTATAACCAGAGCACAGGTGATTCTTTACTTAGATACACAGGGCAGTAAAATTGTCTGGGTACCTGACAGATTCCTAGGTATTGCTTTCATCACCCTGAAAACTGCAAAGATCTTAAGAGATTTCTTATTATCCTATTGAAGAGTGCCTCATTAACTTGAATCTACTTCTACTGTCATAAAACTGGAATCCTTGGAAGCATAAGTGTTCCTCTTGAGACAAACACTGTAAGTCTGTCTTCAGTCATTTGATTTTTTGATCAATACCATTATTTGCAAGTTGTTAGTTCTCAAATAGAATTTGGTCATTTTGTGTGTTTGACCAGAGGGAATTGTCTCCTCCAAACACATTAGCTCAAGCAACACATTACAATAGAAGTAGTATCAGAATTGCATCTAAACCACCTCAAGATTTCATAGAGCCATCATTTACTCCACCACCATCATCTAGTTCATCATTTAATCTAATCACCTTTGGAAAAGATGATACCTGTAAGAGAAATGATCTGATCTCCTTTTGTGTGCTACATATGAATGCTGATATAAACAGAAGATTTTGCTTTTTCTTCAATTCACTTTTAAACAACTGACTAGTCTTCTGCAGTGGTGCTTATATCTAATTGTCTAGACTAGAATTTGACAATCATACTTCGTATTTATCAATAATCCCATTCACTGAATGATATGTTAGTAAAGCAATCCCTGAATGAACATATATGTATGTTTATATACCTATGTATATATAGATATATAAAATTATCTTGATAGGATAATATATGCTTACTCTGGCAACCTCCATATAGGACTGATCCAGGCAATCCTTTAATTTTTATGCCATTTTTGGCTAAGTACTTATATATCTACACTTATAAATGAATTTTACATTCCATCTTAATAATTCTTCTCCAAAACAATTAGATTTCAGGACAATGACTCAGTCTTGTTTTATTTGGATGTTTTTATTTCTTCAAAAACAAGTATTAATTACATGTGTCTCAGTTCACTCCTTTCTTTGAAAGCTACCTTTACTACCAGAGACAGCATCTTCTTGAGTTCAAATCTGATCTCAGACACAAACTAGCTGTGTGACCCTGGGCAAGTCATTTAATCCTGTTTGTCTCAGTTTCCTTATCTGTAAAATGAGCTGGAAAAGGAAATGGCAAACCATTCCAGGATCTTTGCCAAGAAAACCTCAAATGGGGTCACAAGGAGTAGGACATAACTAAAAAAACTACTGAAGAACATCTGCTACCAGATCCTTCTTTTGGCCAGTGTATAGGCCTCCCCTCAAACTTATCCTACATAGCTCAATTCATAAGCATGCATAAAACATGGGCTAGAAGAAAGGAAAAAAAGAGTCATTGAGAATGTTCCCTTAGGATATGCTGGCTCATAGCCCATGCACACCGAAGGCTACATTATTAGAGGAGGATCAAACACTCTTTCACTGAAGGAGGTTTAGAATGCACATATCATCCCCTTCTAAAACCAGCTGACTTCCCCCCACAATCCTCCAACTCCTCTACTTTACTGTCAAAGGTACTGCTATTCTCAGTCATCCAGGATTATCAGACATCTTTGACTGCTCCCTTTTCTCCAATTCCTCCACAGTATTCACTATGTCCTACAAATTCCTTTTCTAGTTTTTCTCACATTTGTCCTATCATTTCCATTCTCCGTCATGATCTAGTCCCTAGTGCCTGAATTATTTTAAGTCTAACTGTTCTCTCCTCCTAAAGTCTGTCTTCCAAACATCCTACAAACCACTGCCAAATTAACTTTCCTAAAATACTATTTTCATGTCACCCTTCAATTCAATTCCCTAACTTAAAAATGTTTATTGACAATAAAATAAAGCATAAACTCCTTAGCATAACATTTAACACCTCTATTACCTGTCCTCAATCTACTTATCAACCTTATTTCTTACACTTTTCCAACACTTATTCATTAACCTTCCACCCTAGCTAGAGTTCTCCTTTCTGGACTAAAAAGTAAACACTCATTACTAGCTCTCGATGAGCACTACCAATTCACTGTACCCAGAATACTTATCTCTTTTTTCTTCCACTCCAAAATATCCTTTATAACTGACTCAAGTCCTATTTCTTCAGTGTCATCTGTACCGAGGAATTTTACTGTCTTCAGTCCACGTGAAGTCTTCCCTTTCTGAAACACTTTATATCTGTGTCAATCATTTGCTACTAAATCAAACTATCTGATTATTTAGCTTTTTGTTTTTGTTTCTCATAGAACCAACTTGATTGTAAAGACTAAGTCATGTATCTCTTTATGTTGCCCACAGTTCCCTAGGTTATGCTCACAATGGGTGATCAATGAGTTATGGCTATCCATTGATTCCATTTCTGGAAAACCTGAGTATTTTGGAGATGATGTCCTTGGATTCAGGAAAAGACAAGGACATACCATCAACCTATATGAAAAATGAGAGGCAAAATTCTATTGCTAGTCCTTAGGAAAAACCCTTTCCGCAATTTTTGTCTCTTGCTTTCCTAAGGTTAACTTAAGTAGGGTTCCAGACTCTAAAAATATTTAATGAAATATTTCTGAACTGAAAAATTTTACCCCACCCACCAAAACCGAGAAAAATTTCAAGTGTGATTCAAAGACAAGTAAAATCAAAATAAAGTTATTATGAGCCATCTGAACACAGAGAAATATCTATCATCGATATGGGGATAGCTCATTTTTTAAAAGTAGTTCAAATGAAATACACATATTATTTTTTAACTACTGCCTCTCTTTGCTTTTTTTATACTGCCATTTAAGAGCCTATAAAAGGAGTTTATTGTGAAGAACTAATGGAGATACATGATATGACACTTTTGTTTGTTTTCATCAGCCAAACTCATCCAAGAAATTTTGAGTAATCTTCATAGTTTCCAGCACATAAAACCAATACAGTTAATATTTATTTTTAAAGGACTGAAAATCTGCAGGCACTAATAGGATATTAATTAGGTAAAAAGAATTCCATTTTATATATATTTTCACTTACTCAGGAGCAAATGAAGGCAAGTTCTCAATTTTATCTGGATTTTGCTTTTAGGCCAGTTTTCTATCTTCAATTACCTGCCAACAGGAAAAAAAAACCCACAAAGTTTTAGTAAAATAGCCTTAAGACAAATTCAAAACTACCCCATAATCAGAAAAATTCTGAATTTCATTTTTGTGAAGAACCTAAATTCACCGCAAAACTCTTAACCTATACAGTAGAACCACCACCATGCCTTGCTCTTAAAAATTTGGACTCCCTTTTAAAATATATAATGACAATATAGCAGAACTTTTGTGATAGCAAAGAACTGAAAATACAGTATGTATCCATCAAACTGACTACAAACCAAGTTGAAGTCAGAACACATAGTAAAATATTGCTTTGCTTTAAGAAACAATTCACATGATCAACAGGGAGAAGCAAGGAAATACATATTAACTGATACAAAGTAAATAGAACCAGGAAAACAATAGACACAACTGTAGCAGATTAACAAACAATGAAACAATTAAAACTGAATAATGAACAAACCAGGCCACACGTGAGAGATCACAGAAGATACTGCCCTCCCTCTCATGCCCTACACACACTTCTTTGTAGAGGTAAGAGATCATGAGCATGGAACGCTGAACATAACATGAGATTTTCTGATATGTTGTTTAGTCTGGATAACTTTTTTTGTCTGCTTTTTATTATAAAAGATAATTTACAGGAAGGGTGTGGGATACAATGGAAAGATACTCCAAAGGACTGCAAGTGAAGAAGAAATACAAGAACCAGAATCTCCAGTAAAAACAAGTAAAAGAAAGAGATCATGGGACTCTGGTGTGTTGGAAAAAGAAGATATTGTGGAGAGTATCTCTACAGGCATCTCGGAGCATATGATCTGGGCTGACACTAATATTCAAAGTGGCAGTCCTCTGGAAGAACTGAAGGTAGTCTCTTACATGTCTACCCATAGAGACAATCGTATAATATGATTTTCTGTTACCCAAAGCTTCCAGTAATCTGAGTCTTACCTCAGCCACAAAAAGACCAGAGGTTGATTAGAGAAAAACACAAATGTAAATTTAGAAAGACAGCTCAACTTCAGCTTAAATATTAGGAATTGTCTTAATTGGGAGACTTGTAGCAATTGTCACTGAACTCATAACTTTTTGGAGCCCAGGGGAAAAGAGCAGTGTTGGTACCTGCTATAATTTGATTCTCCTCCATTCTTAACATACAGATAAATAAAATGCAATTTCTCTCTCTCTCTCTCTCTCTCTCTCTCTCTCTCTCTCTCTCTCATATATATATATATATATATATATATATGTACACATGTATATAAGAATGAATGCCCTATCTGTAGAAAAAAATATAACTATCCCTTAATGCAAATAGCATTTGCATATGGTTAAATATTGTACATGTGAGATTATGAGGTATAAAGTAAGATTATAAAATTCAGCCCCACTTACAGAAAAATATCCCCAAGGTGACTAGACTGAGAACTTTCAATGAGCAAAAGAGGATATGCCTGGTATTTTATGAAGAATTATATTTAGTCAAGCAGTGCTATACAGACCAAGAATCATAATCCCTGCCATCATCGAGAATTCCACACAACACTATTACAAGAACAATTTGAAAACGTATTTTCAAAATCCTCTACAACATGGCAGGAAAAGTCTCATTTGCTTCTAGAGCTCTGCTCAATTCATTAAAAAGATTTTATTTGTGCCATCTCAGTCCTACATCTATCCAGAACTAAGATTGGTAACTGATGCTTGAAGGAAGCACATGCTAATATGTTGTTGTTCATCTCCCATCAGATGCTCTTTCCGGTTTCAACTCCACCATCATCATCTCTACACCCTCCACCCCGTAAGCTCATCACCATGGAGAATGCTTCTTCGTTGGTAATCACATTTCATCAGTAACTTCAGTTGCTTCTAATTCTCTGATTACAGGGTTAGAATGTGGAACAAAAAACTCCTCCCAAAGCCTTTCTTTATAGAGCTCAGCCAACTCTTCCCTTCCCATGAGCTGCTCTACCTGGTTTTGACTGCAACATCATCATTCCCCTGTATTACCCTTTCCTTTTCAGGGGAGGGGAGGACGTGTCTTCTAAACTCCTAGAAAAAAGGGACCTTTTATTTGTATTCTCAGCACTTGGCACAGTGACGTGCACAGAATAGTGCTTAATAAATAATGTATTGTATTGTGTTGTGCTGTGTAGTGGGTATTGTTTTGCTAACATGGACCTGTGGTTGTAGATAGAATATAGTATCCTGAACACCTGAAATATACAGTACTTCTGAGTAAAGGCAAAAGAGAACACAGAACAACATATCAGAGTAATCTATTTAAAAAAAAAAAGACAAATCTCTATATGTACTTTATATGGTATCTGTTACTGTACTTACTATATGGCCTTACACTAACTGTTTTCATGGTTGTAAGGGTTCATTTACTACATTTTTAAAGAAGGAAGTCAACTAGCTCCCTTTAAGGTAATGAGTATCTAAGGACACATCTCTCCGTTAGAAAAAAGATCAGTAGGTAGGATTCTTCATAAACCTCTTCTACTGGTGCCACCGCTGCTGCTTAGCTCACTCAGTCATTTACTATCATTTGATCTCCTCCACTCCCTCCTCCATTCTCACTCACTCCCATTGCCAGAGAGATAATGAATAAGCGTGAATTTGTATTACGTTTGTAACTTTTACAATGTAAAACCAGAACCATAAAATTAAAGCAATCCAAAATAATAGGAATGACAAGCCACTAATGCCAATTACTTTTACATTTCAATGATATATTAGTTATAAATAATATTTATTCTTGGCAGAACTTCAGACTTGCAAATGAATACATTCCTTGCCGATAATACTTGCAAAATATATGTATACACACTGTTGTTCACACACATTGTTTTACTGATCATTTCTTTTGTGCAATTAATGAATCCATCATGTTCTTTGTATCAGATACTCAGTGACATAAAATTATGAATAAGCTCTTTATTCAAACTACAAGAGGCTATACAAATTCCATGTGGAAATAAAGTGAATTTTACAGATAGAGTTTCTATTTAAAGATTACTTGCTACATGCAAATCTAGTATGTCAGTTTCATAAAATAATAAAGTAATAATATGAGTCAATCGATTCCATAAGATATAACTAACTTATTTAGCTAGACTTAAGTCTCACTGAGGGAATCCTAGGTATCACATATAGAATTTTAACAAGTTATCATATCTCATAAGAATTCAGATGAATACAATGGTCAACGTTAATGCCAGAGAGCTGGCGATGGTATGTATCTCCATCTTCTCTGGAATGAAATATTGAAATATAGAGGAAGAATAAGGTATACACTGTCAGACATGGTCAAACTGCCTTTGCTTATTAGCACTTTCACGATCCTCTTTGAGAACAAAGGACAAACACAACGACAACAACTTTTTTTTTTATTATAATGTAGGAATCCTTTGTGGTGGAGGAAGAAGGTGGTATCAGAAAATGACTGTGATGTTAAAAAAAAAATCACTTTTCTTCCTTTCCATCTTTTTTAAACATTCAACTGAGGATAAAAGAGGAAGTTGTATCATCACAGAACTACACAGAAGGGGAAAAAGTATGTGTACACCATGTAGCAAAAAATGATGGATAGTGGGCATACTGAGAGGTCCCTTTAGTGCAAATAATTAATCTCCTGAACTGGTCACATTATTCATATTCACACTTACTCAAAATTATAATTATGTGAAATATGCTAAGTGGTTCCAGCCCAAAGGAAATATGCTGTGCAAATATTCAGGAGATTCCTTGCTTGAACTAATCAGGACCTGGCCTTACTCTACTGGTCTCCGTAAAATGTCAAGAGAAACAGAAATAAGCTTTCCAGCATATGGGACAGATTCCACTGTTCTTCTCCCTTGAGGATTTACCGGAAGACATAGACAAGAGTTGTACAAAATGGTGAGACAGATGGATTGCAATCTGCATCACTGGAAGAAGGACCACACACAAAGAGATCACAGATCCACTGAGCTAAGATTTCCAAATGAATGTTTCTCTTTCTAAACTTTCATAATTAAACTTCTATATTACTTCACAGTTCTAAATAAGTTTTAATGTAATCTTTATTAAGGAAAATATCTTAAGGATTAAAGACAATGAATGAATCAAATAGAGCTGGATTAGTAATTTTTCTCACATACACAGCTAATTTTTAAGTGAAAAGTTATTCAAATAAATTTGCACAGCTATAAAGCCAAATGTTTCCTAAGAGCCTAAATAATCCTTATGCTATGGTACTAATTAGTCTTCTAGTTTATAGATGAGTAAATGCATCACAAGGTACTTTGAAAAGAACCCTAAATAATCTGTTCTGAATCTTGAAAAGTCCTGCCTTTCTGCAATTTGCACTGAATATTAAAAAAGATTTTAAATATAATTATAAAATACATTATTTATCTCTGAATTCATGCTCAAAATTCGCAAATACCATATGTTTATACAGTGTTCATATTTCAGTTTCTTTTCCAAGGACATATGCAAAAAATGTCTTACCCTATATCTAGAAAGGTCAACTGTATGGTTTTCAATTTCATTGGTGAACAAATTTTTAAAAACAAATGTAAATAAATTCAAAACATCTCTTTGATTCAGATTAAATAAGATAAAATTTGTAATCAAAGTATTAGCGTAGAATCTGGCACACAGTAGGAGTTCAATAAAAGTGTAGTTCCTTTGCTGCTTCATTAAACTACCAAATTCATATATTTACATATCTTACGAGTATGATAAATCAGAACAGGAATTAATGACGCTAACAAACAAAAACCAATTAGCAAGCCCCAATACCAAATAAATTAGGATCCTCGAAATATTCCTAAAGCTAACCTCGGGAATTAGTCAACAAACATATCATCTGCATTTCATGTTCTCATTGCACAGGTATTATATTTCACCCCAGGGAGCTCGGTGCTGACAAGTCAATCAAGGTAGAAAGCATTAACAAAGCTGATTAAACAGTCAACTTTGGGAAAATAAGTAAAAAGGAAAGGAAAACTTGACTAGTGTGTTTATTGTTTTTCACAGTCATAGACCCAGGGTTCTTCACTTTTTTGTGGGTTATGAACATCTCAAACAGTCTCAGGAGGCTTATGGAGCTCTTCTCAAAATGTTTTGTTTTTATTCTTTAAAATTTTTAAATTGAAAGAAATCATAAGTTTGCATTGGAGAGCAGTGAAAATATGGATTTTTTCCATGAAAAAACTGAACCCAAAGGACTATTAAACTGTGACACTCTTTGACCCAGCAATACTCCTATATTGTACCCCAAAGAAATCAAAGGAAAAGGACCTATACACACAAATAATATTTACAGCAGCTCTTTTTGCGAGGGCAAAAGACTGGGAATTGAGGGGACACCCATCAACTAAAAAATGGCTGAACAAGTTGTGGTAAACAAATATGATAGAATACTTGTGTACTAATAAATGATGAGGAGGATGACTTCAGAAAAACTTGTGAGGACTTCCATGGACTGATACAAAGTGAAACGAGCAGAACTAGAACACTGTATACACAGTAACAGTAATATTGTACAACGACCAACTGTGAATGACTTAGCCATTCTCAGCAACACAATGATCCAAAACAATTCTGAAGTTATAATGAATATATATTCATTAACTCCTTATGATTGGGCTCATGGATTAATTACCTAAGCTAATTTACAATTTAGTATCAAACTACAAGGTTTTAGAGCTAGGGAAAAAAAACAAAACTTATTTGGAGGAAAAAAAGTTAAGAACTCAAAAAGAAATAATAATAAAACATGAGAAGGAAGAAAGCCTAGCAAAACAGAAATCACAAAAACTATTTAATACTGGCTAATTATTTTCAAGTTGATATAGATGGAAGACTGGTTTCACAAGACCCAGAAGTAATCAGACATGGTAATACAGTATTCTATAGACTCAAAGACCTCTTCCCTCCAACTCTTGGAGTAAGAACTAACTATAAGAAAAACTGTTAGAAAAACTAAAAAGCAGTTTAGTATAAATTTAGTTTAGACCAACCAGGACCAACCAAGTGCTAGGCATTGTGTTAAGCACTACAGATACAAAAAGAGGCAAAAGACAGACAGTCCCTACCAGCAATCTAATGGGAGAGACAATATGCAAACAAATCCATACAAAGCAAGCTATACACAGGATAAATAGGAAATAACAGAAGAAAGTCACTAGAATTAAAGGGGGTTCCAGAAGGCTTCCCGAAAAAAGTGGGATTTTGGTTGGGCAATTAGGAAAAAAATATCTTTAATTATGGCTAGGAGAAGAGTTCTTGACCAAACAAGGGAGAGAAAATACCATGAGAGAAAATGGAACTTTTTATTATTGCTATTACATAAAACATGAAAAGGGTTTTGGTTTAGTTTTTTGATAAAAATAGGATGAATACAATGATAATAAGAAGAGGAAAAACTAACTAGGAAAAACATCATGTAAGTTTCTCTGATTAAGATCTAATGGCCAAAATATGAGAGAGAGAAGAGAGAGAGAGAGAACAAGAATAATCCCCAATAGATAAATGATCAAACGACATGAGCAAGTAGTTCTCATAGGAAGAAAAGCTATAAACTACATGAAAAAAACTTGTTCAAAATCACTGCTAAAACATCTCTGAGGTTACATCTCATATCCATCAGGTTAGAAAAAATAATAAAAAAGGAAAATAACAGTTGTTGGAAGGGATATAAGAGGAAAGAAGGACTAAATGGACTTTTAGTGTGGTTATAGAGTGGTCCATTTATTTTAAAAAAATTTATAAGTAACTAAAAAGTCATTAAAATTATACATATTTCAGAAAAAAAGATCAAAACTGAGAAAGACTCACATTTATAAAAATGCTTCCTTATAGCAGGCCTTTCTGTGTTGTCAAAATAGTGGAAGCAGAATAGGGGTTGGGAGAGGGAGAGGGAGTTCTTCAATTGGGTAATGTGTAACAAATTATGATAATGGTCCCCATTCTCCATCCAGTGGCATAAAGGTTCCTCACTGTGATCAGAGTTCTAAAATATTTCAAAGCTGTTTTTCTTTATAATGCTACCATTCCATAAATTGTTCGATTCTGTTTTCTTAACTCTGCATCAGTTCAGACAGGTCTTCTCAGTTTCCTCTAAAATGGAAGGCTAAAACTTTTTACAAGGACTAAGTAGAATTTATGTTTTAAGTTAGGGTTGCAATAGATGATCTCTAAATACCTTCCAATTCTGGGATTTTATGCAATGATATCACTCTAAATTTTACAACAGAATACCTAGAAATGTTTAAAATACTGAACAATAGAACAGAATAAGTAGAATGATCTCTAACAAATCCAAAGTATTTCAGCAAAGTAAATTTCTGACATAAGCACTTGGCTCTATTTCTAAATTAATCCAACTAATTAAATTAATTAAGTAAATTACTCCAAAGGGCATTTTTAAAAATTTACATGAATGTCTTTGACTTTTATCTGTTGCATGTAACTAAGAGTTAAAGGTTCCATCATGTGGGACTCAGTAATTAAATATACACTCCGACTCGTTTATTTCAGTTCTGAATCATGTGCATAACTTTTTTTTTAAACAGGTAAAGGGAGTTAAAATGAGGAGCTCTTTGTACTTAAATTCCAGGGAGCAGTCCTTGGCACCAATCCCATGCTCAATCCCACCAAAAGCCAATGCTTTACAACAAAAGCTCATGCACCACATGACTTATACCCCCACCTCCCTAAGAACCTTCTGTCAACATGTTCAAAATCCAGTTTCCTGGGGCCCACTTGGGCATGAAAGCAGACTCGCTATCTGTATCATTGAGAACACAGCAGCATAAAAAACATTCCTACCTTCCTTCTTACTTTCAAAAGTATTCCTGTTTAGGAAAGACTTTATTTTATGCCTAATTTTTTCCTATTCTACCTTCAATATACCTGTGCTCAGAAGACAAGAAAAGACATGAGGAATCACAAAACCCAACAGGGGAAAGCTCTTTTCAGAGAAAAAAGAAAACATATTCATATGACAATCTGGCAGAAATCATCGAAGTGTTTCTGTATTTATGGACATTCCCTCTCTAGACTATTCTCCACCCTGACTCCAGTGGAGAGCTTGTATAGTCCAATAGATGCATATGTATGTATGTATGTTACAGGCAGCACTCCATCATTCTGGGGACAGCAGACAGGGTTAACATTAATAACTGAAAGACAAAAGTAATTTCAAGGACTGATTTCTGTTTTAACCATTTTTCAGAGTCAGCAAAGAATAGCCATATTCTATGTAAAAAGGAGTCATTTGAGTTTTATCTTCAAGTTTCATGTAACTTTTGATAGCGGTGCAATGGGAGTAGTTAAATCTTGCAGAGAAGAAAGGTGACTGAATAATCCCTAAAACTGAATTAGATCCTAAAAAACTGGAAGTCAGCTTCTATTGAGTTTCACACCTTCTAGGAGCTATTTGTATAGCATGTCAGACAAAGTACTACTTCATAGGGACAACTTGTGTACAAATAATTTATTTCAAGGTGGAGTGAAGGAAGTCACCCTCTACACAAAGAAATTTGACTGCTGAATTGACATTTTAAGAAGCTACAATTAGGTTTTGCAGCTATTTGTAAAACAAAGCATCATAAAATTGAAAAAGAAAATTGGATGAACAGGAGATGTACATATAAAGCAGTGCATACAATTTATAATTCTTTGAACTTTTAAAGTTTATTTTCCCTGGTCAGAAGATTCACAGACAATATAGTTATATTCACTCTACATTTCTGCAAACCTTTTACCTCCATTTTCCTTTTGCTGTATAAATTACTCAATTTCCCAAAAGATTAGACATGGTCTTTCTTCTCATCCTTTTACCCCACCTCCTTTATTGCAAAAATCAACCTCAAAAACAACCACATACTTGAACCAACAAAGGTTTGTGGACTTTCATCTAGGCAATGAATGAGTTAGAATTATTTGGATTATGAAGGTGTCAGATGAGGAAAGTCTTAAAGCTTTGAAAGCAAAACTCAGTAGTTTCAGTACTTTCAGCAATGTCATCACGTGATTAGTTTCTAACTGAGGGGCCTGCAATTTACTAGGAGACAGTGAATTACGGATTAATGTCAGTTTCTTCATTTATAAAATGGGTATGATACCAGTAAGTATACTGTTGTGAAAAGCAAATAAAACAATGAATTGGAAGTGCTTTACAATTTGACAGGTAAAAGTTGGTAGCTTGTTTTCACATTTACTACTATTGTTACCTAGATTTTCACCTGGGAAGAACACAACTGAATAGGTAATAAGTAATCAGGAGATCAAAAATACAGGAAAGTTAAGTCTCAGGAGTTTAAACATTGGGATGGGTGCAGATATTTATCTATATTGTAGGGCAATCCAATTTATGAAATTTTATTCTGAAGGAAAGCTGAATTATCCTTACAATAAAACTGTGAAGTAGGTGATACAAGAGGAATTACACCCCATTTAATAGGTGAATGTATTTAAATTGAGAGAAGATAAGCAATTTGCCAATGGTTACATACTTAAACTAGAACTTAAGCCTCCAAATCCAATGCTCTTTCTACCCTGGCAGGCTGTCACATAGGAGGTACTCAGTAGTATCTGCTGAACGACAATTACAAACCTTAGAGAATTTTGAAAACAGAGGGGCACACACAGATATATTGGGTTAAAGAGGTAGAGAGGACAGGGGTATGGAGGAGAGAGAGAGAAATGTCTGTGTCTGTAGCTGTAGCTTTACCTCTATCCCTCTCTACAATTTCATCTTTTCTACATCCCATTCTTTTGACTCAGTTCCCCTAAGAAGCTTTTCCGAGGAAAAAATGGGAAGAGAAATGAGAGCCATGAAAGAAAATCAGGTAAAAGTGAGGCAACATCTTGCTAAAGGAGACCCCAAAAAAATGCTTACAAAAATAACACCTTTAAAAATAGGCTAACCCAATTGGCAACAGAGGTCCAAAGGACCAAAGGAAAAGAAGGCTTCAAAAAGCAGAATTAGGCAAATGGAAAAGGAGGTTCAAAAGCTCAACTGAGGAAAATAGTTCTTTAAAAATTAGCTAATGAATTTATGAGAAACCAAGATATTACAAAACAAAACCAAAAGAATGAAAAAATGAAAGATAATGTGATGTATCTCATTGGAAAAACAACTGACCTGGAAAATAGATCCAGGAGAAACAATTTAAAAATTATGGGACTACCTGAAAGCCATGATCAAAAAAAGAGCCTAGACATCATCTTTCATGAAATTATCAAGGAAAACTGCCCTGATATTCCAGAAGCAGAGGGCAAAATAGAAATGGAAAGAATCCACTGATGGCCTCTTGAAAGAGATCCCAAAAGAGAAACTCCTAGGAATATTGTGGCCAAATTTCAGGGTTCCCAGGTCAAGGAGAAAATATTGCAAGCAACTACAAAGAAACAATTCGAGTACTGTGGAAATACAATCAAGATAACACAAGATCTAGCAGCTTCTACATTAAGGGATCAAAGAGTATGGAATATGATATTCCAGAAGTCAAAGGAACTAGGATTAAAAACAAGAA
This sequence comes from Bettongia penicillata ogilbyi, assembly GCA_023548195.1. Taxonomy (NCBI): domain Eukaryota; kingdom Metazoa; phylum Chordata; class Mammalia; order Diprotodontia; family Potoroidae; genus Bettongia; species Bettongia penicillata. The sequence goes on from JAJHZJ010000291.1 coordinate 4,398,265, forward strand.
TCACCTACCCAGCAAAACTGAGTATTTAATACTTCAGGGGAAAAAACAGCCATTCAATGAAACAGAGGACTTTCAAGCTTTCTTGATGAAAAGACCAGAGCTGAAAAGAAAAATTGACTTTCATATACAAGAATCAAGAGAAACGTGAAAAGGTAAACAGGAAAGAGAAATCACAAGGGGCTTTCTAAAGTTAAACTGTTTACATTCCTACATGGAAAGATAATATTTGCAACTCCTGAAACTTTTCTCAGTATCTGGGTAGTTGGAAGGATATCACATACAAACATATACACACACAGAAAGAGAGAAAGCACAGGGTGAGTTGAATAGGAAGGGATGATATCTAAAAAAATAAAATTAAGGGGTGAGAGAGGAATATATTGGGAGGAAAAAGGGAGAAATGGAATGGGGCAAATTATCTCTCATAGAAGATGCAAGAAAAAGCTTTTCCAATGGAGGGGAATAAGGTGGGAGGAGAGAGGAAAAAGTCAAGCTTACTTTCATCACATTTGGCTCAAGGAAGAAATAACATGCACAGTCAATTTGTTATGAAAATCTATCTTATACTAAAGGAAGGTAGGGGAGAAGGGTTATCTCCAGGGTGGGGGGGGATGATGGATGGGGGAGATGATGGAAGGGAGGGCAAATGGGAGGAAGGAGTAATTAGAAGTAAATACTCTTGGGGGAGGGACAAGGTCAAAAGAGAGAATAGAAGAAATGAAGGGCAGGATAGGATGGAGGGAAATGGAGTTAGTCTTACACAACATGACTATTATGGAAGTCATTTGCAAAACTACACATATATAGCCTGTGTTGAATCACTTGCATTTTCGGTCGGGATTGGTGGGGAGGAAGGAAGGAAGAGAAGTTGGAACTCAAAGTTTTAGGAACAAATATTGAGAATTGTTCTTGTGTTCCACTGGGAAATAAGAAATACAGGTAAGGGGGTATAGACATTTATCTTGCCCTACAGGACAAGAGAGAAGATGGTGATAAGGGAAGGGAGGGGTATTAGTAGGGAGGGCACACTGGGGGAAGGGGCAATCAGAATGCAAAGTGTTTTGGGGTGGGGAGAGGGGAGATATGGGGAGAAAATTTGGAACTCAAAATTTTGTGGAAATGAATTTGTGGAAAACTTAAAATAAATAAAGAATGATAAAAAAAATACAAAAAAAAAAAAGCTTTTTCCTTCAAGAACACACATCTGATTTCATCATGGGAATCAATTAAAAAGGAGACTCAATACATGGCATTTAATTTTAAGGACAATTTTTTATAGAATATACTTATTTTATTGAGGATTACCACCATACTACTTGAGAAGTGTAGAGTTTTTACTACCATGAAAAGAATGAGGAAACAAACACCTTTTTTTCATAAAGGCAAAGTTTCCCTTATGTTGCAGCACATTTCATAATATTTTAATAACAACCATCTACATTTGTATGGTGTTTCCTGCTTTTCAAAGTTCCTTTACATCTATTATTTCCTTTTCATTCCAAGCTTTTTGGCAATATGGGTGTAGAATACATTCAAGACAACTGGAATATAGTATTAAAAGAAATGAACTACTCATCTATTCTTGTTCTTGTGTACAACGAAATCTGGGTGTTTTCTAAGAGTCATTAAGCCCTAGACCAAACATTCTCATCCTGGGATCCACCATTTATATTTTTTAAAATATTCTGATAACTATTTTCAATATTGGCTTCATATTTTGTTTTCTGTGCATTTTATTTTATGCCTTTAAAAACATTCTTCTGAGAAGGGAGGGGTTCATAAGTTTCACCAAACTGTTAGTGATCTATTACAGAAAAGAATAAGAACACCCCTGCTTCAGATTTTAAAGGACAAACATTCATGATTTTAAGAACTCAATCATTAGGATTATTTTTCTGTAATTTTTTTTTTTTTTGCTGGAAATACCCCTGAAAAAGGAATTAACGGCCAAGTGTCTGTATAATCCCACTGATTAAAGACAATTAACAGGGCCTAAAGGAAATAAAAATCCCCAAAGAGGTTGTGATCCAACTACAAAGATTTCAAGCAAACAGGCCAGGTCAAGGGACACAGAATGACCAAATCCACAGGCTAGAGTTGAGATTAAGGCAGTAATAAAATCAAGTTGGGAGGGTATAGAGTCGTTAACACCAGATAGACTGAAGAGATACACTACTGTAGGTTCTTATATATGGCCTCAGTTTTCTCTCCTACACAGAAAACACAGACAGAAAACATAACCAGCTGCTTTTTTATACCATCTAACCTGTAAAATTTAGAACCATATTTATTCCTGATGTGATTCTACAGGGACATCTTGGGATGATAAACACACCACGAAATTCTGAAGATCCTATTCCAAGAAGTAGTACATGGCATCACAGCAACACTCCTGAATTTAGAGTCCAACCTCACACCTCTGTGACTCTGGGTGAGTCACTTAATTTTCCTGCATCTCACGTTCCTCGACTACAAAATAAGGGATCACTAGATGATGCCTCAGATTTGTTTCAGTTCAAATACTATGATCCGAACACACACCAAACCAGAGTCAGTGCTCTTCTTTACCACATTCTCCTGACAAATCAGGAAAACTGATTAATCAGTACAACATGGCAAAAATTACTTCCCAAATTTGTCTAAATTAATTATTTCCTGTCATATTTTTAAGACTTCCATATGACTTTTTTCATCCATTTGAGTCATTTAAGAATTTACACCATTTCATACTTAAGATAGTAAACAAATAACATTTTAATAATAAAAACAACCATACTGGTGCTCTTATCTTACAGCGATACTCTATGTACCATATACACTTTGTCCACTAAGTCAACTGAGCAGTATACCCATGTGACCTTTGGTTAGTTAATAATTAGATACAAAAACATAACAAACAAAAAAACCCCATCATCTTTATAGATAATCTGGCAGTCAAACACTACGGAATCTGCTCATGATACTTATGCAGCCACTAACATACTCCAATATTTTCAGTAAGTCCAGAAAAAAAACATTAAATTGGGGAGTAAAGAAACTTGGATGTCAACCATGTCGCACATTAGCCTTTAACCCCCAACCCACCGTCCTCAACAAACTTTACTATTGCCTCTAGGATAAAATACAAATTCCTTTGTTTGGTACTGAAAGGCATTCATCATCGAGCCTCCAACCTGTCTTTCCAGACTCATTTCATACTAGAGTATTCCCCTTCTGCACTGCAGCCCAAACGACCTACTTGCTGTACAGAGTTCCATATCCCACCTCCACATCTTTGCACACACTGCCTTTTGTCACTGGAATTATCTCCCTCTTTTTCTCTACTTAAAATTTCTACCTCCTTTCAAAGTTCAGTTCAGGTGCCACCAGGAGCCTGGTACCCCCTTCCCCAGAATTTAGTGTTCTCCCCACCCCCAAAATTAATTTGTATTTACTTTCTACATATTTATGTACTAAGAAATGTACATGTTCTACAACCCCACTAAAATGTAAACTCCTTGGATATGAGGGACTATTTTACTTTATAAATTTGGAAGGGGCAGCTAAATGGTAGAGAACTGGGTTTGGAATCAGAAAGAATCATCTTCATGAGTTCAAACCCAACCTTAGACACTTACTAGCTGTGTGACCTTGCGCAAGTCACTTAACCCCATTTGCTTCAGTTTCCTCATGAGTAGTAAAAGTGGGAGAAATCATTCCAGTATCTTTGCCGCAAAAACCCCAAATGGGGTCACATGAAGATCCTTCCAGGGAAGCGATCTGCAACTCCTCCATGTGTCCCTGTCCTATGTAACTCATCCCTATTTTCCCAAAAGTCTGACACATGAGATCCTTCCAATGAGCTGAAGACCTTCCTTGATTTCTACTGAGATCTGCAGGCAATCTGGCTGTCCACCCACCATCTCCATGATTATCTCATCCTTTTTCAGTTCATACAATTCCTGGATGACAGTCTTTAGTCCTATTTATCAAAATTCCTTCTTGCTTATATGAAGCAGCCTGCTTACACTTCAGCTCCTTCACCTCCTCTCTCCCCGCATCTGTCCACTGTTCCCCTACCTGATACTCACACCTGAGCATTAATAAGAGACCCAGCTTCAGACCTGACACAGGCCAGGTGATGCTCGGGCAAAGTTAATCCTAGAACAGCAAAAACAAGGCAGGGATAGGGAAAGCAAGTTCAGGAGCTGTCAGGATAAGGCAAGAGATCAAAAATCTAAGTCACCACAGGAGACGAAGGGAATTACCAGTTTATCAAGAGCACAACATCTAAGATTTAGGGCATCACAACCAGGGCCACGCCGAGGCAAAAGTTATTCGCCCTAAAAGCTACTTTTAGGGTTTTCCCCAAGGGCAGGAATAAGGTCAGGCTGTTGGCAGACAGGAATTAGAAACTTAGCACCAATTAATTTACATGTGGGCACCCCAGCAGATGAGAATATGAAGTCCTTGAGGGCTACAACTGTTTTTGCCTTTCTTTGTATACTCAGACCCTGATAAATACTTTTTGATTGGAAGAGACTTTAGTGGTCCCCTAATGCAACGCCCTCATTTTACAGAATAAGCAACTGAGGCCCAGGAGAATTAAATGAGTTAGATCACGCACACAAGGTTCTGACCTGAATGGGACACTGGAAGTCATCGAGCAAATGCCTCATTTCACGGATAAGAAAACAGAAGCCGAAGCTGGGAGAAGTTAAGGTTTTGGTTTTTTTTTTGTGCTTTTGGTGCCCTAGGCATAGTGCTTGACACATAAAAGGCACTAAAATGCTTTGAATGTTAAGGGATTAGTAGGCATCTAATTAGATGACAGAATGGATAGAGCACCAGGCTTGAAGTTAGGAAGACCTAAGGTCAAATCTGACCTCAGACACTAATTAGTGGTGTGATCTTGGGAAAGTCACTTAATCCAATTTACCTCAGTTTCCTCATCTGCAAAATGAGCTGGAGAGCAAACCACAACATTATCTTTTCCAAGAAAACCCCAACGGGGGCCATGAAGACCACTAAAAACAATAAGGCATCTTAGGTGGTTGAGACAGACTTGGAACTGCTAAGACCCAAGTTCAAATCCTGCATCAGACACTTAGCAAAGTAACCACAGGCAAGTCACTTAACTTCTCCTAGACTCAATTTCCCCATCTGTAAAATGGGATATATTATAGTACTTACCTAACATATAACAATATCCTTGCCAAGAAAACCCCAAATGGGGTCATGAAGAGTCAGATATGACTGGAACCACTCAACAACACCTAACATGTTTGTGGTGAGGATCAAATGAGATAGCGTATGTAAAGTTTAAAGCACTATATACGTGCAATTATTATTTGCCAAGATCACATAGTCAATTAATAGTACATACTACATTTCTGTCTATTTTTAAAGTCTTATCTTAGAACGTAAGCTTCTACAGGGCAACAGCGTAAAGGACGCAGGCGGTGGGAGGTATCAAATCACAGAATCTGAACCTAGATCTTTTATGTCCAAGGATTAGTGCTGGTTAGTCCTTAAAAACAGGTTGCTAAGAGCCTTGAAACTGCAGGTGGATTTTGAAAAGGAAAGGAATAAATCACAAGGGGATAAATAAGAAAATTCTTCAAACATGAATGAAAGTAGTCAATTACTCCCTCCTCTATTCTAGCCAATCTGGAAAAAATAATGAGCATAATTTGTGGTACTATTACAGTTTATACTTGCTAATGTACTTCAGCTGTAAAGTCAAAGAAATGACTTCAGGGATAAAATACTCAGCCAGAAAGATTAAAAAACAAAACAAAACAGGGGACATCCATCATACACATACTGCATAATCTACACAAAGACACTTGTGAGCTACCCTTGTCATTACTAAGAGAGTGATACAGCATAATTAATAAAATTCTCAAAATAAAAGGAAAGGACAATATCCTTGAAGACTTCTTGAAGTATCAACCCTATCATTTTAAAGGAATGTGGGTTCCTCCCCAAGCTGATTCTGTCCTAAATACACAAATGTAGTAATATTCAGGAATGAGAGAGAAACATTTATATCTAACATTTCTAACTATTGTTTTTCATTCCAAGGGTTGTACTAGTTTCCTTAATCTTGTCCGATACCCTTAAAAATATACACATTACTGGATTCTTAGTTCAACATCCAGGTCTTTGGATTTTCTGTTTACAGTAAAACATCAACTCAAGCCTCAGGGCACCAAGTCTTCATAATCACAGCCAGTTAACTTCACCCAGGGAGCTCTCTCCAGCTCTCCCAAGGGAAAGATGTAAAAGTCAGAACTGCTAGGTTGATGGCCAGGGTTTTTTACTCTGCCTTTCACTGTTTTGATCTGTTCTCATCCCCATAGCTAGTATAGCACCCGTTATACCACAAGCCTTCGCTCCAACTCTAAGGTGATACTCCTCTGGCTTGCTTTTTTTTCCCCACTGCTCCTAAAAGACGCACTTTGACAGAAAACAGCTGTGAAAATGCAGCCAAAAACAAATCACAATTGGGATGTGTTAAGTCAGTTTGGGGATAATAGCTTTTTGCGTTTGGAGAATGTTTGGGAGAGTATTTTCCCAGTTGGATGTCACTTTGTGTTTTCTAATGCATTACCATGTGGGGGGAGGAGAGACTGATATACAGCAATTATTTGTGTATCTGTCCTCCTTGAGTAAATGGTAATCTCCATCTTCAAGGATTATGTTTTATCCTACTTTGCACTTAGCAAGCACTTTTAAATCTCCAGGTACCATGCTGCCTCCTCTCCAGCCAGCCATCAACCCTATCTTCCTCCAGGGTGGAACCTAGGATTCCTCCTTGGGAGCTGCCCTTGACTCTGATGCATGAGCTCTTCTTCTTTTTTTTTTTTTAATAGCTCTAACTCTTTGTATTAGCAAAGAAATGAAAAAAAAAAAAAAGCCAGTCAATCAGGGAACTGTCTCAACACTGGGACGAATAGAGATAGGGGCTGTATTAGAGACTTCATTGATAAAAAGAACTTCCAGGTAAGGAAAGTCCCTCTACCAAAGCACTTCAAAACCTTCTTTCCAACTCAGAAGTCTTAAAAGGTACCTAGGAATAATTGTGTGTGTGTTTGTGTGTGTGTGTGTGTGTGTGTGTGTATACCTATTTATGTCTAATAGTAGGCATCTCTGGGGTGGGGGGAAGGGAAGGAAAAAAAGGAAATTTACATGATAACCTTGTTGTATATTTAAAAGGAATACCAAGCCATACATATTGGATTTGTGGTTTAATGTGCAATCATCTTTTTTGTTGTACCATCTTATGGAAATACTGGTTTCATTCTACTTATTAAAAATTTTTTTTAAAAAACAGCTGAATAGCACACTGACAAATTAAGTAATTTGCCCAGGGTCAGACAGACTGAACACAAACCCAGGCTTTTCTAGCTCCAAAGCCTCTTATTTCCCAACTCAAGGGGTTGCAATGTACAACTCCAGAGAAATACAAGTCAGGAGCAGACCAGAGCCCAAACCAAAACTTTAAAGTAGACCAAGTTCATTCTCCACTCATCCAATCTCTTCCCTCTTCCCAACTCAAAAACTGCCCAACATTTCTGGTCCCAAGACCCTATCCTGAAGTTCCTAATGTACCAAAATTTTCCTTTCTTTCTTCTAGCTAATCTTGAAGCCAAATTTAGAATTATTTTAATTATTTGCACCCAAAGAAGAACCAGCTAATAAAAAAAAATACTCTCCCATTCAATTCAACACTTATTAAACCATACGCAGAGTACTAAAAAGGAGTCAGCACCTTGGGTCTTTCTGCCTATTCTTACAGGGAATCACAATATTCTACACTGTTTATAGCAGCCTGAAGTCCCACATCATGGGACCCCTTTTCTTCATTTTGCAAATGGCTGAGAACCATCATGGGGCTCACTGGAAATGAGTCATGATGGCAAAGAACATTTGCTGGGACAATGAAATATTAAAAACCAATGGGGATGGTCTTCTGTCTTTCCATAAGTACTCTGGATCGAGAACTATTCAAGTTTCTGAAGTACTCTACAATACTATGCAATCAGGCATTCTTATTTCTCCCACAGGGCAGCTGGTATAGAGTTAAAGAGGACCCAATGTGGAGTTCAAGGTCATGCATTCCAGTCCTGACTCACTGAGGAAGGATAGAGTATGGAGGCCAATCAATCACTTCTTTGCTCCTCAAATTTCCTCACCTGAGAAATGAGGGGGATTGGATTCTTTTCAACTATAAATCCTAGGATGCCCTAAATCAACACACAAAAAATAAGGATTTCCTACAGTTACATGAGCTACAACCTCATATAGTCTGCTTTGCAACCATACAAAGCACTTAGGTCAGTCTGTTACTAGTCTGTTTGTGTATTTTTCTTATTAGGCTTTGCTTCACCAAGCCAAAAACCAACAGCACCTTATCTAAACTTCATACCATCTCCAGAAGATACTTAATAGATGTTAACTGAATGAATGAATCACATCACCACTGTTTTTAATGCAACAGCTCCTTAAAACAATTCTGAAACTAAATTGTTTAAAAAAATCAAAAGGATATGTTCAAAGAAAATTATCAGAATATAAATTTTCTTAAAACCATAAAATTATTCACAAAGCCAGTACAAGTACTGGTATAACAGCAATCGACAACTTAAGATCAGAATGTATGCCTGGAACACCAAAGAAATATAACATATCACACAATATGTCATTATGACAAGTTTTTACTTGCTCAAAACTTGGTTTTACATTTAATTTTTCCCATCTCCACACCTTTATGTTCTGAATTTCTTCTCCCTCCCTGCTTCCCTTTTCACAGCTTGTTTAAATCTTTATCATCCTCCAAGGAAAGGCATAATTCCTCCTTTCTCCATGACCCCTTCCCCGTAGGGAATGATTTCTCCCTCTTTATAAGGATTTCTTCATTCATTTTATCATGCTCTATTTTCTATTTTGGTTATTTGTGCAATCAACTACCTTAGGCATAAGGAATAGACCCTGTGATTTTATTGTAATAGAGAACTAAGGAGGTAAGGAAATTCCCCCTTAACAATGTAGGTCCGTGCCTTCTCTACAATTCACAATCTAAGAGAGTTGCCTAGAAAATTAAGACTATAAGTAACTTGTCCCAGCACTTTACAAATATTATCTCATCTGTTCTTCACAAAAACCCTGCAAGGTAAGTGTTGTTATTATCACCATTCTGCAGTTGAGGAAACTGAGGCAAATACGGTAGTTAAGTGACTTGTCAAGGGTTACACATCTAATAAGTATCTGTATTTGACATGGGTTCTATTAAAACCAAGGAGAAATAAAGATTAAATAGTCAATCAATAAGCATTTATTAAGCACCTACTATATGCCTGGCACTGTTCTAGATGTGTAAATAGTTCCTGCCTTCAAGTAGCTAAGAGAAGCATGGATATATTTTTTTTAAATTATCACAGCATTACTAATTTTAAAATCTTCAGAAATTTTCCACACAAAAAAAGAATACTCTGCCAAATAGGTAATTTATGGACATAAAAAATGAAAACCACCCTTTTCACAAGAATCCTAACGAAGCCTTCATCAGGCACTCTTAAGACCTTTAACGGGACTGAATTAACCTCAGAGTCCATGTTTTGCTAGGCTGACCCAGATTTTTATAGGTTATGTAAATATTACATTTAAATTGCTGTTTATCTCCATTCAACTTGTAGACAAAGAAATAAAAAAGCTGCCTGGAAATGGGAGTAGGCATTCACGCTTTCCCACCCTCTTCAATGGTGACTCAAAAAAAAAAAAAATGTTCATGTTTTCCTCTCAATCTGACCCTTTGTTCCTACAAATGCTGGTTCAAAGCCCAATGAAAAATAACAGTTTTCCTCCACGCCTGTACACATGGAACATTTCTGGGGTCTAGGCTATTTTGAAAGGCAACTCTAAAATGAGAAGTTATGGGGCACTTAGAAACAGCGTCCTTACGACAGTATGGGCATAAAGTTTCTTTGTAGTGAAATTAAGAGTATATTCTATATTATCATGCCAGATGGTACAGATAGAGCTTCACATCTGGAGTGAGAAAAACCTGAATTTAAATCCAGCCCCAGACACTTACCAGCTGTGTGACCTTGGGCAAGTCACTTATCTACATTTTCTCTGTTTCCTCATCTGTAAAAGGAACTGGAGAAGGAAATGGCAAACTGCTCCAATACCTTTGTCTGGTGTCACAGAGTTGGACATCACATGACTGAAATGATGGAACAAATATGCACTTTCAGATATGGTCTCATCTGTTATCATGTTCGTCTTGACCATTTACTTTCCTACAGAAGAGGGTCATCATGTAATCCTTGATAGCAGCTTTCTAGGTTCCCCACATTTGCAGGGTCAAGAAGCTCCTCCAACACAATGACCCCAAATGAATTACTACAGACTCCTAAAGTCTGGTCTTGGAAGTGGCCGTGCCCTAGGGAGGCCCGTGTAAATTTAAGGAATCATTAAAATAATCTCAAACTCAGAATGTCAACAATTAATATGCTCTGATTTCTGCCTATTCTCTCTACTTCAATTTGGGTTTCAATCTGAGTTGACACTCAACCTCCTATGGCAACCATTCCACTAATTCCTCTCAGCACTGTCTCTGTCCTCTCTCCTTTGTGCTGAACATAACACCTAGCACTATCATTGTCTACGCATGTGTCATTCCCCTGCTCCAAAGTCAGCTCCTTGAGGATCAAGTAACTAAGTTACAATGAACTACACACAGTAGGCACTTAGTAAGTGCTGGCTAGTTTTGCTTTTTGCCCCCACAAAAGATGAAAAAATTCATATGGCTATTAAATTGAGGGGCTGCTTTCAAACACAAAGCAAATCCACTGGGCCTTCCTCTAATCTATCAATCTGCTCAATATTCATTTTTCTTTCTTTTTTTTCCTGTTAGTCTAAATTTTTTTTTATAAAATATGATGCAGCTTTACTGAATACATTCTTTTTGCTATTTTTATTGAATGCCTTAAATTTTGATCCTGCATAATCATTTAACTTACTTCTACTACTGCTGCTGCTGCTGCTTCTACTACTAACTTTTATGCAACACTTTAAGGTTTACAAAGTTTTGGGTTTTTTTAATTATCTCAACTGATCATTCATTACCATGATGAAAGGTTCCCCTAGTTTCATTTTTCTGGCACTTTTACAACTTTGATGTATAGATAAAAATAGGGTTTGACCAGATGATCACAGTGACTCTTCTTGGTAGCAGACTTATGATTACCATCCTGACCTAAAACTGAATGAACTAGACCCTATCAGGTAAGCAAGCTATCCCTCAGGTATAATTTAAGACTGTATGAGGTAGATGAATGAATTCATGTAGGCTGTTTATAACATGTAGTGTTCAGACCTCTGTAAATATTCAGGAATTCTTATTTAACTATGGCTTCTCCCTCAACTATAATATTGTTTCTCTTTCAAATTTAGATCATTAACTTTTTCAGTGGACATGCAATAAAGTGTGGATATGCAATAAATTGTTATAATATCATCATCTTTATCTTAGGTAAAATGTTCTACAGAGAAACTAAATGCCTTCAATCTAAACAGAACTCACATGCTAAATAAACATCAAGAGAAAAAAATTTCTTGGCCTACATAATCCTATTTCCTATTTCATTTTACTCCCCAGGGTTATCTTGCATCAACCATCCCTTCTACCATTTTAGCAGGACTCAACTGTTCTAATAATCAAAATGGGATTTTCCTGAGGTAGACCTGGTAAAAGGCCAAAAAAGCAGGCAAGAAATCAATACATTTATCAAGACCTGCTATGTTCCAGGCACTGTGTGGTGGTACCTACCACGGTAACAAATTTGGAAGGGGAGAGGGTTTGGGGGCTAAAATGATGAGTTCATTTTTGAACATGGGGAGTTAGAACATCTATGGAACATCCATAAGGCAGCTAGGTGGTACAAAGGATAGAGCACTAGCACTAGGGTCAGGAAGACTCATCTTGATTCAAATCCAGTCTTAGAGACTTACTAGACTCATCTTAGTTCAAATCTAACCTGTGACTCTTAAGTCACTTAACCCCTCAGTTCGCCTCAGTGTCCTCATCTGTAAAATGAGCTGGAGAAGGAAATGGCAAACCACTCCAGCATCTTTGCCAAAAAAAACTCCAAATAGGGTCACATAGTCAGACCTGCCTGAAAAACAACTCAACAAACAGAACATCCAGCGCAAGCTGTCTAATCCAATAAACAGAGATGTGAGAATTGGGTTCATTAGAGAGGTCAGAGCTAGATAAATAGATCTGAGAAACATCAATGTAGAGATGACAACTGAATCCATGGGAGCTAATGAGATCTGCACTGTACTGAGGGAGAAGAGCTTTGTGAAATACCCATAGCGGATGGACTCGACCAAGACGTCGGATAGGCAGGAAGAAAGCTAGGAGCCAGTCATATCCTAAAAATCTAGAGAGAGCCTTGGGAATCTCTCCAGCTCTGCCCTCTGTCCAGAGCTCTGGCCCACATCTCAAGCTGAGCGTATCCAAAACTTGCACATCTGCTCCAGAATCTACCATGTTAGCACATTATTTCTGTAATACCACCATTCGTATAGTTCTACCATGAAAAAAACTAGATAATATCATGTTTTTCCTTCTTCCTCAGCTTTCACAGTCAACCAGCTACCTCTGCAGATTATTTCTACCTCTGCAGTATTGTTAGTAATGCTGTTAATAGTCCTGTTAGTAACTATTCCCCTTTCTCCATTATCACAATCACCTTCCTATTACAGGCCCTTAATGCCACTTAGCTCAAAAACTTGAATAACCTCCAATGACGACTAACAAGCACCACACCATTCTTTAAACAACTATCAGATCTTTCCTGTGCATAGACCAGAAGTCACTCCTCTGCTCAAAATTTTTCAATGGCTCCTTACTACCCATCAACTGAAATTCAAACTCCTTTTCCTTAATATTCAGTGTTTCCACGATATGCAGCTAATATTATGCCTCTCTGAATTTAGTTCATACTACTGCCTTCCACAAGCACTATATTCCAGCCAAGGAGTACTACCAATGTTCTCCTAAAAATGTCCTATATTTTCCTGCTCCCTTCTTGAATTATTCCCTAGTTTTGACATGCCCTCTCACCCCTCCCCTGCCGGGTGAATTCCTAGTCATCCTTTAAGTCACCAACTAAAATACAATCTCTTTCAGGAAGGCTTCCCTGATTGCCCCCATTTCATTATGACCTTCTCCCTCTTCAGATATCTAATGGCATTTTGTCTGCACTTTCCCACTTACATGTTATTCTGTACTTTGTTTAGTTACGAATGTACTCTATCCTCCTACAAAATGGAAACACCATGAGAGCACAGGTGTGTCAAATTTCTGTACCGAGAAGGTGCTTAACAATGCTTCTCAAATTGAACCTGTTACTGAAATGATCTGATGTTCTTTGACAACAGGGAATGAAACTGTTATTTTTGCCCTGTGGTCTACTGTTTGGGGATTGGGTTATTTTTCTTTATTATGAGTGTGTCATGACTTCCTTTTCAAAGTACAATGAATATAAAGGAAGATTTACATAGCTAATAATCATCATGAGAGATTGCAGCTGCCAATGGAACTACGATGTATAATTTATATTAGTCACTAGAAAAAAGGAAATTGAATTTCTCGATGATTAAAGGGTAGAAAAATGGGACCTGTGAAGAGGCAGCATGGGAGTGCAAAACAAGCTGGGTGTGCAGTCAAAGGGCCTGGGGTTGAATCCACTGGCAACACACGTGATCTTCGGCAAATCACTTAACCTTGCTCAGCCCCAGCCTGCTCATCTGTCAGATGATGGGGTTGGACTAGGTTACCTATAAGGCCCTTGCCAGTTCCAAATCTATCATCCTCAGATTAGGGAATCTGAAGAAAAAAAAGGCTACTGGATATATTCTACCAAATATACCAAGTAGCTATTTCTGATCACTAGTAAGAAAAAAAAGAAATGGGTTTAGACTGCAGGACTCAGATGATTCTTATGGGAATAGTGTACTTTGGAACAATGAAGAAAGCTCACAGAATGTCTGGTCTCTGAAGACTGACAAAACATAGCAGTGACAGAATAAGGTGGATATATACTGAGGAAGGTGGCACGATGTAACGAGAGAGCTGCAAAGAGAACTGAACTTGACAGTCAAAAGTCCTGGGTGCAAGTCCCGCTTTCAGCAATTAACCTGCAGTTTCCTCATCTGTAAACTGATGTCTGAGATTACTTTCAGTCCTAAACTGACAATCTATGATGATGTTGAAGGACCTCTAAGAGTCCCTTCCAACTCCCACAATTTAATCAGCCTTGTAAAATAATCCAGCATATGAGTAGCCATCAAATAAATAGCTGAACACTGAATGGAAGGTAACTTCTGTAAAGGATCCAGTGAGTTTTTTCTTTCTTGTTTTCTCTTACCCTGAAGCCCATAGAATGGACAGCACTAGGCCCCTGCCCAAGCGCCACTTAAGGGCTGTTTTCTGGACCCTCCTGGCTTAAGAGTGATTATCAGTTGTTTTTCTCTCCCAATTTGATTTGGTTATTTCTTCTTAGGCTCATTAAAGGGGCCATCCCCTGACTACTTCTTAAACAGGCCTACTCACTGAATGGGCATTACCTCACCCTAAGTGAGTACCTAAATAGACCTTGACCTAAAGGGGCCAAGGTCTCTCATTGCATCCTGGGTCATCTCCAGTCATCCTGATGAATATCTGGTCATTGGACCCAGATGGCTCTGGAGGAGAAGTGAGGCTGGTGACCTGCACAGCCCTGCCTCACTTAAAGTCAAGTGCAAGTCATGTCATCATTTCTCTGATGTCATGGTCTTCTTCATCAAGGAAGGACGAACACAACAACATAGGATAATTCACTTCTTCACATTCCTTAGCTGCAAATAGGCAAATTCCTCTTGCCCACAGCTGAGAATTAAGAGGGAGTCTTGGAGAATAAGAGAAGGCCTTGACTAGGACCAGGCAACAGGTAATATTTTTCCTCCCTCTTTGTTGGGAGAGGAAATTTAAACTTCAGCCAACAGTCATCACCTTTACCACGTTGGGTTATCTGGAGATACAAAATCCCAATTATGTAAATTGCCATAGTCCTATTAATTTACATTTTTATGTGCTTCACAATTTTTCTGGGGCCTCCTTAATTAAGTTAACAATGATCGGTTACTACCAGATCTAATGACATGTTCTCAGTCTTCATTGTTCTTGAAGATCTTTAGCGTCAGACCCTGTAAATCATCCTCTTCTGGATACACTCTCATCTCCCATGACCTTGCTCCCTTCTTGGCTTTCCTCCCACCTGACTAATCTCTTCTTTTCAGTACCTTCATCCATGGCAATTTCACTAACTGCAAGTATGACCCAAGGCTCTACCCTGGGCCTGCTTCTCTCCTCCCTCTACAATATCCCATAATCTCATCAGATCCTGTGGGTTCAATGATCATATCTCTGTAGATAATTCCCAGCTCTATCAATATATCCAACCCTGGTCTCTTTCCTGAACTACAGTTTTTGAGCATCAAAAACTGGATATGCTATTGGTATCTCAAATTCAACATTCTCAAACAGAACTCAGTATCTTTCTCCCCAAATCCACACCCCTCTTTCCACCTTCCCCATTAGTGTTATGCACAATTTTCCCAGTCGCCCAGGTCTACAATCTCAGGGTCAACTCCTGTCTGACATTCCATAAAGATACTTTCATAACATCTCTCATATATGTCCCATTTCTTTCTGTCATATTGCTGCCTCTCCAAGAGTGGCCCTCTTATTTGGACTATTGCAATAGCTTTCTAACTATCTCTTGGCCTCAAGATTCTCCTTACTCTAATAAATCTTTCACTCTATCCCAAAGTAGAATGGACTGGTTTGGCAGCAAAGTTTATAGAATTATTGATTTGGGGCTTGAAGGGACTTTAGAGGTCACCAAATATCCTCTTGTTTTACAGATGAGGAAACTAAGGCAAAGAGAGGTCAAGCAACTTGCCTAGGGTCACACACTTTATCAGTGTTCAGGGAAGGATTTTAATGCACTTGCCTGTGATTTTCCTAAAACCTAGGTCTGACCATTTCAACTTCATCCCCACCCTCTCATTCTCAATAAATGCTACTGACTCCCCATTACCTCCAGAATCACATATAAACTACTGTTTATATGTGGTATTTAAAAATCTTCCCAACCAGGTTCCTTCCTACCTTTCCACTTTTCTTAAAATTTGTCCCCTTCTGTGTACTCTATGGATAACTAGCCTGGAGTCAGGAGGACCTGAGTTCAAATTTGAGCTTAGACACTTAGTACCTGTGTGATCTTGGTCAAGTCACTTAATCTTGCCTGCCTCAGTTGCCCCATTTGTCAAATGGAGATGGAGAAGTAAATGGCAAACCACTCCAGTATCTTTGTCAAGAAAACCACAAATGTGGTCATGGAGAGTTGAACATGACAGAAATGACTCCACTACAACAAAGTGTTGTTCAACTACTATTCAACTTTACGGGACTCCTTGTTGTTTCTTTAAATAAACTTCATTCATTGCTTCTATCTCTGTCCCCCACTGCCCCCTCACCTCTTTTGCCTTTCTCCAACTTCCTTCAATATTCAACTAAAATCTTACTATCTGCAGGTAGTTTCCAAATATCTCAACTGCTTTCACCTGGTTCCGCTTTCTCCATAACTTGTATGTACCTCGTTATTCCCATGCTGCCTTGCCCATCAGAACGCACAGTTTCTTGAGGGCAGTGGCTATCTATCTCACATGCTTGAAGTGGTATCCTCAGCATTAGCACAATGTCTGGAATGCAGTAAGCACTAAATAAATGCTACTGCTGATATCCCAAAGTGGAATAGGCTGGTTTGGCAGGTAAGTTCATAAGATTATTGATTTAGGATCAGCAAATATCCTCTGTTTTACAGATGAGGAAACTGAGGCAAAGAGAGGTCAAGCAACTTGCATAGCTAATGAATGTCCAGGGAGGGATTTTAATTCAGGTCTCTAGCTTTTCTCCCTCACTTGAAGTCCTAAGAAAAGCAAGAGAAAACTAAGTTTCAAGTATGTTTTAGACACAATTCATTCATGAACAGGTTGCATAAATAACGATGACTTACTTTGTTTAACCTCATTGTTTACTGAGAGACTGCTGCCCTGAACACCCCCCCCACCCCCCCACCCCCCACCCCCCACACACCTCCCACCCCTGCATTATAAGCTCCTTGAGGGCAGGGACAATCTTTTGCCTCTTTTTTTAACCCCAACACTTAGCACAGTGCCCCACACATAACAGGCACTTAATAAATAATGATTGACTGACTGCCTGAGAAATAATGTATTTTAAGTCAAGACCACCCCCTGCTGTGAAGCTGGGCAGATCACCTGCCCACCCTTCTAGAATTATTTCTTCATTGGTAAAATAAGGGGAGTTCAACCAAATGACCTTTGAGTCCCCCCCAAATAAATCCTCAGAGCTTTCTTTTGGCCTGGGGGGACCACATTGGCTAATTCCATCAGCCACAGAAGAAAAGGTTGCACAAAATATCTTCTTTAGAGTAGATGCTAAATATTATTGGAGTGGATAAAATAACTGAGCAACCATTAACATGAAAACAAATTCTATCAACCATTTTTTGTCCTTATGTGATTAAGAAAAATTAAAATTCGCATGTTGCATTAATTATACTTTAAATTCCTTAAAACTTTTTTTTAAAATAGTCTCAAAAGAATATAAGCTTAGATATTGATTTTGGTTTTATGTCCCCACTTCCCCCCATACACACGCCAGGTTCCTAGTTCAGCTCTTTGTAACCTGCAAGAGTTTAATAAAAGCTGTTCCACTCAATTATGTGGTTGTATATCATTTTACATTCAAACACTTTTTGATCCCCTACCACCCTAAAGGAGAACATAAACTCCTTGAAAGTAGGTCCTAACTTTGCATTGATTTCCCCAGTCTAGCAGTACCTCACACACAGTAATAACTCAATAAACATTCATTCAATTGGATTTTATTTTATGAGAATTTCCATTCTCCAGCTCTTTCCTCTCCTTCATTGAGTAGAATACTCCTCTCTGCTCCTTGTTACTGAAGACATCATACAAAAAACATACCCTAGAGCTTTACTTCTAATAACGAAATATAAAAAAGAGGAAAAATTGAAAGGGGAAAACAGATGAGGAAGTCAAAATTAAATGCTCTGCTGTCAATGTGATTAAAATAAGAATGCACATGTTTTATGCTTGTTAAAAGATAACAAAGAACCTTTGAGAAGTTATCAGTAATATTCCCAGTGCTCATTTTCCAGTGATGGGTTTTTCTAATAACATCTAGTTATAGGTTTTTCCAAGACACTGTTGAACCATGTCAATCTTTCTTTCCACTGTAATCTTTAGTCTGTGAAAAATTAAGCAAAGGAAAAAACACACATAAGGTTCTAAATTTAAGGGGCACTGTTTTAATAATTCATGGTCTTTGTTCAAATCGTAAAATCAAAATGTTTTACTACCTTACAATTCTACTTTGGTGTAGGATAAGCAGAACTGTGCTAATGAATCCACAATTTTATACTTCAATCCCTATGCATTGGGGTTTGTTTGCCAAAGAAATATACATACCCCTCCATACACAACCTCCCCTCAATGGCCACAAATTATACCCCTGATCCTAGACAAGAAACTCACAAAAGTCCTCCATTGCTAAAGAAGTAGAGAAAGAGCATAGATGGTTCTGTAAAAATCAGTTTCAAAACACCGCTAAATCCATGACTGCACCTATGTAGACATTCCTTCCAACACTACAGATTATTAATCCATCCATGCTTGCAGTCAGTCATATTTATTAAGCACCTACCATGTGCAAACCACTGTGCTAAGCACTGGAGATCCAAAGAAAGACAACAAAATCCAGTCACTCCTCTCAAGGAAATCAGTCTAATGGGACTACCCATTCTACTTCACTCACTGTCACATGGATCTACCTCTTGTACTCTCTTAACTTTACATGGACATCAACTGAGCCCACGTACTGTCCATCTCCTTCTCACTATGTAATGAGCTCAGCTTTTTCTGAATGCATATATTTCTCTTCAAGGCGCTGTGGCCTGCTCACGCCCATCTCATGTTCTCCATCACCCTTTGGGTAAGCTTCAACTCCCATTCTTTGTCAACTTCAAAATGTCACTACTCATACCTGTATATTACTGGAAGAATTCCTGCATTTAAAAGGTTAGTCTTTCCTTTGGGGGAAAGGATCATTTTAAAAAAAAAAACTGCAATTTTTGACAAGCAGTCAATTTATGATCCGTTTGAAGTGAATTACTGATAGACAAATTCGATGGGTTGTCTATCATAATCAGCACAAGAAGTTCACCCAGTTGTATTTTGTTGTGTTTCCCCAAGTCTTGTTGTTTAGTCATATTTCAGTTGTGTCCAACCCTTTGTGATTCCATTTGGGGTTTTCTTGGCTAAGATGGCATTTCCTTCTCCAGTTCCTTTTACAGATGAGGCAACTGAGGCAAACAGGGTTAAGTGACTTGCCGAGGGGGCCACAGGGCTAGTAAGTGTCTGAGGGCAGATCTGAATTCAGATCTTCCTTACTCTAGGCCCAGCGCTCTATCCACTGATCCACCAGTTGCCTCTTAAAGTGATTCTAGATCTTGCTCCAGAGGCTCTTCAATATTCCAGTGATGCAATCAGCATAAGGTCATCCATAAATAGACATCTCTGGAAGAACTCACCACCTATAGAAAATCCATCTTCGGAGGGGACTCCTCTATGACGGTGGTGAATACCCTGGTTGAATTTAAGTGTCCTTGTACTTTTTTCCCTCTACATATTCAATGATCCATTCACACCCATCTCTCTGCTGTTCCTTGAAGAAGCATCACTTTCTGATTCTGTGCATTTTCAACGGCTGGGCCTCAATACCTGGAAAGTTCCCTCTCCTTTTCTCTACTTCACTTTCCTGGCTTCTTTAAGTCCCAGCTAAAATATTACCTTCTCCAAGATGCTTTTCCCCATCCTTCTTAACACTAATGCCCTCCGCCTCTGAGATAACCTTTCAATTACTCTGTACATATCTCCTATGAACCATACTGCCTACCATATCCTCTCTCAATAAAATGTAATCTCCTTGAGGGCAGGGATTATTTTTTGTCTTTCTTTGTATTCCCAGTACTTAGTTCAGTACCTAAAATAAGTGTTCAATGAATGATTCCTGTACCTCAATTAATATTAATAAAGCAAAGTTCTTAGTTACATCTTTCAAAGTCATCTTAAATAATTTTGAGATGTTCATGGAAGCACTCTGTTGAAAATGTCTTTAAGGCAGCATTTTCACTGCCAAATCAAATAGCTTGTTGGGTTGTTGATTTTTTTTTGAAGAGTCAACAAACAGTAAGCAGAGTAGAATCTTGTATTAGCTACACCTTTCGGACAACTGAAGTATTCCCCTGTGGGATACTGTTTGGAAAAGCCATGCTGTTCTCTCCCAACATCCTCAACTCAAGGATGGCCTCAACTTATGTGTAAATTATTTTATAAACATCTGGCATGTATGGGAAGGCTGGTACTTACTTATATTCTCTCAGCTGTTCTGGGGGTTGCAGGATAATGAAAGTCAAGCTTATTTTACTCCCCATACCTTTGGTTTTCTCCCACTTTCAAATACCTTGAGAATCAATACCCCAAAGCTCTTAAAATTGTCATTTCCAGCACAAACCTATTTTGTTCTACTCCAGTCCCTATTGCTATCTTTAAACAAAAAAAAAAATCAGTTCCATTTATATTTCCTCTAGAAACACATGAAATATTGTATAATGTCAGAGTCCTAATGTTGTAGCTCTACTTTTCTCAACAAGAAAATGATATTCTTTTTTGTGGAAAAAAAATTTCTACAATCCTTTTTCCATTCCTGTCCACTTCTTGAAGTCTTTCCAACTATACTTAAAGATCTCCCATTGTGTTATCAAGCAATACAGCTCCCTGTCTTCCATTATCTTTCTTGGTAACATCTCACCAATGGGTTTTTATTCTAACCTAGAGCAGCCCATGGTGACCCTCTCTCTGCTAGGCAAGGAGATGACATGTTTGCTGGCTGAGGTGCTGCCCAGAATCTTCTGGTCTTCATGTTTTTGGCAATTAATTTAATCTGCTAAACTGTGTTTGGGGGTTTGGGGGTTTTGTTTTTTTTTTGGTTCAGTCGTGATTGAATCTTTGCTGACATCATTTAGGGTTTTCTTGGCAAATATACAAGAGAGGTTTACCATTTCCTTCTCCAGCTAATTTTACAGATGAGGAAACTGAAGCAAACAGGGTTAAGTGACTTGCCCAGGATCACACTGCTATTGCATGTCTGAGGCTGGATTTGAACTCAGATTTTTCTGACGCCAGGCCTGGGGGGCCTATCCACTTTACCACCTAGCTGCCCAAACTTTGGTATGAAATTTATAATTAATGGTACCATCTATTGCTTCATCCTCTTTCCACTTTAACTTCACAAGATAGGTCACAATGGAGTTGTTTTTAATTACATACAGCCAGCATCTTTTTCTCATTTTTTTTATTCTTCCTATGTATTAATTTTTAGTTTTACTTTAACAAATCACTATTCTGAAAAATACGTCAAATAATTCAGGATGACTCATAAACCAGGAACAAGTTAAGTCATTTTCTTCCTCTTAAAATATAATCAACTTTAAAAAAATATATATTATTTGGTACTTGACATGTTCAGCACCCTCTGATTCTCGTCTCAAAGAAAGTATTTATGATGAAATAAGTCTGAGGCTCTAAGGAGCTGACAAGTCTACTTGTGTTTGTAGGTCTTTCTTCCCAAATCTAATTTTCCAAGACTTTTCACCATTATCCTTAAGCCCACATTGTCACTGAAGTCACCAACATATCAAAATATATCTTAACCTAAGATTCCTGTCTAAATTGTCACAATTGTTCTCCACTATCCTCTGCAACAAATTATGGCACCAAATCACAGTAATTTTAATGATTATCTTTTCCCAAATACTTTTCATGTACACTACAATACGAGATGATCAAATATTCCTTTTAGGGGTGTTTTGTATGGTTTTTGAATACACAATAAAAGCAACTCCAACAACTCTTTTATTTGCATCTCCAAGCAGAAACCAAGAACCATCCTTCCTTTTAGCTCACAACTTCCTTATTCCTTCTGGTTTCATGCATAACAATTACATCAAGATTGACAGCGGTGAACCATTCCTCCATTAACAAGTCATTGTTGAAGACAGGGTCTCACACTTAAGTACCGAAAGGGAAGTTAAAGTTTAGAGAGAGTTAAAAACCTACGATCCCTACCACTCTCCACAACTCTGTCATTATTCCTGTAGAATTAGAGGGAGGCAGCACAAGATTGAGGGGCATTCTTAATTTTTTGTTTTGTTTTATTTTATAAGTTGCCATGACCAAAGAATTCATTGCCAAGTGATCATACTGGCTAAGATGACTCTTAAAAAGCAGACAGAATCTACTTCAGAAGAAAAATGACACTCATATGCCAACCAATTGAAAGCCAACACCTTCGTGGGCCTAGAGCTGCAAGTGCCCTCAGCATCTTTTAGTGTAATCCCCTACTTTTACAGATGAGAAAACTGAGGGCTAGGGAGATTACTTACTTGCTCAAAATCATACAGGTAATAAATTGTCTTTGAAAGCAGAAAACAAATGGTGCACCTCGCTATAAACAAACAGAAGCTGTTCATACTAACAATCTGGTTTACTCTGATCTTCTGGGCCTACTATCTGAAATAGAGATTATCACAGAAAATGGGCATTGTGACCAAGGAATTTCAGCATCTCCAGTTCCAAAATTAACACAGCAACCCATCACATGAAAAAATCTTTACATAAATCAAAAGCAGTCTTGACTGTTTAAGGAATGAGACAACAAAATCTACAAAAAAAAAAACAACAAACGCCCCACTCACGCCTGGCTTTACAAGAAGAGGGAGCTCAGATGTCTCAGCATGATTACAGACAACTGTACAAAGGAGTCTTTTTTTCGCAGCATGTTAGCTCAACCGCTTTCTCAGAACAGTATTAAAAACCCCACAAAACTAAGGATAAGCTACAGAGCATGAGTGGCTTTTCTTCTCTATTTCTCCTACCATGTACCTCCTAACCTATCATTTCCTCCTTTCCTGCATTCCTCTACAACCAACTTTTTTCCTGGCACATACAGCCAGTCTGGGGCAGTTACAATGGATGGAGCACAGTGCCTCGAATCAGAAAAGCTCCTCTTGCTGAGTTCAAATCCAGCCTCAGACACTTAACTAGGTGTATGACCCTAAGCAAGACAGTGAATTTTGTTTGCCTCATTTTCTCCATCTGTAAAATGAGCTGAAGAAGGAAATGAGGTGTTCCTGTCAAGAAAACCCCAAAAGAGGTGACGGAGAGTTGGACGTGACTGACAAACAAAACAGTAGACAGTAATTCTAACCATCTACCATCCGTTCTGTTCATTTGGACCTTTCTCCTGTAACAGAGGGGATGCCTAAGCTTCTCCACTTGATAAACAGGTACCTGCATCTCTTGGGACTGATTCGCCTGGCTTTTCCCTGCCTTCTTTAACTAACAAAGGTCAACAAGGCAAACCTCTAACTCACCACCAACAAAACACACTAAAGGAAATTCTGCGACACTTTCTAAATAATACAAGAACAAATACCACCTGTTAAACTAGGAAATAAAAAGAAATGGATAAACATTCATCTCAAACTTCCCCTCAAAACCTGTGAAACCTCATCAAGTCACTCACAGGAAAAGCAGAACAAAGAAATAGTGAAGGAAACAGCATCATACCCTACAGAATAATCATAATGAGACAAATCAGTTCTCTGGATAGGAAAATACCTCTATCAAAATATCCGAAGTACAATCTACCACAAAAAGTTCTGGCAGAGTACAGAATCAACCGTCCAACATAATGATGGAGACAGAAGCCATGGAGATGTGGGGGAGGGCCTGGAAAAAAAGCCTTCTAATGATAACTACCAACATTTAATTCAAAAAGGATGTAACTGTTATATTTTTAGAAAGAGAGGACAAGACTAATTTTTTTTCTAAATTCAATATTCAATCAAGAGAACAAAAATTCATGGTTTTGGAAGAATTTCAGTTCAATTCAACAAATGTTAATTACGTCCTACTATGCTGAAAGTGTGATACATGGTGATTAATCACTATAGGACTAAGTCAAAAATAAAATAGTCCCTGCCTTTAAAAAGCATTCTACATGAATACTGGTAAATAAAGGAAAGAGACCATGTGAAGCCAGAGGACATTAAGAAGTGTGGGTATTGGGATGGGGTTCTCATAGGAGGTGGCATCCTAGCTGAACCATGAAAGAAGCAAGAGATTGTAAAAAGTTAATAAATGTATGTAGGGAGTGGGTCAAGCATGGAGGATAGCGGGGAGAGGAGAACTTCTCTATCCACAAATAGGGGAATCGCACATCAAGTTTGGGAAATAGCTTAGTAGGCTAATCTGACTAGAACCTAGAGGGCTCAAAAGGAAGTAACATAAAATAAGTCTGAAAAGGAAGGAAGGAGCCTGGTTTTTTATGTAGGAACATTTAAACGCCAGGCTGCAGAATTTGTATTTCATGGGAGAGGCAATAGGGAAGATTTTGGGCAGAGGGCAGATGGGGTCAAACCTTTGTCTCATGGATATGAATTTGGAAGTCATAGAGAAGATAAAAAGGGAAGAGCCTGGAAAAGTCTGTCTTGTGTTCCTATTCACCAATAGCAAGAGAATAAACCCTTATCGAAGATTTAGAATAAGACACAGAAGGGCTTAAAGAGGTAAAAATAGTGAGTTCTGGCCAAAATGGGGTTCATTATCTTTCCTCAAAAGTTGTGCCCTCTTCCTACCTTTCCAATTTCAAACAGCAAGGCCACCACCATTCCCCAATCACTCATTTACCCCTCCATCTAATCGGTTTCCAAATCTGGTCAATTCTATCTCTCTGACATCTCCCAAAGCTGCCCCCTTCCCTCCACTCACACAACTACTACCCTATCAGAATCCTTGGCATGAACTATTATAATAACCACCCAACAGGTCGCCCTGTCTCCAGTTTCTCTCCCCCTTCTAATCCACTCTCCAAACAGTTGACAAATTGGCATGTCTAAATGAGCACAGGCCTGATCACTCCCCTGCTCAAGGAGCCCCACTGATTCTCCCTTGTTATGTGGGATAAAACATAAACTCCCTTGTTTGGCTCTTAAGGCCTTCACAATCTGGCTTTAGCCTAGGCTTACCTGTACATGAGGTTTTAGGCAAACTGACCTCATTTCATCCCTCATCTCACCTCCACCTCATGGAATCCCTAAGTTTGTCCAAATCCCAGTTCAGATATCAATTCTTACAGGAAGGCTACTGGCGCCACCTCCCCAATAAATGACTTTGGATGCATTTAGTATCTACTTGTCTAGACACATATTATTTCCCCATCAATACCATGTAAATTCCTTAAAGGCGGAGATAATTTCCTTTCTATCCTTGTATCCCTGATATGCTATTAAGAGAAGGTGTTTAATAAATGCTTTTTAAATACATGGTGAAAGTGATTTGCCAGGTCATACCAGTAGTATATAACAGAATCAGGATGTGATTCCCACTTCCCCTTCCCTTGACTACAGCAGCAAAGCTTTCTGCCATAATTATACGGCTGCCTTATATAAAGGGGAAGGAATAAGCATATGTAGCACTTACTGTGTGCCAAGCACTGTGCTAAATGCTTTTAATTATTATCTCATTCGATGCTTATAATAATCCAGAGAGGGAGGAAAAGGATATTATTATCACAATTTTACAGAAGAGGAAACTGAGGCAGTATTTTAGGGTTAGTGTCAAAAGCTACAGAAAGGTCGAGAAGAATATGAACTAAAAAAAGCTATTAGATTTGGCAATTAAGAGATCACAATTAACGTGGGGTAAACAGCTTCAGTTAAGGGATGGAATTAGAATCCAGACTCCAAAGAATATAGAGAATGGAGAGAAAGGACAGCAGAGACACAAAAATGACTTTTTTGAAGGTGTCTGGCTGAGAAAGGGGGGAAAGATGACAGCTATCAGGAATGCTGGGTTCTACTTATGGATATTAGATCATCTCACCTTACCAACAACGTCAGTGAGCAGTAACAGAAAACCAAACACTATGAAAATAATTATAACCCAAGTCACAACACCCTTAAGAGAATATGAACAGGATAAGTTCTTTGAAGGATCTGACAAGTTTCTCCAAATGGAGTCCCAGCAATGTATACTTGAATACTTGGCAACTTCGATATGTAAATAGGCACAGAAAATGAGTGTGAAAGCTAAAACTAGAAAAATTGGATTGAGGCATCCAAGATACTCAGAAGCCTCACATCTACCCTTCACAAGTACTCTCTTCAAGAAAAGTCAGAAGACTAAGGACAAGGTGAGCACCCAAGATGTCATTAAAAATGATAGGTCAAATGCCAGTTTCATTTGAAGATTTTTTGCTGTTTGGGTCCCCCAAAATTATGTTTTTTATTTTACATATACTAAGAGATAAAATATAGATAGATTGATTGAGAGGTAGACTATCCCCCCAATAAAATATAAATTTAAGAATAAGGCTTAATACACTTAATATTAATACAGAAATATTTTGTAAGTGAATACTTTTATGGTTAGTCCTGACAAGCCTACTCTGCCTTAAGTGGCACAACTAGGAGGTGTAGTGGATAGAACACCAGTGCACAAGTCAGGAGGACTTGAGTTCAACTCTCACCTCAGACACTCGACACTCACTAGCTGTGTGACCTTGGGCAAGTCACTTAACCCCAATTGCCTCATCCTGGGTCATCTCCAATCATCCTGATGAATATCTGATCACTGGATTCAGATGGCTCTGGAGGATAAGTGAGGCTGGTGACTGCACAGCCCTCCCTCACTCAAAACAAAGTCAAGTGCAAGACATGTAATCATTTCTCTGATGGCATGGTCTTCTTGGGCAATGAAGGACGAACATACACACACTCTGCCATAAGAATATTCATTACTGAATTTGGAACTCAACATTAGTAAAAAAGAATGTTAAAATTGTTTTTACATGTAATTAGGAAAAAATAAAATATTAAAATATTGAAAAAAATACCATTCATTTGTAGATTAACTTTCTGCCCTCATTCTCTGAGGACCAACTGTAATCTTTTATCTTTCTCTAGTGTTTTCCTTCTGACCTTGTATCCCGAGTTCACAGCGTAGTACCTGGCACATGAAAGGTGATTAATAATATTGTATATATTACATATACTATATTGTGTATATGTAATAATGATGAATAAAATTAGTAATAAGTGACTGATAAATGCTTCTCTGCTTGACTGATCATCAAGTTAAATAATTTATCAACTAGAGCTATAGCAACATTATAAATTAAGATGATTTGATTAAAAAGCATCATGGCAATTGTTGCTTTTAGAACCAGGTAGATGTATGTGTGGTAAAAGCAATGCTTGATTAGAATTAACTTCAAGGTGAATCACCAAGCCAGAAGAAAGGATTAAAATGGGAAAGTAATGCATGTGATTATAGCTATTTCAACCTTTTTAAATAAACTGGGAGTCCCCTTTCCACTCTTCGCTCCCCCTCCCCATAAAATAAAATAAAAACCCAACTGGGAAATGAAGAGTACTATGAAAAGACAGCTTCTTTGGGATCAGCAGAGATCTGGGCTCCAATCCCAGAGGTACCACTTAATTGAATTTAAGCAAATCACTCAATCTTCCCTCAACCTGTTTCCTCATTTGCAAAATGAGGGGGTTTTACTAGACGACTTATATGGTCCCTTCCAGCCCTAAATCTACAATTCTGAGATCCTAAATGATCCATGCTGATTCTGACCTTTCTGTAGATAATCTTACCAGATGCAAAATGAAGCCACGGACAGAAGGCCAAAGGAGCCCAGAAATCTCCTTGGCCTTTTTAAACATTCACTCTCCTTGGTAAGAAGAAATATAAGGAAGCCAACAGCAACACAGGTCTAGCATATAAACTTGTTTGCAAAGGACTGTGGAGAAAGATGAAAGATTACAGTTGGTCCCCAGAGAATGAGGGCAGAGGAGACCTCTACAACTGAATGATATTCTTAAGGCAGAGTAGACCTTCCAAGGCTGAGCAGAAAAACATTCATTAATTCACAAAATATTTGAGTGTAGCAAACAAAGAATGTTTTTCACGTTCAGGACCCTGTGACTTCCCTGAATGCGAAATTCTACAGGCCAACCACTGAACCTCACCTCTTGGTTGTGATTCCTGGCCCTGTCCTACTTCCTCTTTGGGTACTGCTTTACCAAGTCTGCTCCCTCCCACCCAAATTTACCGCCTGTCTTCTTGGCTAGGTAGCACAATGATTCTACTTTTTGTTTTTGCTCTCTGTGACCCCATTTTGGGGAGCCTTCTTTGCAAAGATACTGGAGGGATTTGCCACTTTCTTCTCCAGCTCATTTTACAGATGAGGAAAGAGGCAAACAAGATCACGTAGCTACTGATGGTCTGAGGCTACATTTGAATTTATAAAGATTAATCTGCCTGATTCTCAGTCCAGTGCTCTATCCACTGTACCACCTTTTACTAATTTTTACTTTTTTTCCTAGTTACATTTTTAAAAATTCACTGCGTCCTACTCCACCCACACAAAGTTCCCCAAACATAGTTCTAATATTACAATCAGCAACAGAAAGCAAGATGAGTCTGACCCTGCTGGGGGCAACCTCTCTTGGGGAGAGACGATGGCACTGATAGTGCCACAGTGTGGGTCTGAAACATCAAAGGGCACCCACGCAAGGGAAATGAGAAATGCACCGGTGTCACACAAATTTTACAAAAAATATTTTTAACAGGAACTGCAACTATACTAAGGTAGGAAACTAGTAATGAATCTCTACTAATGCCAGTTGGTAACTGCTAACCAACTAACTGTCTTTAAAAAAGTCACCTGGGACACGGAGGTTAAGTGATTCAACTGAGAAGGTCACAGAGCCAATGGCTGTCGAGTCTGCACTTGAACCTAGCTACTTCTGAATCCCTGGGCCAGCTCTTTATCCCTATTCTCCGGGTTCCTCAAATTAAAACATCCATCAGCCAAGGCAACAATATAAACTAGAATGAAGTGATTAAACTGAGAATTAACACGAAAGTCTGGTTCTTTAGTATTTTTTAGCTGAACAACTTACATCTCATCTAAGTAATCACTACTTTTTAGTTATTAGGTAAACGGCTAGTCACAAGACATAATGCAAAAATTCCCAATAAACATTCAAGAAACAACAGCAATTATTTCTGGTACAAATAAAAAGTCTTGAGACAAATTTCATATATGGATTATGGAAATTAATATCATGATAGACAGCTATAGCTTACTTCCTTAGCATGTTTATAATAATTTTACAACTACAAGGGACCTTAAAAATTTGAAATGAGTTTTGCACAGTAACTCCATCAGCCTGCAACTTTAGTTTGATATGTTCAAACAGGCAGGCCTTCATGTAGATCCACCTCAGAATTCTAGCAGTATGGACCATCTGGCATTACCTTATAGTTATAATAGCTCTGTATCTCTCCACGCCAAGGAAAATCACCGTATCACAAACGCAAATGACACTCAGGCCTTGCACTAACAAAACAGGTAGACTCCCAAGTAGGAACAGACCTTATCCCAGAAGAGCATTCTCAAATTTGCTGCTTAGAACTCTTAACATTTTCCTTCCTACAAAATAGGACAAATGAGGGTGAGATTCCCAAGCTGGTTTCCACAAAAGCCCGTTTTGCTCATTATATAGCTGAAATAATAATCTTAATAACCATTAATCAAAAGGGGTTAAAAAATAAAGTGGAGTTAGAGCTAGATGGAGATCTAACAACTGAGAATTTCCAGCAGCAAGGTGGGGAGAGAATCCATCAGGAAGGTTGAGCTAGACTCCAACAGCTTCCACTTCAGTGGTGACTGCTGGACACAGCGGGTCAGGTCAGTACCAAAATACACAGGGAGACTGCCTCCAAGATACTGGATTTAGACTCAAAAGAGTCAAAACCCTTCAATTCAGAGAAGAAGAAATGAAAAACCAAAGAAACAAACTGACTTTGCCAAAAGTAACCCAGGTGGTGAGTTGCAGAGATAGTACTTAATGTGGTCTTCTGACTGACTGCTGTCAAATCACTGCTCTGCAGGAGAAAGTCAGGGCATAAAAGATCTGATACTGACCCAGTTAAAGGACTTTAGTAACTCAAGCACCAAAGAGGACCATCTTTTCATGAAGTTTCCCCTAAGACAGTTCCATGTCACAAGCCTCAAAATCATCTTTTATGGAGGATTCAGTATATATAGATTGCTTCTTTATATCCTCAGTGCTTCACAGACTGTATGTGGCACATAGTAAGAGCTTAATAATATGTGTGGATTGATAGAATTTAACAGAAATGAAGAGGCAGACTTCAATTATCTCTACAACACTTCTTAATCCAACATTCATATGTGCTGCTATGGGACTGAATTATGCTACCTTGGCCTAGTTCTAGCTGCTTCTGAAACTGAAGCAAAATGCTCAGGTAAGTAACCAAGAGCAAATGGAAGAACCATCGTTCTCCCAAAATACCACAAAGCTGCATTTTTATACTATGTTGTGAAACTCTGAGAAGGGGCAGGCAAGTCCTTAATACTTTTTATCATGATGAAGTAAAAACTTGTATCCAAGGTGTCCCAAGACACTTGTGTATCACACAGAGACATTCATATGATTAAGAACCAAAATGAGAATTTTCGAGAATTCCTAAGTAGGAAGAACCTTAAAGATCAACCAACAGTTAACGAGCAGCTGCGAAGTGCCAGGCACTTTTGCAGTTCAGAGGTCTTCATGACCTCTTTTTGGGGTGTTCTTGGCAAAAATAATGTTTTTGGGGGGAATTGCCATTCCCTCCTCCAGTTCATTTTACAGATGTGGAACTGAGGAAAAAAGAGTTAAGTGACTTGCCCAGGGTCACATGGCTAGTAAGTGTCTAAGGTCAAATCTGAACTCAGACCTTCCCAACTCCATGCCCAGCATACCAACTCCATGCCCACTGCAGCACCTAGGTGCCTTCACCTTCAAGCCTCCACAAAACTCCCTTCCAAAGCCAACGTTCCCCAGGCTTATTAACAGAATAGATATTGTAATATTGTGGAATCACATTTAAGCTTTAGTTAATCTATACTATAATCTAACAAATTACTATCACTTTTAATTTGCATCTCATTTTCAGAGTGCAGTACTCAAATGCTCCTCAAACAGAATCTGTCCAATGATGCAGATGACAACCTATCCATACTTCCCCATCTTGTGTAAACCTTGTCCTTGTACATGACCTCTCATAAATTAGAGGGAAGGAGGATGTCTACCTAACAGGAGAGAAAAAAATTCCAAGTTTTCTCCTGACATACACAGGATACAATGAAGTCCTTTTTTTGATATATATTGTAGATTATTCACAACTACCAAGGTCTCTCCACTGCCTTCTGTCAGGGTCATCAGCCTCATCATCATCGCTGAAATTTATATCAAGATTTAAGGTTTGTATAGCCCCTTGCAGACTCATTTAAAGCTCCTAACAACCCAGTGAAGTGGTTACTATTTTCTCCATTTTGCAGAAGAGGAAGCTGAGAGGCAAAGAGTTTAAGAGTCTATCCAAAAGAGAAATAATCACCAAGTTCATTCATTCATTATTTGAACAACCCTTTATTAAGCACCACTACATCTGAAACACGATGCTAGGTGCAGAGAAAGATACCGAATCTCTAAAGAACCTACTTTTAGCAAGGCATTTTATTATGCAAACCCTTCCTCACCCTGTAATTAACTGAGAAAGTAATGAGTAAATAATTGTAAAACTAGCCTTAGCATTTTAGTGCGTATTTCTCAGAAGCGCATAAGCACAGCAGCAGCAAAGTGCCAGTGGAGAATTGTTCTTTTCCCAAGATGGTAAAGAGGGAATATAAGGTGAATTTTTTCCATCACCACTCCCAACAATCCAAGAGCTAAGCCCTACTACTGACATCTAAATCACAGAACCATGGGCATTTTCCAGGTATTCCTAGTTTTCTTTTCAAGAAACTCTACCAGTAATAATTATAATTAAATAATTTCTATGTCTTATATCTGTGCATATACTTCACTAATCTAGAGACTGAACTTCCACCCAAAATCTGACAATCTAAAACCTAAACATGCCCCATAATTTGCATCATGAAAAATTAAAGGGGGGTGAAGGAAATCTGAATAACGCAGGAGATTCTAGCCATCATTCAACATTCTACCCATCATTCAATTCACAGTCAACTAGAATAAAACTATTTTCCACAGCATACTCTAGAACACAAAGTAGCCTCTTTTAAAAAGTTGTTTTATTGATACCTGTTGTTTTTATATCACCTACATTTCCCCCTATACCTCCTCCCAGAGATATCCTTTATAACAAAGATTTTTTTTTAATTTAGAAAAACTGAACATATTGGAAAAAAAGATCTGACCTCATAAGAAATGTTCTATACCTGTAGAGCCCCATCTCTACAAAGCAACAAGAGAGATCTTCTCATATCTCTTTTTCATAGTCAAGCCTGTTCTTTATAATATTGAAACATTCAGTTTTGATTTGTGATTGTTCATTCCATTTATATTGTAATCACGGCGTAGTTTTGTTTTCCTGACTCTGCTCACTTCACTTTCTATAAGTTCATATGCTTTCCATGCTTCTCTTTATTAACCTTATTCTTGGTTTCTTACAGCACAGACATAATAGTCCCTTAATAAATATTTGTTGAATGAATTAATGATCCTGAAATGTCTCAATGACCTTAGCAGTTGTTCTTCAAATGGACTATTTATCTGTAACATGGTCTAGTGGCACGGACCCAAAGGGCTGCTTTGTAAAGAGATTCCAGTGTGTATCCAGGGGAGTTTTATTTTGTGTGTGTGTGTGTATATCCAAACACCATTTGGGATCTCTCTTTCTGATCTACATGAACTCTTTTTAAAAAAACAAAAAATACCAGTTCTTCAAAATTCTTTCTTTAAAAAAAATTCATCTCTCTCACATCTATGGGCACACAGTAGGCTCTCAATAAATGTCTTCCGCTTAAATTCCAAATTGTGAGATTAAAAGCCTAATTCAAGAAAGGGAATTGCATTGCTTCTGGCCTGAACCAGGAAAAAAAAAAAAATCAATGCAACCTACAACTTCAAAACCTTTCTGAGGGTAATTAAAATAAGAGAAAGCCTTTATTGGAACTGACATGAAGCTTCAGTATCAGTTAAAGGGATAGTGCCCTTGTCTTAATATATTTTCTCCTTATTGAAAAGAAATTTAAAAGCACAAAGAAAAATTACCACCCTGATTCAATGGTTAGAGAAGAGTATTTTCTTTATCATGGAAATTCAGTTAGCAGTCTTTGACCTCAGTAATTTTACAATATAATTTCTCTCATTTTTGGTGAAGTTAAATGCTCTAAAGTACTCCAGAAGTTTCCCAATTTGAAAAGAAGCATGTGAATTGGCTTCTTTGCAATAATCTAGCTAAACTCAGAGTACTTCTGGTGAATATTTATACATTATTCCAATAAGTGAAAATGAAGATATAATTATTATCTCTGTATAACAAATGGAGTTCCTTTAACTGAGATTTTCAATAATGAATTAACATTAGGCAAGCAATGGCTAAGAGACAGAGTTGTCAGTGAAGAAAGAAATGGACTTGGTAGTTAAAGTCAGTTGAAATTAGGAAGACCTGGGTTCAGGTCCTGTCTCTGATAGCTCAGGGCTAGTCACTTAAGCTTTATTCAGTGCCTTGTTCCTGTGGAATCATTTCAGTCATATGTGACCCCATATTAGGGTTTTCTTGACAAAGACACTGGAGCCATTTCCTTCTCCAGCTCATTTTACAGATGAAGAAACTAAGGCAAACGCGTTAAGTGACTTGCACAAGGTCACACAGTTAGTGTCAGAGGATCATATGAAGGCAGGATGCTGAGTCTTCCTGATTTCCAGTCCAGTGCTCAATCCACTCATACAACCAGCTGCCCCAAGCTATGACTCAGTTTACCACTGCTGACTTCAACACTCTACGATTCAAATAAAGACACTTTGTGGCTACTTCCTTTACATGATACATTCTCAAACCGCTATGGAAAACATAAAAATACAGTTATGTAATTGAAATTGGCTCTTTTCAGACAATCCCAAATTAAGTCTTTTGATTTTTGTCAATAATTCAATTATTTTGAAATCATCTTTATCTAGGCACTATCTTTTTTTTTAAGATAAGTGTTTAGTAGCTAAATTAATTTGACCTCCCTCTAACCAAGAACATTACCTTGGCCTCCATCGTTTCAACTATTCCCATTAATTCCACTGAAAGCCCAGTTTTATGAGTTTAAAGAGAAAACAGGCTGTTCACGTTAATGACCTGGAGATGTACTTTTCAGTTACTAAGCTTTAAGTATTAGTAGATTTACACTCAACCAATAAAAATGCAAAGTAAATAAGAGACTGATAGAGATGCCACACTGATATGTGGGTCATAAAACATAGGTCCTACCTGGAAGTCTTATTAAATATTCCATGGCTGCTTTTATAATTACCTGAAGCTCCTATATGGAACTACTCTCCACAAAGCAGAATTCAGTACACTCCTGGACAGATTTGTCTTGGCCCCCATCCAATGCAAAGGAGATTAGTTCTCAAAGTACCAAAAAGACCTTATGTAAAGCAGATTTCACTCGGGGGATCTCAAAGAGGTTTTGAAATAGCAGGATTAAATACCATCCAAAAATGAAGGGTTCACTTGGGGAGTGTGGGGGAGCTGTCAAATCGCTGTGATGTAGAATCACCAGGTATCAACAAAACATGTTGGGTTGTTCGTTTGTTTTTTCAATTACACAACATTCCAATTCCGGACTACGCACTTTTTGCAATAGATAGTTATGCCTCAAGGTCTAGAATGCTTTCTTTCCTTTACTCCAATGACTCGATCAATATTTACTAAGTGCCTGCTCTATGCCAGACATTGTGCTAAGCACTGGAGATACAAAATGAGACAAAAGACAGTCCTGCTCTCAAGAAACTTCTAATCTAATGGGAGAAACAACATACAAATATATACAAACAAGCTACATATGGATAAATACATAATAGATAAATAGAAACAGATTAACATATCTATATTACATATATAGATAAATAGAAATAATAAATAACTAGAAATATAATTTCTATTTATAAATAATAGAAAATAATTAACAGGGGAAAGGCATTAATGCTTTGGCTCCTTTTAAGATTAGCTAACAATCTATTCCCACAAAGTCCCTCCCAAATCCTGCTAACTGTTCATCACCACCCCTCCTCACTCCACCCTTATGTACAGGCAAATTAATTTGTATTTTATCTGTATTCCAACAAGGCTAGAGACAAACTGTGAAGTGCACGAACTGTCCAACTAAGGAGTTAATAATATATCCTAAAAGTAACAGAGAACCACAGAAAATTCCTGAACAGGGGAACAGCCGGAATTGTGCTTTACAAAGTTTATTTTGGCTTCTGTGTGAAAGACAGATTAGAGAAAGAAGGGTCTTAAAGGCCCACTTAGGATGCTGTCGCCATGTCACCTCTAAATTTCCTTGGACTGCTGACTGACTGGGGACATGATGCCTACGGTATGTACAGAGTTGTTGTAAGGATTAAGTAAGATGATGGCTGTGAAGGTGCTTGGAAAACTTAAAACAATATATAAATATCAATTATTGCTTATTATTGCTACTAACAATCTCACTTTCTGTGTACCACTAAAAGAAGTACAAGGAATATCTTACAACTAGATTGAAAAACAATCCTTTAAAAACATAAATTTGAAAGACATGTTTCCATAGTCCACTTTGGACTATACGCCTGCTCCCCAGTGTTATGTGGTTAATGAATTAATAGAAATGTGTAAGGAAATATCCCTCTCTTACTCCTATTTTATTTGGTCTAGGTTACTGGCGGGAATAATCCATGAAAATGATTTCAATTATGCCTCTTTCTCTCTATTATCCATTCAGTTCCTTTTCAATCTGTCATATGAAACGATTTTCAGAGGCTAGGAACCCGTAATGGGAAATGCCCAGGGCTAAAGCAACTTCAGGAAGCCAAGACCCCTAATACTCAAAAGGTTGCATGACTACCTGTAGTAAAACAAACATAATTCACACTTTTGGTTACTATCCACTCCTCCAAAGACAACGTAAAGCAGAACAGCAGAAAACAATTTTGGTTAACCATCCACCTGTAGCTTACCTTTCCTGGCATTAGATGGCAAATGGGAATGGGCTCTCGCTGATACTTGGGGTGACCAGTGAGACTAAAGCAGAAAGGAAGGATATAGGTGTTTTCAGGAGTTAGGAGACAAGTATACCATAAAACTCTAAGAAGCAAAAAATAGGAAATGCATCGGTTCCTCTCAAAAAATAAGTCAACTTCCCTTTGTTTTTTAGTGGCAAAGATGAAAACCAAATTATCAACACTTCTTGTAGTAACATTGCAGAAATGACAAAGAGGTTATTGTGAGATTTAACAAATCAAACTTTTTATTAAAATCCTTGATTTCTTCCAGGTAAACTGAATGAAAAAGGAGCTGTCTTAGACGTGGTGGAGACAAATAAATGCTTTTCCTCTCAGCCTCTTTCTCCCTAAATTTTTTAGACTCTGTAATTTGTTAGCATCTCCTGTGGGTACCACACCAAATCTGAGCAAGTCATTGGCACAAATAATCTCTTTGCCTCAGTTCCCTTGACTGCCAAATGGGAAGAATAACAGAACCTACCTCCCAGGGTTCTTGAAATAAAATTATATAATATTTAAGGTTGTCTGTAAACCTTAGAGTGCTATGTAAATATTATTATTCTACAACCCTTAACATATTTCCTTGAAATAAAAAACAAGTTAAATAGCCTATTTGATATACTGTTTGTTTACTTTAGCTCTCTGGGTCCTGTAAATGAGGAAGTGATTCTCTTTTTGTCTTCAATTACAGACCATAATCACATATTTTGTAAATTTCTAAGACAATTACTCATTTTTTATAGGTGATCACATGTTACATTCTACAAGAACTATTCCCTCTCTAGTTATCTGGAGCCCAAGAATGTTGTCAGGTTTTTCAGACCTACAATCTTAAGAAATAGAGCACTGAAGTAGGAATTAAAGATCTGGGTCTAGTTTTGGATTCTGTTTACTATTCCACTTACAAGGTGCATGACCCTGGCGAGTCTCAATTTATCTATAAAATGCCTACTTCACAGAACTGCCATCAGGATCCAATGAGATAATATGAGAAGAGCACTCTGTAAACTGGATCAAATGGGATAACATCTATAAAGCTCTAAATAAATGTCAATTATTGTTATGATAAGCACCGTGGTATATGTTTGCAGAGAGGTTTATACTCAGAAGGCAGCAAACAGAACTCTCACAAAGGGCAAGTCATTTCTTGCTTGATCTGAAATTTTCTCTGATCAAGTTTAGTTCTTAAGGGATTCTATTTATATCAGGGCAAGAACGCAGAGCAAGGAGAGAAGGTCTTTCTTTATAAGATAAAGGCAAATGATAATAAAGGGATAAGCGGAGAAGTCCAAGATCAGAGATGAAGCAAATGGCGAAAGAAAAGTCCTCCTCTCCCCTAACTAAACAAACCAGTAACTAGGTAATTCTCTAAGGTTTAATTATTCACCCAGCTGAAGACAGGTTTAGAATTCCACACCACCCAGCCCCAAATCAACAAAAGTCCTTATACCCCGGGCTTCAAAGGAATCAGGAAGTGAGAAGGAAAGAAATCTAATCCACAGAACACCTACCCCCTCTTTTGGATGACTTTCAGTAAAGCTTTTGAGAGGCAGTGTTCCCCAGAACCCCCCAGAAGCAGGTTCTGGTCCAGTATCTGACATATAGTAAGCTATGACCCTGAATCATTCAAGTTCTCAGACAACTCTCTCAGAGGATTGGGAGAGGGAGTTCCCTTTACCAATGAAATCAAGTCTCCTTTGAAAAAATAGTAATAAGATAACTAAGCATTTAACCTGTCGTAGGGGTTCTTAACCTGGAGTGTGTGAATGTATTATTTTTATATTCTGACAACTGCATTTCAATATAATTAGTTTTATTAGTCTGACATTTATTATATATGGCATATATGTATATACTATGCATAATATATATAATGTATAGTAATTCTAATATTATATTTATTTACTTAAAAACATCATTCTGAAAGAGAGCCTATAGGCTTCACCAGACCATGAAAGGGATCCAGGATTTTTAAAAAGAAATTTTTCATTTCAGATAATAAATGACATTAACCTGATAATCTGAGGTTTACATAAGTCCACATACACATTTATCCCACTTGATAATTGCAAATTACTATTTTACAAAGGAAGAAACCGATGCTTAGCGAAGTTATGTGCATCAGACCCAAGATGACAACATTCCATGTTGCCAGGATTTGGACTTGCTCCTGATTCCAGGTCCAGGCACACAGTCCACAGAACAATAGCTGCCTGTCATCCTTCATACTTTCCAGGGATGTACACAATGATAATGAAGTTGATGCATGCATTGCTCAGTGTTTGGAAGGCTCTGAAAAAAGCCTGTGAAACATGGACAGCTTACCAGAGTCATGCCAGGAAACTGAATTGCTTCCATTTGCACTATCTCGGGAAGATTCTGAATATCACCTGGCAGAATAAGGTGCCAGACACTGAAGTCCTTGCTTGAACTAAACTGCCAAGCATTCAAACTATGCATCAGAAAGCATAAGTCTGATGGGGCCATGTTGTTCAAAAGCAAAATTTACACTTGCCCAAAAAACTATTTTATGGAGAACTTGCATGGGGCAGGCCATCACGTAGTGGTCAGAAGAAGCGATATAAGGACACTCTCAAGGTCTCTGTCAAGAACTTTGGATCTGACAGTGTAACATGGGAGACACTGGCACAGAACCACTCAGCATGGCATGCCCACATCAGAAAGGGTGCTGTGCTCTATGAGCAAAGCAGAATTGAAACAGCATAAAGGAAATACAGGATACGCAAATTTGGAATATCCATCCCAAATGTTCACCCAGACTATCTGTGCCCAAGCTGTGGTGCAGCATTCTGAGCCTGCACTGGACTGATCACTGAAACTTGAGTTTATCATGGTGATATCATTTTGCTTCTCTTCAAGAACAAGGGACAAAAACCAATCAGGTAAGCCATAGAATATGAGCTATCAAAAAACAAAAAACCAACTGCTGATTCAAATCAACAAGACAAATATTCTCATCAGACAAAAGTACTGTGGATGCCCTTTGCTGTCACTTAGGACTTTGCTGTTATTAGGACAAAAAATAATTCTTAATAATTGGGTTACTTCACTTAAAAACGAAAACAGCTAAAAGCCTTGTTGTTTAGTGGGAACCAAGGATGTTTCTATTTAACCAGGCAATCCATCAACAAATACTGGGGCTTTGGTGGTGAGGTGGGGGAGGATGGAAACTCTTCATAGAACTATTCCAGCTATGTAGTTCTGCTAAGTATCATAGCACAGTTGCACAGCCACTTAAAAACAGTCAAGTTCTCTTATATTACTGAGAGCCCTCAACTAAACGGTTACTAATTCTGTGTGCATTGTGATGCGTGCTCTACAGTATTATATGAAGGGATTATTCATTTGAGTGGTATTGCTGGGGTTGATACATGGATCTCCCTAAACCAGGGTGGAGCACTTGTGGCCTGAGGCCACATATGGCTCTCTAGGTTCTCAAGCTTGGTCCTTTGACTGAATCTCAGTTTGGATTCCATCAAAGAGTCATGCTTGAGGACTTGGAGGGCCACCTGTGACCTAAAGACCAGGTTCCCCACCTCTACCCTACACAAACTCTTTAGATCAATTAGACTGATCAGACTGGCACACATAGTACACACTCACTAAATAATAGCTAAGTGCAACTCTTTGTCTTTTTTGCACTTTTGTTCACACTATTTCCACCACCTGGGAATACCTTTCTATTTGTACGACACCTGTCCAAAGAGTACCCCATCTTTTGAAGATCCAAATTTCATTTCCTACGTCAAACCTTTGCTGACCATCCCTATACTGAGTTATCTCACGATATCTTCAAAAATCCTATGGCACTTAAATCTGGTGGTATCCAATTACTAATTAAAGACTTGTCTCTTTTAAGTCTTTACATCTTACTTTTCAAACTAGAATAAAAATCAAGCTGGTGTTTCATTTCCTGGGCCTCCTCCAAATCCCCAGGACAGACACAGAGTGTGAAAGTTGGAGGGGATCTCAGGGATCAACCCATAAATCAAAGAATCCCCATTATAATAAAGGAGACAAGAGTGGCTATCTCAGCCTCTGCTCCAAGGAGGAGGCAGCCCATTACACTTTACATCTGCTCTGTTAGCAAATTTTTTCCTGATAGCAAATCTAAACTTGCCTCTCTGTAATTTCAAACCACTGCTCTTAGTCCTGTCCTCTCAGTTCAAACAGAACAAGTTTAATCTTTTCCCCATGACAGCCCTTCCCCCCACTAAGTGCTCTCCCTTCCCCCCACTAAGCAGATGCCATCAGGGACACCCATCCTGGCTTAACTCCAACCTAGACTTGCAGGAGGGATCTCAGAACCCTGGAACCATTTCATCCCTAAATCTACTCCCTATTTTCTAATAGTGGTGTGTGGGCCAGATACCTCCTGTACTCCTCTACCTGCTCAAGACATAGCTGCTTATGCCACTTTGGAGAAGCAAAAAGAAATTGGAGTTAATAAGCAAGGCTTACCATCTATACTACCCCTGCAACCTTATCACCTGCCTCTCAAGGTCACTGTCCTGGAGAGCAGGGACTGTTTTTTTTTTTCTATTTGAAACTCCAGCACTTAGCACAATGCTTAGCAAATAGAAATAAATGCTTTTTTTTATTCATTCATCCATGTAATAGGAATTCAATAAAAAATTTATTAGGTGGCATAGATTTACACATTCACAAAGAGAGAGCTTTTTAAATTATAAAGAGTTCTTCAAAGTGAACTTCGGCACTGAAGTCAAAATATTTTCTAAAGAATCACATTTTGAATAATACAATGAAATTCATTAGCCTAATGTACAAATATTCACTCTGCTGATTCATAATCAGCAATATATATATAACATATTTTTATTCAAGAATATATGTAATATATAATTTGAGGTCAATTTTTGTTTATTAAAAATTGGTGGTTGGGATAAAAAGGAAGGGATTGGTAATAAACTTGAAAATCTGAGAAATATTTTTCTCACTGCTGGAGAGAAAATCTTTAAGAAACTGTACAATGTTAAAAATCCTTTTATAAATGTAAAGTCCTCTTGTTAGCTTAATAATATTAAAAAAGTATTACATTTATAACTTCATTCATAAAATAATCATGTTTGACATTTAAAGGGGCCAAGATTTCATTCTGAAGCCCATTTGGGTCTCCTATGGATCCTGTAAGACTCCAGACCATGGTTTCCCATAAATCCTCCAAAGAAGATATCTCCTGTGCCTTACTCATGCTAATTAACAGGATAAATGCAAAGCATAGCATATTCATTTTCAGAAAAGAAAATGGGGGCAGAGAAGAGAGGGAAAATTTACTTGCTATTATAACATGGAGCTCAGTCTCATTTTCTGAGCTAACAGAAAGCTTCTGATGCTTCTTTTTTAAAAAATAATTTTCATGGAATTGTGAAAAATTAATGCTTGACCAGACTGATATAAATTTCTCTACTATCCTCTCAAGCTAACAGTCTATATCTCATCTCCCTTTCATATAGCCACATGCCTTGAAAAAACTGTCTCCATTCCATTGCCTCTATTTCTCCAACCTTTGCAACAAACTGGCTTCCAACCTCCCCACTCAACTGAAATATCTCCGATATCTTTTACCAGTGATTTATCTCTTAATTGCCAAATCTGATGGGTTTTTCTAAAATCCTCATCCTTTTGACCTCTCTTCAATATCTGACATTAATGATCACATTTTATTCCGGGATATTCTCAACTCTTGGGGTGTTTTTGACCCTGTTTCTTCTTGGTCTTCCTATCTCACCTCTCCTTTTCTACATCACCAAACGTATCTCATGCCCTCTAACAATAGGTATACCTAAAGCTCTGGCACTTCTTTTTCTCTCTCTTCACTCTCTCTGGTTGACCTCACTAGTTCCCATGGGTTTAATTATCATCTCCACACAGATCGATATATCTTGCCCTAGTCTCCTGAGCTCCAGAACACATCACAAACTGTTTATTGTACATTTTGAAATGTTGTCCCATAGGCATTACAAAAGCTACATGTTCAAAACAATCAATCAATCAATAAAGATTATCTTTCCTCCCAAATCCTCCCTCAATTCCTTACTTTTATCCAAGATACCGCCATCTTTCCAACTGCCAGCTCACAACCTTGGAGTTAACCTTGCCTCCTCATTCTCCCTTATTACATATATCTTGCCAAGGCTTGTCAATTTTACCTCCACATCTTTCGAGTGTCTTCTTATCTCCACTCGCAATACTACCACATTATTTTATACCCTTATCACCTCTCACCTGGACTACTGTAACAGCCTCCCAATATGCATATTTCCAGTTCTTTCCTCTCCAATCCAATGCTATACACAGCTACAAAATTGAAATTTCCAAAGCTAAGGTCACTTTGCTCCTCAATAATTACCTATAGGATCAATTATAACATGCTGTGTTTGACATTTAAAGCCCTTCACAATATACCCCAACCTGACTTTCCAGGATTCTTACTTGCACTCTCTGCAATCCAGCCCAGAGGTATCAAACAATACAACACGCCAGAATGCAACTCAAACCGGATTAAACTGTAACTGGAAAATATTTAACAAAATAAATAAAAAGTACAACAAAACATACATAACATTTTACAATTTTATTTACTACATTTTAAAATAAAAATACAACAGACCACAGATAATATTAACAGTGGTTTTCTAAGTCAATATGCAGCTTGCAGGTATCCTTGTGGAAGGTTTAATGGACTCCATTTCTATCTGAGTTTGATAATATCGGGCCAGCCATACTAGCTAGGACATTCTCTAACCCTCATTCACAGCTTTTGCACAGGTGGTCATCCCCTCCTCCAGTTAACACATTCTCTCCTTATTTCTTCCACCTCTTAGAATCCCTAGTGCTCTACAAGGTTTGGCTCAAGAACCACTTACTACATGAAGCCCTTTCTGATTCCCCTTCAGTGACTAATACCTCCCCAACAAAAATCACCTTGTTTTTCATTTTGTAGTTATTTCTACATTGAAAAGATGGGCCTTTGCTGGAAAACTTGGGGTCAGTGAAAAGTGCTTTGAAATTTCCCAAAAGAAAACTAGCCTGCTCTCTCCCTTTTCAACTCCAGGACAAGCTCACTGTCCATCTGTACCATCTGTCTCAGACATATATACAGTTGAGCAAACTATAGGTTGAACTTAGATTCATATTAAAATCTGGAACATAGACATTCTTCATTTGGTGTTTAGTTCCTTTGAATGATTATAAATCTCTTCCAGACAGCTCTGAAATGTCTTGGGTCCTGATGCTAGCAACACAATGCTATCCACAAACAAGAACATCTGGAAAATTTCATCACCCCCTTAGAATGCCTCACAGACCTGGAGTCTACTAGATATCTGCTAGCACAGCGACCAGTACTTTTGGTGAGACAGACAGACATTTCCCTGTTTTTCACCTGATATATATTATTAGAGGGTCACCAAACAGGGTAATTTTATTATTATGCCATCTTGAATAATCTTCATATATGGCTGAGGGAGACTTTGTTGTTAAAAGTCTGCATTCTGGACAGAGTCAAAAATAGTTTTTAACAATTGACGAGAAACCTAACTGGACCCTGTATTCTCTACAGCTTTGGATCAACTGTTATTTGGTAAACATGAAGTCCACTGCTGAATACCATTTGTGAAAAATCTGCTTGTTCCCAAGTGACAGCCTATTCAAAAATGCCTTCATCATGTATCTTTTCAAGGTTTTACCAACATTTCTGTATGGCAGTGAGATACCACTGCCTCTGAAGAACTAAAGGTGAACATCACAGAGGGGACAATGGAACGATGCATATGCATGATAGCAGCATGCTGGCTGCTAGATCTAAACCAACAATGAATTCTGAAGAACAAGAATAAAGGATATAATCAGATAACTGAATGAAAAGGAGGATGGGCTAGGCATGTGGCTAGAAGGCTGTAACAGGTGGGTGGTCTGAAGAGTATCCTCCATTGGTAGTTCTAAGATGTCAGAGAAAATCAAGAAAGTGGCAAAACATTGAGCGACAAACTCTAGGAAGACACAGATGAGGA
Source organism: Bettongia penicillata ogilbyi (assembly GCA_023548195.1). Lineage (NCBI taxonomy): Eukaryota > Metazoa > Chordata > Mammalia > Diprotodontia > Potoroidae > Bettongia > Bettongia penicillata. The sequence goes on from JAJHZJ010000291.1 coordinate 4,442,732, forward strand.
TCCTAATGGACAGATATGGATGAGCTGTAGTCTGCATCATCTCAGGGAACTTGGAAAACAATGAAGTCGTAAATCCTTGAGTATTAAGTATATTTTTCATGCTTATATACTAACATGTTGACTCCCTCAATAGGATGTTAGATCCTTGCAGTGAGAGATTACATCACTGTTAATCTTTATAGCTAAGGTAGGACTGGCATCTATGTCCAGTGCTATGAACCACTTATAGCCTGAGAGTTCAGAGAAATGATTACTTTAACGAAAACATACTCAATAAACCCCAGGAGAAGCGGACAATAAGAAGATAAAAATAAACAGGTGGACTTCAGAAAAACCTGGGAAGACTTATATGAACTGAAGCTGAGTGACGTGAGCACAGAGTCAGGAGAACATTGCACAAAGCAACAGCCACATGTGCATGTGCAGTGACTGATTTTGACAGACTTGGCTCTTCTCAGCAACGCAAGGATCTAAAACATTCCTAAAGGGCTCATGATACAAAATGCCATACAAATCCAGAGAAAGAACTATGGAGTCGGAACGCTGAATGAAGCAGACCATTTTCTCTTTTGTTATGTTTTGTTTTGTTTTTCTCATGGTTTCTCCCATTTGTTTTAATTCTATGCAACATGACTAATGCGAAAATGTGTTTAATAGGAAAGTATATGTAGAACCCATATGAGATTGCATGTTGTCTTGGGGAACGAGGAGGAATAGCGGGGGAGGAAATTTGGAATTTATGGAAGTGACGGTTGAAAACCGAAAACAAATTGCGCGAAAATAGGAAGTTTTACTTCCACACTTTGATGGGGGCAGGGGTAACCTAGTACAGTGAGGGGAAAGTCAGAAAACTACTGCACATGTCCGGTAAGGTGTTGAAGGGAAAGCTTATCAGAGAACATGAAGTCACATGGCCAGGTGATGGTATCCTGGGATATCCAAAGTTTGGAATTCTATAAGGGTACTGCCTCATCCTGCCCTGGTCGTACCCTTCTGGTGGCCATGCTGGAAGCTACCCGTTCCTTTAGGGGGAGAAACATAGAAGGCCTTCCCTCCTATGAACTCCACTTTTAATAAATTTTGCTTGATACCTTTTGTCTGTGTGTCAAGTTCATCTCTAACAAAATGAAATAATAAATTTGGGGAAAAAAACTGAAAAATATATAATGATGAACAAAAAAAAAAAAGATAAAAATACTCTGTAAAAAGTTCCACAGGGAAGTTCCAAAGCTCCCTGATCAAGCCATAGAACAGCTCTAATAATCTGCGTAGATTTTAATTAGTGTATTTATTGATCTGATACATTTTCAAATATAAATCATTTTCATTCTGGTGGCTCAGAAGCAGACAAATGACAAGAGTCAGAGGCTACCAAGCAAACTTTACAACCATATTATAAGAGAACGTACCTAGCAAAAACCCTAGTGCTTCATTGGACCGACATATTCTGCAATACTTGAAAAGCTAAGGGTGTTTTGTGTAATGGAAGACAAGCAGACTAGCTATTTTCTAAAGTCCCCTCCATCTATAGGCAATGATTCAAGTCACTAAGGTTCTCTGGACCTCAGTTTCCTCCTCTGTAAAATAAAGAGATAAGATTAAATGATCTCCAACATCCTTTCCAGATATAAGTTCTGTAGTACTATGGTCCTGCATGTTTATCATCACTGATATCTACATTCCCCAATCAACAGAGGGTCAAAGGATATGACAGGCAGTTTTCAGAAAAAGAAATAAAATTTATCCATAGTTATGAAAAATTCTCTAAATCACTACTGATTAGAGAAATGCAAATTAAAATAATTCTGAAGTAACACCTCACATCTATCAGATTGCCTAATATGACAGAAAAGGAAAACGACAAATATTTGAGGGGGTGTGGGAAAACTGAAACACTAATGCACTGTTGGTGGAGTTGTGAACTGATCCAACCATTCTGGACAGCAATTTAAAATAATGACCCCCACAATGCCACTACTAGGTCTTGTATCTTAAAGAGATTTAGAGAGAAAGAGAGAGACAGACCGACTCAACATGTACAAAAATATCTGTAGCAACTCTTTTATGATGGCAAAAAGTGAAAATTGAGGGGATGCCCATCAACTGGGGGCGGGGAGAAGGGGAAAGAGAGAGAAAGAGAGAGAACCAACATGTACAAAAATATCTGCAGCAACTCTTTTAATGATGGCAAAGAAATGGAAATGGAGGGGATGCCCATCAATTGAGGAATGGCTAAATGTGGTACATATACATATATGCATGTGATGCATTGTACTATAAGAAATGATGAGCAGGATGGGTTTTAGAAAAACTTGGAAAGACTTACACGAACTGATGCAGAGAGAAGTTAGTTGAACCAGGAGAACATTGTACACAGTAACACAATACTGTACAATGATCAACTGTGAATAACTTTGCTACTCCCAGCCACACAAAGATCTATGGCAATTCTGAAAGACCTGTGTTAAAAACTGTTATCTATCTCCAGATAAAAAACTAATGGTACCTGAATATAGATCAAAGCATATTTTTTTAACTTGCTTTATGTTTTAGGGGTTGGTTTTTTGTGTGTGTGTGTGTGTTTTCTTTCACAACATGACTAATATGGAAATATGTTTTACATGACTACATACGTATAATAACCTTTATTAAATTGCTTGCCTTCTCAATGATGGGTGAGAGTAGGGAGGATGGGAGAAAATTTGGAACTCAAAAATTTTTTAAAAGGCTAAAAATTGGTTTTTACATGGAATTGGGGAAAAATAAAATATCTTTTAAAATAATCTGACATTGCTGCCGAAAAAAGTTATAGCAGCATGACTTGGAAAAACAAATTATTCCCATTTCCAAAATAAAGTCTTCCATTTTTTCTGTATTTTCAAAATTAAATAATCATGGATTCTCCATATTTATTCATTTTTTTATAAATTAAATGCAAACTAATTCAAATGATATATGGAGGTTTAGTCAGGTGTAATGAAAAAAGAATTGGATTTGGAGTCAGGCCATGGATTCAAATCCTAGTTCTACTTGCTACCTATTACCTATTATCTTTCTAGTTCCAGTTTTCCTCTTCTGTAAAATAAGGGGTTTGGTTTGGACTGAAAGTTTTAAGATAATCTCTGAATGATCAACAATCTTCCAGTTAAAATTTCCCACTATTTAATTCTTAGAAACTACTTAGAGGGAGTAAGTAGAGGAAACAACTTATAAATTCATATAATAACCATTTTAATTAAAAAATCTAAGTTTGCAATTTTTCAGGGAGAAAAAACTTCTTTTAAAAATCTCTCAAACTACTCTAAATCTCTAAAACTGAAATTTCAATTCTCAAGGAAAAAACTAAAACTCCCATCCAATTGATTTTTTTCTTACATATCCCATATATTGAGGAGGAGGAGGTCTTACAATGCCATAGGCAAAAGTTGGGTGTTTCCTTAGCTACACAATATCATTAACAATAGGAAAGGTGAATCTATCAAATGAATGGGATGAAAAAATGGGCAAGAAAAAAATGACTGCTTGATTTTATGTGTTTGTTTTTTTTTTAATTCATCTGGCAATTATGTATTCTTTATTTCTGTTTTTTTCCCACCTATTATGTTATTCTTCTATTTCAAAGTTATCATTTCTTAATTAAATTTTTAGGACCTTGCCAAACAATGGTATGAGCTGCCAGTTTTTGTGTAGTACTTAAATGTATCCTGTGGTCTTTATAAAGAATTATATTGCCTCCAACCAAGCACAGAAATGGGAAATCAAGTGATGTGTGTTCTTAAAATTTACTTCAATTACTATAATTTTCAAGAACTATAACGAGATAAAGAGTAACTTCAAATTACAAAGAAAATCTTCCTTCATATACTGATCAATTTCTACTTAAGTATAATTTACATACAGAAAAGAAGTCTCATAGTTCCACCTATACAGAGTTTTTAAAAAGATGAAAAATGTTTTGAACCTTAGAATGTGACACACCTTCCTACTTATCTTAACATCTCTTTTTCCCTCTTTTGTGTGTGTGATATTTAAAATCCTCTAATAAAAACAGATAATTTTAAAAACCATTTCCTCAACCTCTCTGACAATGAAGCATGCTTCGTATGGAGAGTTGAGGTAAAGAATGAAACATCATTTTCAGATGTGGTCAATCTGTTGAGATGTTTTTCACAATCAACCACTTTTTTCCCCTAAAAGGAAGTGTTCCTACGATTGGTAGTGGAAAGAGTATGAGTTGATAGGGAGTAAGAGGATCACAAAAACATAAAAAATAAAGAAAGAAACATTAATGAAACAGTTAAAAATACACAGCAGAAAAGTGAAAGAAGGCAAAAAGGGAAACCAATTTTATTAACCATATTAAATTTAACATATTTTTTAAAAAGTAAGCTTACATAACAGACGTTCAATTTAACAATCCTTTTTTTCTTGCTGTTCTCCACATACCAAAAAAGAAATAATCAACAAGAACAAAAAGAAAAGAAGTACTTGACAATTTCCTAAAAGAGCCCTTTCACCTTCTGTTTGACCATGGGCCCAGCTTACTATCCTTTTACAAATTATATCAATCAAGAGTTTGGCCAGACTATCCACACAAGAAAAACTAAAAGGATGAAGAATGTTAACATGTCCACATTGTAACAAGTAATTGTAGCAAAAACCTATAGAGTTTATGTGATTGTAAATACAAATTTATACATCTATGGTACTGTACAATAACGTGTTCACAAGGTGCGATTAAACTCACGTGGCGCCGTCTGATTCCCAAAGACTTACATTCTAATGTTTGCTTAAACACTGAATGCATTTTAACTGTATTCTAATTTCACTTATGCATAATACATATATGAAAGTTCTTTATTAACCAGAATGTTGGGTTAACCACAACATTCCACTTACCAGCTAAGCTAAATGAGTGAGGTTTGTTGTAAATGAGGTAAGTGAGGGAAAAGACAATCCTGGCTCAGCCCCTTCTTGGCTGTGTTGTTTAATTGTTCTAAGGAGGTTTTCTCATTTGTTAAATGGTGATAACAAAGTATTTCATCATAGAGTTATGTGAAAAGTACTCTGTAACACCAAAATATTATATTGTGTTTTTCAGTCATTTCAGTCATGTCCAACTCTGTGACCCCATTTGAGGTTTTCTTGACAAATACACTGCAGTGGTTTGCCATTTCCTTCTCCAGCTCATTTCACAGATAAGAAACTCAGGCAAACAGGTAAGTGATTTGCCCAGGGTCACAAAGCTAGTCAACTTCTGAGACTAAGATGTTGAACTCAGGAAGCTAAGTCTTTCTGACTTTAGGCCCAGTGTTCCATCCACTGCTACTCATCTTAATACATTCCCTAATGCTGGCAAAAATGTTCTGTGCTTAATAATAAATGCTTGGTTAATTGTTTAAAGTAACTATGTACAAGGTGAAATAGCTTTAGGTCTATTCACTATTCAAATATACAATTAATTCTTAATTGTTAACAGATCCAAAACATTCAATGACCATAAAAACAAAACTGTTAACAACCCTGAAACTACTGAGCCTAATTCTAATAAAATCATATTACAGAAAATATAATTTTAAAAAACCTTTTGGGGGGGCGGAGCCAAGATGGCGGAGTAGAAGGACGCACGTTTACGAGCTCCGAAACCAAAGCCCATAGAATTAATGTAAAAAGAGTCCCCCATAACTTCTGGGTCAATACAAGGTGTGCAGAAATGGAGTGGAAGAGATTTCCGTGCCAGAGAGCCCTGAAGAGCCGTCCCCGGGGTCCGTCGCGCCCCGGAAAGCGGACCCCACTCCAACGCTGCCCTGGCCACGGTCCCAGAGAAGCTGACCCGAGCAGGCTTCAGGGACGGAAGCTCCGGCAGCCGGGAAAGTCCCTCCGCCCACAGAAGCTACAGGTCAGTGAGAAAGAAGGCTGGGCTAGAGGAGGGGAGCGGAGCGTCGCCGTGACTCGGGCCCCCGTGGGAGGAAGCGGCAGCGGCAGAGACGGGGGCAGGAAGTGGCGGAGGCAGAGGGGTGGGCGGCAGCTGAGGCAGCAGCGGCCCGGGACTCAGGAATCCCCCAGCAGCAGGCAAGATCTTCATTACAGAAGGTTCCTGCATAAAACCTGACGGAGCTGAGCCTGGGAGACAGCCCTGCCCCCACCCCGCTCTATTACTGAAGGCTTCTGCATAAAGCTTACCCTGAGGGAACTGAGCTTAGGAGGCGGGCCCCCCCCCCTGCCCCCACCCGCTCCATTCCTGAAAGTCTCTGCATAAAGCCCCTGAGGGAACTGAGCCTGGGAGGCGGCCCTGCCTCCACCCCAGTGCCAGAACTAAAGCTTGCTGCGGAAAGCACATTTGAATCTCAGAGGCCAAGCACTAGCTGGGAGGATCCAGGCGGGGGTGGAAAGGAATCTCAGAAGTCAAGTACCTGGCTGGGAAAATGCCTAGAAAAGGGAAGAAAAATAAGACTATAGAGAGTTTTTTCCAACAATTGCAAATGATCCTGACCTTCAGATCTGATGACGAGGACGTATTCTTGCCATCAGGGAAAGATGTGGAGGGTGGGGCCTCAGTACCCCAGACACCCCAGGGGGGTGGAGGGTGGGCTCAGGCCTTGGAAGAGCTCAAAAAGGATTTTGAAAAGCAAGTTAGACAGGTGGAGCAAAAACTGGGAAGAGAAATGAGAGAGATGCAAGAAAAGTATGAAAATCGGGTCAATACCTTGGTAAAGGAGACCCAAAAAAATGCTGAGGAAATTAACACCTTGAAAAATAGGTTCACTCAACTGGCAAAAGAGGTTCAAAAAGCCAATGAGGAGAAGAATGCTTTCAAAAGCAGAATGAGCCAAATGGAAAAAGAGGCTCAAAAGCTCACTGAAGAAAATAGTTCTCTCAAAATTAGAATGGAACAGATGGAGTCTAATGACTTTATGAGAAACCAAGAAATCACCAAACAAAACCAAAAGAACGAAAAAATGGAAGAGAATGTGAAATATCTCATGGGAAAAACAACTGACCTGGAAAATAGATCCAGGAGAGACAATTTAAAAATTATGGGACTACCTGAAAGTCATGATCAAAAAAAGAGCCTAGACATCATCTTCCATGAAATTATCAAGGAAAACTGCCCTGACATTCTAGAACCAGAGGGCAAAATAAGTATTGAAAGAATCCATCGATCACCACCTGAAAGAGATCCAAAAAGAGAAACTCCTAGGAACATTGTGGCCAAATTCCAGAACTCCCAGCTCAAGGAGAAAATCTTGCAAGCAGCTAGAAAGAAACAATTCCAGTACTGTGGAAATACAATCAGGATAACCCAAGATCTAGCAGCTTCTACATTAAGGGATCGAAGGGCGTGGAATAGGATATTCCAGAAGGCAAAGGAACTAGGACTAAAACCAAGAATTACCTACCCAGCTAAACTGAGTATAATATTTCAAGGGAAAATATGGTCTTTCAATGAAACAGAGGACTTTCAATCATTCTTAATGAAAAGACCAGAGCTGAAAAGAAAATTTGACTTTCAAACACAAGAATGAGAAGAAGTATGAAAAAGAAACAGCAAAGAGAAGTCTTAAGGGACTTACCAGAAGTGAACTGTTTACATTCATACAGGGAAAGACAATATTTGTAACTCTTAAAACTTTTCAGTATCTGGGTAGTTGGTGGGACCACACATACACATGTACACACATGCACACACATACAGAGATAGAGAGCACAGATTGAACTGAATAGGATGGGACCATACTTTAAAAGAAATTAAGGTAAATGCATACCTTAAAAGATATTAAGGTAAATGGTGAGAGAGAAATGTAGGGGGAGGAAAGAGAGTAACTATATGTCATTTAAGAGGCAGGTAGGAGTTTTTCTTAGTGGAGGGAAAAAGAGGAGAGCTGAGAAAAAAAAAAAAAGAACCAAAAAAAAAAACAAAACAAGAAGTTTACCCTCATCACATCTGACTAAAGGAAGGAGTGAAATGCACACTCATTTTGGTATGAAAACCTATCTTACAGTATAAGAAAGTGGGGGAGAAGGAGATATTGCAAGGGGGGGGATGATGGAGGGGAGGGCAAAGGGAGGAGGGAGCAATTTGAAGTCAACACTTGGGGAGGGACAGGATCAAGAGACAGAAGAGAAACAATGAGGGGCAGGTTAGGAGGGATGGTAATCCAGTTAGTCTTACACAACACGACTATCAGGGAGGTCATTTGCAAAACTACACAGATATGGCCTACATTGAATTGCCTGCCGTCCCAAAGGGAATGGGTGGGGAGGGAGGGATGGGGAGAATTTGGAGCTCAAAGTTTTAGGAACAACTGTTTAGTATTGTTGTTGCAACTAGGAAAGAAGACATACAGTTAATGAGGAATAGAAAGTCATCTGGCCCTACAGGAGAAAAGAGAAGATGGAGACAAGAAAAGGGAGGGATGACAGAAGAGAGGGCAGATTGGAGATAGGGAAAATTAGAATGCTTGGGGTATTGGGGTGGGGGGAGGGGATAAAAGGGGAGAAAATTTGGAACCCAAAAATTTGTGAAAATGAATGTAAAAAAGTTAAATAAATAAATTTAAAAAAGAAAAAAAAACCTTTTGAATCAACTCTATAAACAATCTTGTAAGGACAAATGTTTTTGCTAATCGGTCATTTTTATATTTAAAAAGTATGATAATGAAGAGAGCTGAGTTATTATTTTCTGTTTAGCTTTAAGTTATAATTATCCTTAATTCCTCTCAACCTTTCCATCAGTATCCCAAACTTTTCTCTTACTTTTCTCTTCTTCCCCATCTCCAAGACTAATACAGGGAAACAAAGAAAGGAAGTGGGAAGGGAAGAGAGGAAGAAGGGGAAAATGTCTCCAGTTCAGTTCTCTTCTCCTTAGTTCATAATCATACTTTTTATGTATAAGATTTATAATTCATACCCATGTCAGAAAATACTAGATAAAAAGAAATCTGTCACTTAAAAACGTAAGAGAGATGATTTATTAAAATAGTTGGGAATGTTTATCACAAGCAAAAAAATTATAACTAGGAGTCCTATCTATGATATTTGCCTTTATTCATATCTTAGAAGTGAACAAAAAACCTCCACATTTTATATACCTAAAAGTAGAGTTTAATTTCACTTAGAGTATATGATCCCAATATAATATATAACACATAATATATAATATTATATAACCCCAATTGGGTTGATAGCAAGATTTTTGCATCTGACATTTTGGTTGTTTCCTTGGTTTCCATCCTCCACCTCCCGCCCCAATCAATGAACTTTAATTATTTATGTGATGGACAGAATACTCTGATGTGAAATCAGAAAGCCCTGGGTTCAAATCTGGAGTCACACTTAGTTGTATGACCCTGGGCAAGTCATTTAAATTCCTTCAACTTTATAGTGTTTTTTCATCCACAACAGGAAAATAAGGGCCTACCTCACAGGATTAGTGATCAAATGAGATAAAACAGGTAAAGTATTTTGTAAAACTTTAAAATGCTACATAAATGTGCATTAGTTATTATTCAATATGATATTACTATATGCTTGGGTAGGTCATAATATCTCTTTATCAGTGTTTCTTTCTCTATAAATTAAATATTTCAACTAGGATGATCTACAAGGCCCCTACAGTTCTAAATTTCTATAGTTCCAACTCAAAGTTCCCTTCTCCCTATAACCTGAGACAGAATAAAAAAGGTGGTTCACAACATGACTAATACAGAAATATGTCTTGCATAACTGCACATGTATAATCTATGAGTCAGAGGGGGGGGTGAGAATGGAAGGAAATAATTTGGAAATAAAAAATTTTTTTAAGAATATTAAAATTGTTTTTACATGTAATTGGGGAAAAATTTTTTAAAAAATAAAACATCTTCCTAAAAAAAAGTTAGGCACCAATATTGATCAATCAGCCCAAATTTATGCTATTTCCTTTATTATGATGCAGTGTAGTCTGTATACATTTCCTTTATACATACTCGAAGGATGAACTTTACACATATGGTTATCTCCTCCATTAACAGAAAATACTTTAAATAAATTCCATTTTTAATAAATAGGACTAAGAAATGAACAAAGAAGCTATACAAAGCTAATCAAAAGTAATTTCATTTTGAACTTTGGATACAGCTAATGTTCATTATTCTTATCCCCAAAACTGAGACAGGTTCAGTCTCATGTCAGCTAACTTTACTGGATGTTTATGGTCCATATTGGGGGAAGGGAAAAAAGCAAGAGAAATCAATAAGATTTTATACTTCAAACAAGATGGTGGATTTTTTCAAATGACCATTTCTCTGGGGAGAAAATTATTTTCACTATGCAAATTTGTATATCAAAAAAGATTTTCATTTCTGTAACTGTTAAAAGAATGTCCCTCTAGCATTATTTTATGCGCATACAGACATTTTAAATATCCATCCATATATTTATACTACAATCAAAGTTGGCTTGTCTGCTGCCCACAACTCACCCTACTATAAACACGTTTTATCTTAAACAGTAGAGAACAAAAACACACCGCTACTCAAGACCATAAAAATTTTCCATTAAAATCTGGAAGATTTCTTTTTTAAAAGCTAAACACTTCAGTGTAAATCTTAACAAAAGCTTCCTCTTATTAAGTAATTATATAATAATTGTATACTCTAGGGAAACTTTAATAACATCTTGCCATAGGAGCCTGGAGTTAAGTACTCTGCCTGTAGTATTCTCAACTACAAGTTATAGTTCTGTTTTCACTTGCCTTATTAGGAAATTGGTCCAATTCCTAGGAATGCTTTTTATTTGGTTATTTTAGGAACAAAAGCTAAAGACTTTATTACAGGCAGCCAAGTTCTTTCTTTGTCTTAAAGAATCCTTTCAAGCTTTTGGTAAGGTCCAAACCACATGAATGATATTCTGAGCACAGCCAGTAAGTCAACTCATGTTTTCAGCACGTACAAAATACTTTGTTCACCAAAGCAATGTTTTCCTTTCTCAGCACTAAATGTCAATGCACAGGTAATCCCCGAGTTTATATGCCCAATTTATGCACTGATAGACAAACTTGATCTGTGTGTCTATAAGAACTAGCTCCCTTCCTAATGCCACTGTTTTAAGATTTACTCCCCCCACCCCCTTCTCCTCCCCTGGCTTCTACCAAGGACTCCCAGTCCATCTGCTTTCATCGTACTTCCTCAGGAATAGTCCAGGAAACAGTGTCAAGGGAACAAGGAAAGGAGAGAGAAGGGAGAGTAAAGGGAATACTCCCATAATCTCTTACGTCCTTTAGCATTGTTTTTAACACCACCTTCTTTCCCTACTCCATCTCCTCACCTAACATCCATAGATATTCCTTCTTTCTTACATCCTTTAGCTCTTTTTTCCACAACAGCTCTTTTCCAACACCCACAGGTTCCTTTCTACTCTTTGTTCTAAAATTCCTACTTGAAGCAGATTTTCTCGTTAAATGTAGATAAATCCTAATCCATTCTCTTTTTGTGTGTCCAAAGATCCATAAATGGTACCTACGTGTGATTTCTTTCCTAGCAATTATGAGAAAAATGAAAGGGCGGTGAGGGTCTGTACTCCTCAGTTTCTTTCCACATTTGATCCAGAACAACAAAAATCTCGCAAACACCAAAGAGTGCTATGTTTGTTTCAAGGAGGGAAGAGATGTGATTATACTCTTTCAAAGTGAACCACAGAATAAAGAGTCAACAGATAGTGGTGGATAACACAAGCAAATTAAGTAGATCCCCTCTATCTAAAGGGATGAAAGGAAGGGGGTAACAAAAAGCACTAGGAAGGACAGAGAGGCATCAACAGGGTACACAATGGCAGGAGGACCTGCTCCTCACCCCCAGGTCCCTACCTCACCCCTCACACCACACCACCATATCTGACCTGACAGAAATAAGTGAAAAGTCAGGGAAATCCTCCATCCCACCATGAGCAGATGAAATGAAAGATGCATTTGTATGTGAATTTTTTTTTTCTTATCCTGATATTTTGGCAAAAAAAAAAAAATGTGAAGAAGTAAAGTTGTTCATCTTTACTGACATATTTTGACATCTCCAAAAGCAAAAGTTCATCTGCCACAGAAGCATTGTCATGCATGATGTTTAGGTCCAGAACATTATAAATATAAAACTCTACTCCAGGCTTTCCTCCAGAATTTGTGAAGCATGCTATCTATATTTTTGCCACCAAATATTCACCCAGTCACCTATATTTGAAAGCTTGGAGGTTTTTTTTGTATTTTTTGAAAACTTGGTGTCATCTTTCACTTTTTGCCTTTTCTTTCTCTCCCTTCTCTTCCACCATGTAAATAAGTTGTCGGATCTTCTTGAATCCAGTCCAGTTCCCTATTATTCCCACTGTCACTTCCTAGTAGAGCCTTCATATTACCCCCTGCTTGGCTTGAGTACAGGAAGTTCTTCATTGGCCATCCTCCAATTGGCATGCCCTTCCCTCCAAACATCCTTCTGCACATATATGATCACCATCCTACTGAAAACTCTTCGATTGCAACTAACAGGAATGTTCAACAAATTCATATTCATGTACTGCTTAGAAATTCACAAGATCCTCCGCTATCTGGCACTATATTTCACTGGTTTAAAAAACAGAATAGATTACCAATGGAACTGATTAGGTACGTAAAATCCAGAACCAATACAATACAGTAACATGTTTGATAAGCCCTAGTACCTCAGCTATTGGGGGTAAGACTTCCCTATCTGACAAAAACTGATGGGAAAATTAAAAAGAAATGAAGCTTTAGATGAACATTTTATACCCTATGCAACACTAAGCTACACAAAGGGTCATATCTTAATTTTATCATTAGCAATCGTAAACAAATTAAATAAAGAATAAGACCGAGGTACCACCATCCTTCCAGTGTGCCAAACATGTAACAGCATCGTCCTGGATTGTCAAATCTTGCTATTTTTGCTGCAACAAAATCCCTCATATCCAGTTTTCTCTCCCACCACCTACCTTCAGGGTATTCATCAGCTCTTGCACAAATTACCCCACAGACTCCTAAACTGGTCTCCTTAACTCAAATTTCTAATCAGTCTAGCTCGCCCTATTCACTCTGCCAAATCTGACCACGCCATACCACAACTAAATCAATCACCTCTACTCCCTACTGCCTCCAAGATCCAACAGAAATACCTCTATTAAGCTTTTCAAAGCCCTTTGAAACCTGACCCCACCCGACCTTTCCAATCTCACTGGACATTACTCCCATTTCTACACTCCACCCTTTCCTCCTTTTCTCACAAAGGACATTCCCTCTTGTTTCCAGGGTCCTAGGTATGAAATTCAACGTAATTTTTTTAAAAAGTCTACATTTACAACTTCACAGTTTCATATACATTTTTTTCTGTTCTTTGTAAAGCAAAATACATTTGTTGACGTTTGTCAAATTCACAGGAAAACTTATTTTTTTTAAAGACAGATCAGTGCGGGGAACAATCAAGAGCAAATGATGAGAAGGAAGACATCTAAAAGAAGATGTAACCCCCACCACGCTGATGAACTGAATGAATACTCTCCTCGACACATTTAGTTTCTGTTATTCTACTTTAAGTCATCTCAGACCAAGGAGATGAAAGGAATAGGCCCCCATCAACTCATTTAATTATTTAAAATTTGCATTAAGTATAGGCCATGAAAAGCAGATGATTTTTCATTCTGCTGGGGTTTTACCAGTTATTTTTTAAGTAGGTTAACCTAAAAATTTACCATTGCTTTTAAATTCTAGTTTAACTCCCCTTGAGTTCAAAGGCATATGCCTCCAGCCGCTGTTAATAATTCTTTAAGGGAAAGGTACTAGGGATGGGAGGACTACGTAAGAAAAGGAAGGGATATCCAGACAGAATTGATATTCCAGTTTCTGCAATAATAGCATCATAGGTAATTAAAAATAGTTTGCCTCACTACTATGCATATCAAAAGGAAAGTACTGTGTTCACTAAGGATTTTTTTTTCTTTTTAAATAAAAATCTAAAACAGAAACAAATATAAAAATTTAGAGTTCAAGTAGAGGTTAGATAATCACTTGAAAATGGTACAGAAACCACTTGAGTATTTTACAGAAGCTATTAATACAACAGGTGATGGGTAACTGGACTCCCACATTTGAAAAAGTATATGATGCTATCAATTTTCTATCTTACAATATGTTTTCTGATGTGTTACTTATTTGCAAAGTGCAACATGTTTTGCTATCATATCAGCTATCATTTATATAGTATTTTATTGCATTTTTATCTCATTTTATCCTTACGACAACCCTGGGAGGTAGGAATTTTTATGTCCATTTTACAGGTGAAGAAACTGAGGCTGAGAGAAATGACTAGCCCAGGGTCACACAGTAATCAAGTGCCTGAGGAGGGGAATCAGGACTTCCTATCTATAGGAAGAATAGATCTATATCTATTATACCACTTAGCTATCTACATAGAAATATTATAAACTAGTTAGGTTCCCATTCTAGCCCACAACCAACCAATTAACCCCCTGTAGCTAAAATACTGATAGCTAGGTGGCACAGTGGACTGAATGCTAGGTCTGGAGTCAGAAAGATCTGAGTTCAACTCAGACCTCAGACATTTATTAGCTATGTGACCCTAGGCAAATCACTTCAACCCTCTTTGCCTCAGTTTTCTCATCTGTAAAATGAACTGGAAAAGGAAATGGCAAACTATTCCAGCATCTTTGCCAAGAAAACCCCAAATGAGTTGGACAAGACTGAAACAACTGAACAAATTAAATTACTAGGTGTTTTCCAGTTTTAAAATACAGGAGTGGGGAGGAAATGCTATTATTCTACATTTATGTTATTTCAGCAACTTCTTATGAATGGATCAGTGTGATAGCAGTGATATGGTCAGTCACTCCATCAGTTCAGATTGCAACGCATCCACACGCCAGAGTGTGGGCCATTTCAACCACATCACGGGCCAACAGCCTGGGATTCTATACTGGATTTAAAAAAAATTTTTTTTTAAATGTTTTCTTTTTAAAAAAAAATTGTGCATAATAGCAGTTCAGTTTCACACATAATCCCTTTTTTTCTTTGTATATAGATGTTTGTGTTTGTTGATATCTGTCATTTGGAACATTTTTTTTCTATAGTAAAGTTCAAACTTGGAACTCAGGATGTAGTTGAATACTACTCCTCCTTGACAAAACTGGTGGGGGACAGGGAGGTAGATATTTCCTCCCTACCCCTGTTCCTCACATCAGTGAAGAAAAGTCAGGCCTCCCCATCTCCTACCAGAAGACCAGTCATGTGTAAAGGTCAGCCAAAAGCCATGTGCTCACAGTTCTGTGTTTGCCTACTTCTGTTCAGCTGTGCTATGAAACGTTAGTCTCATATCAAGCACATCATTACGTGCGAATCAGGCAGGCACAACCTTAACAAGACATCAAGGACTCTCCCTAATCCCCCTGCTACCAACCAAATTGAACTTCATTGAAACATTCATTTCTTCCTCTTTCTTTCACTGTCACCAATCTATTTAACAAGTGAACCTTACGCTATATGATTCAGAATTGAATTTACTATTTAAGAGAGATGGGAATATTTATAGTATTTATTAATTCAATCAGAGTTTTGGTCACCAGAACAATGTCAAAATACTCCACAGGGAAGATTGCCCTTTTTACTTTAAAACACAGTTCAGCATATGCAACTATGATACTTAGAATATTTTTAAAAATTATTATAAATGCAGTAAGAGTCACAGTGTGTGAGGAGACTGTATCTGATAAACAGCCCTTCATAGTAATGCAAGGACCTAAAACATTTCCAAAAGATTCATGATGCAAAATGCCATCCACATCCAAAGAAGGAACTGGAGTCAGTACGCAGAATGAAGCAACCTACTTTCTCTTTTATTATGTTTTGGTTTGGTTTTTCTCATAGTTTCTTCCATTCGTTTTAATTCTTCTATGCAACATGACTAATGTGAAAATATGTTTAATAAGAATATATGTGTAGAACCCATATAAGATTGCATGCCATCTTGGGGAGGAAGGGGGAGAAAATTTAAAACCAATGGAAGTGACTGTTGAAAACTGAAAACAATGAATTATAAAAATCTATTATAAATGAATAAGATACTAGTTAATGTCATTTAAGTAGAAATCTGTGTCCTGAAGACCAGGATGCCAGCATTTCTTTCCTATCTCAGTTTTTGTTCCTAAGTCACCATCCTAAGATACAGTTAGCTGCTCATAAGATTCACAGTCTCGAACCACCAATCACAAACTGAGTGATTGAAGAAAACTTGGAGGTCATTAAATCCAGATAATTTTACAAATAAGGAAACTGAGGTTCACATTTGTAAAATGACTTAAGTTCACAAAGATACTATTATGTACCTGAGCTGGGATTTGAATACAATGGCCTCAACATTTGTTCCACTACAATAGATGGTGACAAGATTCAAGATTTTAAGTTTACTTTCAACCACTTTATATCTTTAATTATTATCATTAATTTTTTTCATTCTCTTTTCCCCTAACTTTCCCCTCCTCCAGCCTTATTACTGGAGAGGGCAACACCATTCTCCCAGGTCCTTGGGTTCACAACCATCCTTGACATCTCACTATCTCTCACCCTCCATACCCAATCTGTCGCCAAGGTCTGCCAATATCTCCTTTGCGGCATCTCTAATAGGCCCCTTTCTTCTCTGACAGCGCCATCATGGTACATACAGGTCCTTATCATCTCACGCCTGGACTATTTAATTAGTCTTCTGGGGGTCTACCAGCCTCAAGACTCTTCCGACAACAATTTATCCTCCATTCAGTAACCAAAGCAATTTTTCCAAAGCACAGGCCCAATCACACCTGTGTGTGTTTGTGTGTATGCGTAAATTCCAGTGGCTCCCTATCTCTTCCAGGATCAAACACAAATTCTGCTTCAGCGTACAAGACCCTTCATAATTATTCTTCTTGCACCTTACCCAAAGTCATGTACTCTTTGATTCAGTGACACTGGTCTCCTAGCTGTTCAAGGAACAAAACACTATCTCTCAGCTCCAGGAAATTTTCTCTGGCTATACCCCATGTCTGGAACACTCTGCCCTCTTCATCTCCAAGCTGGCTTCCTTTAGAACCCAACTAAAATCTCATCTTCTACTGAAAGTCTTTCCCAAACCATCTGAATTCCACTGCCTTCCCTCTCTTCAATGGGCCCTACTTATTCTGTATGTAGAGTCTCTGTATGTCTTTATCTGCCCATTGCCTTCTTCATTAGATTGTGACCTCCTTATAGCAGAGACTGTCTTTTACTTCTTTTAGTATGCCCAAGGATTAACACAGTGCCTGTACTGAGAAAGCACTTAATAAGTGTTTATTGACTGACCTTAAAGTTTAGGATAAATATAGTATATCAACATCTACATTTAAACTTATAAGTCTATCTAAAAATCTTTTAAAGTTTTCAATACAATTTTATATCCATGCTTAATAAATGATTGTTAGAAGAAAATGTACATTTCATACTTTTATTTTCCAACATTCCATACACAAAAATTCAGTTTAGACTTCTAATAACCAATAAAACTTCCAAGTTAGGGTATGATGACTTACATCCAAAAAAGAAGGAATGTACAATCAATTTTCAGAATCAAAAAGAATATATCTAAAGGTCAAAGATGCACACTATTGGTCTGCATCCTTAAGTATTAAACCAGTATTTAAAGTAATCCACTAGTAACTTAAGATTCTATTAGATAATGGAGCAAAAGGAAGTAGGTATCATCCCCAAAAAAATCACTTCAGATAAGGTCACACTTAGGACTTGACTTCATCGGAGCCATAAAGCTGTTTGCCTTCACTATTCCTGTTCCAAAGCATGGGAAACTCATGAAAACTGTGTGAAATAAATAATTTGAGGATTATTATCTCCATTTTACAAATGAAGAAATTATTTTAAGTATCAAGAAGAGTCAGAATTGGAAACCAGTCTTCCCCTGATTAATTCCAACATGGTTCCCACTCCAAGATCCTCCATGTTCCTCCTTTCTTCTACTTCTGAAAGTGTTCCCCAAAAGGCACAGAGGATGCCGTACAAAAGTTTGGGGGTAGAAAACCTGGATTGGAATCCTGTCTCTCCTACTTATTACCTATGAGACCAAAGTCACTTTACCTCTTGAGCCTTAGTTTTCTCCTATGCAAAATTAGTCATTTCCAAAGATCTTTTCAGTTCTAAGTGATAATCATTTCCTAAAGGGCTAAATTCCCTGGGCTTTGTCTAGACCATTCTTCCAGACCTTCTGCGCAGTGTTGACTACTCCTCATTCTCCAAATTCTCATGCATTCTGGGATATGATGCAATCCAAATTCCCTTCTAATTCTGTCTCCTTCACTGGATTCCTATTTATCTTCCTAGAAATGAGCATTGCTTGAAATTTTTCTCCACTCTTCTTTTTTTCCCTTGCAGGGCCTTAAACATTTCCATGGCTCTCACTAACATCTCCAAACTATCTCTAAGAGCAGATAAGTCCAACGTAAAACATGACATTATGATCTTTCAAATGTTCAAAGATAATTCATGTTCCAACACCCTCCCCTTCCCTCTTCTTTTCTAAGCTAAACTTATGTAGTAAAGTCATCAAGCAGTCCTTGAATGACATGGTTTCCCAGTCATCGTGTCACAGTCATCTAGCAAGCTCAGGGTAAGAAAACACAGAATGATCTAGATGTTGTCTAATTAGGACTAAATATAAGAGTAGAGTGGAACTATGTGTACTCCACACTTCTATTAATGCAAGCTAAACCTACATTAGTTCTTCCATCTACCATATTATGCTGACGACTCAAATTGAGTTTACAATTCATCAGAACTCAGATTTAGTAGTATTTAGTCTGACTAAAAAGACCTTATCATAGTAGTATTAAACATTTAATCTGTACAGTAAGGTTTATGGCTATCTGTCTAGTCCAAGTATGTACATCTTGTATGTGCCCCCAAACCCGATGTTTGAACCATACACCGCTTATATGGTACCACATTCAGCTTGACACTGCAATTAATTGTGAATGTGTTTGCAACACTAAATATATTCTTAGATACAATCCAAATTTTCTTCATTTTGTAACCCCCATTGTGACTAGGTCAACATTTTGTACATAACAGATATTCAATAGTTGGACTCCTTCCTTGTCATTGGCGGAGGAGCTTGGGTCATTTGGTGAAACCGTGAGCTACGTTGTACAGACAAAGAAGTCTTAACAGAAAGTTCTGATGAAAGGTGATCTTCTGGAGAATGAAATGGCAAACCCCTCCAGTACCTTTGCCAAGAAAAGCAGAAGGGCCTGACATGTTATGGTCTGCGAGGTTAAGACGAGTTAAACAAGACTATACAGCGACAAAACAAATAACTCCCTTGACACTGAGTCTACCAGGGTCCAATTCTAGTTTACGCTGTTTCTACCACCCATCCCAAGTGACCTCTATTCGCCATTACCTGCCCAACTCTCACTCCGTATGCCAGTAACAACAGAGCTGTCACCTTCTCTATGATCACCACCATCTCTTCCTAATGGAAACAAGACCTAGCCTTGCCAGCTAGCAGCAATAACTTCATATGACTCATAACCAATTAGCTAAAGTAAATAGCCAGTGGGGAACACTGGGTTAAGTAGAAAAGCTGGGGTAAGGAAACAGACAATAGTTTGAGCAAACTGAGTAAGAACTGAATGAGAGGAAGGTGAAAGTGAGAGCAAAAGAGGTAGAAACAATGAATAGATAATGCAAATCTGAGGATCACAGTACAGGAGACTATGGTATGTAAAAGTAAGTGAAGTTCATTTAAATGTTGTTAATACAATCAATAAGGACAGAAAATTTTTAATGATTTAAAAGTTTGAAAAATATCATATATGCATTATCTTACTTGATCCCAACTAACAATCCTGTAAAACAGATGCTACATTTCACAAATGAGAAAAAAAGTCAAAAGAGATGAAGTGATTTATCATTATAGAAATTAAGTCAGAGGTATGATTTGAACCCAGGCTATGCTAACTCTATGGATAGTACTATATCCACCACTATTTCACACGGCCTTTTTAAAATAATTAATGTCTGTTGATTGAAAAGGCGTTCTTACAAAGGACGCTCTTTCTGGATATCAAACTAAGGCTTGGGGGAGGGGGTGTTCTGTTGTTACACTGGTTATAAGAGTTTGAGACTGGCATTCTAGGCATTGTTGTTTGGGGGCCAAGTGTTTCCTCTCCACCCTGAGAGGTATGAGCACCAGCACCGTCTTTGAGCCTTGAGGTAAGCGGTTAAAATGTGAAAAGGGAACACAGTCTTCCAAATAGGAGAATGAAAGAATGAAAGAAAGGAGGTGGACTCTCCCACAGACTGTTCCAAGTCCTTCTCACCACTAAGAGGGAACACTTGTCCCCCCAAGCTACAGATCCCAGAATGCCAGTCAGTTCTCAAACTGCTCTGGATTCTGAAATGTCTTCTTTTTAGTCACTTTCTTTGACTGTGCACGGTCTGACTGGGAACAATTTTGTGCAATCTCTCTCTCTGCCTCAGAATATCGTTTGCTAATTGGGAATAAATAACAGTATGTACCTTTTCAGGATGGCTGAAGGATTGAAATGAATTAATACACGTAAAGTACTTTGCAAACTTAAAATACCATATAAATGTCAGCCCCTCTCCCCTCCTCCCTCCCAACAAAGAAGTTGTTATCATTTATTAAAGGTTAACATATTAAAAAAAACTTTTATAACCTCAAAACAAAAGTTTATCAGCTGACAAATGATTAACTTCCAACTGCTGAAGTATCTTACAAAAGTTTCAGTTTCATAGACTAGAGCTGGCCATTTCGGCTAACCCCCTTATTTTTATAGATAGGGGAAATGAACACTCACACAAAATAAATAACTTGCCCAGACACAGGTGGTGTCCCAGGTAGAATTTGAACTCACATTCTTTGCTTCCACAACCTGAATATTTTAAAACTATACCACAATGCATCTTCCCAATAGCTTTTTTTGGGAGGACGGGGGACAGGAGAGACCTGATACATGAAATTTTATCAATGTTTCTCACTGGCTTCCCTTCCCCCATAACTACGCGCGCGCACACACACACACACACACACACACACACACACACACACACTTGTTGTCGCTGAATCATTTCAGTCATGTCTCAATCTTTGTGATCCCAACTGGAATTTTCTTAGCAAAAATACTACAGTGCTTTGTCATTTCCTTCCTTAGCTCATTTTACAGATAAGGAAACTGGGGCAAACAGATTTAAATGACCTGCCCCACATCACAGAACTATCTAATAAATGTCTGAAGCTGGATCTGAATTCAGATTTTCCTGACTCCAGGTCCAGCACTCCATCCACTGCATCACCGAGCCGTCCCACTTTCTCTTATTTTCTTTTATTCTTAGAGCCTGAAATATTTCCCCTTAAGGCATCTCAGCAAAGTCTGTCCTTCAAAGACAAAGGGGTTAAAAAAAAAAAAAAGACTCCTTTTTTAAACTCTTGATCTAAAAAAGGTCTTGAGAAAACTACAAGTAGGCAAAGTGCGTTCTCTGGAACCTGAGATCCTTCCCTTTTCTTCATTCTCCTCCCCATTCACTGTTCTCTCCAATGCACAGTGCTTTCTTTGCTCTCCATTTGAGTTTCTCAGGTAAGGATACCGCTAGTGTGTTTCAACACTATTCAGCAGCGGTATCCTTACCTGAGAAACTCAAATGGAGAGCAAAGAAAGCACTGTGCTGTCACAGCAGCATGGCAATCCCTTTTACTCCTCTATAACTGATTCCCTATCCCCTATCCCCAGAGAGAGGGTTCCCAATCTTCTCTTTTTTCCTCAAGCTTCCCGTACCATGCCCTCTCTCATAATAAAGGTCATTTGCCTTGAGCTACCTCTTCTCCCCAACTTTACATTTCAAAATCCGTTGATAGCATCTCCCTATGCTCTCCTTTAAACAAGTCAGATGAAGAAGATGGTTCTGTCCTGTAAGTGTACCTTTGATTCCATCCCCTCTTCTGTGGGTGAAGTCAGATGGCTACCACCCTAATTCAGACCCTCATTTCCTCTTGTCTGGACTAGAGCATCCTAATGTCTAATATATCCAATAGCATCCTAATGTCTTCCTGCCTCAAGATTCCCTACTCTCTGATCCATCAAGTTGTCAAGGTGATATTCTAAGAACAGGTCTAACCGAGTCACTAAACTCTAATTCAATAAATTCTAGTGGCCTATTGCCTCTAGGATCAAATACAAACCGGTGCCTGGCATTTAAAACTCTTAACAACCATTATTCCCCTACATGTTCCCTATGAACAAGCCATCCCATCCTTCTTACTGTTATATAGGATACTTCATCTTAAGTCCTCATACCTTTGCATACGTGATCCTTCATGCCACAGGAACCACCACTTGTGACTGCCTTTCCTAAAAAAATTACCTTGTATATATTTTCATATCCTTACAGTAGCTTCCCAACAGAATATTAAAAAGTTCCTTGAAGGTAGGGATGGTTTCATTTTTATCTTTGTGCCTCCAGCACCTACCACAATCTCTGTCATATATTAGAGGCTTAATAAACTCTTGCTGATTGATTGACAGAGTTATGAATTACTAATAAGACTTGATGTGTTACCTCTTTCCAGAAGGATATGCATTTTTAACCTGGTCAAAGACATATGCCAAAAGAATGAATGAGTTTTTAATTGTGAAATTTCAGGCATCAATCAACATATCTCAGAGGAGAAGGGTATATGGGAGGCTGGGGGAAGCGCATCAGAGGGATCTTCCTGGGATGTCTCAAAGTAAACACAACTGCACACCATAGGCAGTCCACAGAGAACTGGACCTGGAATCAGGAAGACTAGAATTCAAATCTGATCTCAGCCCTTACCCTTACTGTGACCCTAACACAAGGCACCTAACCCACTTGCGTCACTTTCCTCCACTTTCAAATAGTAACAGCACCTACCTCCAAAGGTGGTTGGGAGGATCAAATGGGATATCTGTAAAGCACTTAGCTACCTAGCTTCCTCCATAGTATAAATGTCCAAAACATCTATTCACAAAACTTATTTGCAAAAGCATTTAGTAATATGCAGTTAAATGACTCTCTGAGAGCCATTTTTTAAAAAGTACTATACCCAGAAGAAATGAACTTTTTACTTATTCATATTTTTTCTGAGTACAGAAATATTTCATATTAGTTAAGGAAAAACAGATTTCCCATTGTTTTCAATATTCTCATTTGAAAACATTAAGAGATTTATTGACTACCCATTCTTAACAAGCATAAATTGTTAATTTCCTTTCTTCATCACAAACATCCAAATGAAGAGAGCAATGAAGTTACATTCGTCATAAATGGCATGACTCATCAAATTCTTCTACATTTTCCTTCAGCTTTTGAGTATAGTCAAAGTGTAATAAATGCTAGCTGACTCTTACTACGTATATATTTTTTCCTCTTGATATTTGTCAAAAAGGGGGAGAGGGAAGATAAAGTAGTAAGTGACTCCTTCTGTTAAATGTCAATTTAACACCTAAGTAAGAGACTCCAACAGGACTTAAAATGTGGAAGGGACCTCTTCTAACTCCTCATCTCATAATCAGGTTGTTTGTGATTTGTCCTTTGTTTTTGAAGAGGACCATGACATCAGGGAGCTGATACCATGACACACAGGTGAATTGGATTTAGTGAGGCAGGGCTGTGCAAAGTCACCAGCCTCACTTTATCCTCCACAGCCATCTGGGTCTAGTGGCAAGATATAAATCAGGAGGCCTGGAGATGGCCCAGGATGCAGCTGGGGGGGGGGCGGGGGAAGAACCTTTTCAAGCTAAGGACTTTAAGAGTTGGAAACAGATACTGATTTGTCCAGGACCAACCCTTATAGTCACAAAGATAAAATTTGAGCCCAGATCATCTGATTGATCCAATCCTCTTCTGAATCCATCAAGCATATTGGAACATTCCTGGAATTGGACATCAAAAAGTAACACTGAGATCAAGTTGGTTCATATGTAAGTCAAAAAGGGTCAATTTGAAAGGTAGGCAGAGGAAGTGACTAATTCCACTGCACGGAGAAGAATGATGAATAGACTATTTAAACCCAAAACATCTTGGGACAAGTATAAGGCTGGCATCAGAGGAGACTCCTTTGGTGCTTAAGAGGTCCCTATTAAAATGCAGATAGCTGCGGAGGAAATACAATGCTTTTAATCAGATAATATCTCATCAGGGATCAGTTAAAAGTCAGTTGAGAGAAATGTTACTGATAAAAAGGGGTTCAAGCAATTATTTTGCTAGCTATGAAAGTTATTTTACTTATTTCCTAGGAAAGTCTAAGAAAAGAGAAATCTGCTTAATAGTAATCTCATTTTATCAAAGGCAAAACTTCAGACTGTCTTCCCTTCACAACTACTCAGGAAGTATACTGGTCCCAAAGAAACCTCTTATACCATGTAGCAGAGATTCTACATCTCTGTGTTCTCCCCTATCCTGCCTACCATGAGTACCTCCCTCATTTTCACCTTCAGCATTGAATGAGTAGCTTGCAGTTCCCCTTCTCCTCTGTATCTGATTAATTCCAGTACTGGGATTTTTGAGGAGGGATATGAGTACTCAGGTATGTCAAGAAATGACCCTGTCACCATTTCCTCATTGAGCAAATTTTCTAGGTTTTATCTTGGACTCCTAGCCCTACCTTAGACTGTGTGTAGATGGTAGATAATACTGAGTTTTCTGGAACTCACCAATCTGAAACTGTCATCTCTGGACTGAAAGTCACACCATGTTCACTTTCTGGCCTGGACTTTAACTGCATTAGATCATGCATGGATTTTTTTAAGAGTCGACTTTAAAATACCAGAGCACTGGTTCCCAACCTTTTTTAGCTAGCAACACCTCTATAAATGTTCAACTATGTCCATGGTATTCCTAACTCCCAAAAGTTGTCTTTCAGACAAGTCTGCAAGGCAGTAGAAATTCTCATGATACCTATGACAAAATTATACACAAGTATTTATAAAATATGCCTCATCTATGACAGTTTTTCAACCAGTAGAGTAAAAATTCCTGTCATACACGAATTTATATTCATGTCTGTACTGGCAACTATTAATATCTCATCCCCACTATCACTGTCTCCATCAATATAATATTCATCACTATTATTTGTAGCAAACCTGTATATAGAGCTTTAAGGTTTGCAAAGAACTTTACAAATGTTCTTTCCTTTTATCCTCACAACCACCCTGAGAGGTAAATGCTATTATTATGGCCAATTTACAGATAACTTTGGCACAGAGAGGAAAAGTGATAAATTTTGCCCACTATTCTTAGTTTTATTCTCTGAAATCAAACAAAACAAGTCTCTCACAATTATCTGAAGATATCTTGTCTCTCCTCCCCCCTCCCAAATACACCCTTCTCCCCACTATCCATTGCTCCATCCAAGTCCAGCATGGTTTTCAGACACCTCATCACTCTGGACCTACTTCAACATACAGGTTATAACTTGCCAATGGCCTTTCTAAAATATACAACATGGAATCACACACAGCAGTCCAGATGTGGTCTGCCTAGATTGAAGGACTATCCAATCTCTCATTGTGGGCACTATGCCTCTACAAATGTGGTCAAAGTCTGCATCAGTTTCTTTGACTTTCACATCATCCAAACTGATGCATCTGGAGCTTTTCAGTCAACTAAAACTTTTTTAGAAAGTTTGCAGTTCCTAAGATTATAATATAAATTTCAACCTCGGAATGAAAACTAATGCTCAGTTCCTTTCTGATTTCTCTACTTTCCCTGAATGGGAAGGTATCAGGAAAGCATGCTCTCCTAGCATTTCCATGACAAAGAGATTTGTTTATTACATACTACATAGCAGTATGGATGACAAATCGGTATTTTTTTTTTAATTTCTTAAACACTTACTAGGTTCCAGGAACTGTACTAAACTTTGAGAATATAAATACAAGCCAGGAATACAATCCCTGTCCTCAAGGAACTTAAATTCTAACAGAAAAAGCCACCCCCTAGAAAGAAACTAGTTGGAGAAAAGAGAAAGGTATGGTGAAGGGAATACTAGGGATGGGGAGAATGGAGAAAAGAGGTCTGAATACAAGGGGCATGATTCTGAAATGGCAAGATAAGATGAAATCTCACCAGTCTCACCAGTCAGAAAGTGCCCAGAGTCCCACTCCAAATTCTGGCAGGAGAAGAAAAAAAGGGAGGTCAGAGTACAAGCAAGCCCCACTGCTTTGAGAGGGTCTGCTAGTCAGTTTGAAAAACTGCAGAGCTGATGATAATGATAATATTTTCATAGTGTTTATTATATGCCAGGGACTGTGCTAAGCACTTTACAATTATTTTCCTTGATTGTCACAACAATCTTGGGAGGTAGGTGCTATTGTTATCTCCATTTCACAAGTAAGGAAACTGAGGCAGAAATATGTTAAGTGATTTATCAGTTTAAAGTGGTTAAGGTTCTTGTGGAGTTAGATTGAATACAAAACTACTGAAGCAGCTGCCTTGTTTTATCCATTCTACAAAGTAAATAAATGTATGAAAATAATAAATGACTTCAGAGTCAGTGATTTCACACAGTGATACAAGAGCTGTCATTGATCCCTACCATTCTTTTCCAGTTACTTTGCCTGGGGCTAAGAGGTAACTAACTGGTCTGTCTTCCTTCAGTATCAAAAACAAAACAAACTCAAGGGAACAGAGTACAAAATGCATCCGGTTTTTAACCACTGATGACATCTCTCACCTTTCTGGTAATAATATCATCCTGACCAATCTCCTCACAACCCCCATTCTCACTTCCCAGAAAGAGTAAGATAATACTATAGTTTAAATTCTCTTCTAGCTGGCTACATACTTTTACACTCAATTTGAACTGGGCTATGTTTAAGTTTTAGAAAGAATACATAATTTAAAATGTATCTTTCACAGCTAATTAATATGATCTCTGTTATAGTAACAGCCTCCCAGGGACTTACAGGGCTAAATGGTAATAAACCCAAGGTACATCAATGAAACCTATGAAGGTCATCTTTGTCAGTAAAAACTAATTGCAACAAACATTGGCAATGCACCAGGAATAAACTCTTCCCCTCCCGGAGGAGACGGTAACATTAAGTTTCCTGCAAACTGGAAAAATATACAGAATTTGTTTTATATTCTTTCACTTGGTCCTTCCAACACCTCATCTGTCCCTCTGCAATAAGCCCTGCTCCAGGCTCATAGCTGGTCCATTTAGTAAATTTCTAGACCAACTGGATTTAATCGACAAAACCAACGTCAGGGGGGTGGAGCCAAGATGGCGGAGTAGAAAGACTCACGTATGCTAGCTCCGAACCCACAGCCCATATATTTCCTGCAAGAAGAACTCCCCACAAATTCTGGAGCACTGCAAGGCGCGCAGAAACACAGTGGAAAAGATTTCCATTCCAGAGAGCCCTGGAAAGCGGTCCCCAGGGGTCCGTCGTGTTCCGGACAGTGGAGTCCACCCCTGTACTGCCCTGGCCACAGCCTCAGAGGAGCAGATCCGAGCAGGCTTCAGGGACGGAACCTCTGGCGGCCAGGAAGGTCCCTCTGACCACAGACGCTACAGGTCAGCGAGAGAGACGTCTGAGCTGGCCGAGAGGGGAGTGGGGTGTCTCCATGGCTCAAGCCCCCTCGGGAGGAAGCGGCAGAGGCAGCGGCAGAGGCGGCGTTCCCGGGACTCCCAGAGCAGCAGGCAGAAGTTCAGGGCCATTACTGAAGGTCTCTGCATAAAGCCCCTGAGGGAACTGAGCCTGGGAGGCAGCCCTGCACCCCACCCAAGCACCACAACTTAAGCTCACATTGAATAGCAGCCACACCTGCTGCAGAATCTCAGACCCCAAGCACTAGCTGGGCAGATCTACATTAGCGTGGACAGGAATCTCAGAAGTCAAGTAACTGGCTGGGAAAATGCCCAGAAAAGGGAAGAAAAATAAGACTACAGAAAGCTACTTTGATGGGGTACAGATGTTCCCGCCTTTCGATTCTGATGACGAGGAACTATTCTTACCATCAGGGAAAGATGCGGAGGTCGGGGCCTCTGTATCGCAGACATCCCAGGTGGATGTCCAGTGGGCTCAGGCCATGGAAGAGCTCAAAAAGGATTTTGAAAATCAAGTTAGACAGGTGGAGGAAAAACTGGGAAGAGAAATGAGAGAGATGCAAGAAAAGCATGAAAAACAGATCAATACCTTGCTAAAGGAGACCCAAAAAAATGCTGAAGAAAATAACACCTTCAAAAATAGGCTCACTCAATTGGCAAAAGAGGTTCAAAAAGCCAATGAGGAGAAGAATGCTTTCAAAAGCAGAATTAGCCAAATGGAAAAAGAGATTCAAAAGTTCACTGAAGATAATAGTTCTCTCAAAATTAGAATGGAACAGATGGAGGCTAATGACTTTCTGAGAAACCAAGAAATCACAAAACAAAACCAAAAAAAATGAAAAAATGGAAGAGAATGTGAAATATCTCATGGGAAAAACAACTGACCTGGAAAATAGATCCAGGAGAGACAATTTAAAAATTATGGGACTACCTGAAAGTCATGATCAAAAAAAGAGCCTAGACATCATCTTCCATGAAATTATCAAGGAAAACTGCCCTCCTATTCTAGAACCAGAGGGTAAAATAAGTATTGAAGGAATCCATCAATCACTGCCTGAAAGAGATCCAAAAAGAGAAACGCCTAGGAACATTGTGGCCAAATTCCAGAATTCCCAGGTCAAGGAGAAAATATTGCAAGCAGCTAGAAAGAAACAATTCCAGTATTGTGGAAATACAATCAGGATAACACAAGATCTAGCAGCTTCTACATTAAGGGATTGAAGGGTGTGGAATAGGATATTCCAGAAGTCAAAGGAACTAGGACTCAAACCAAGAATCACCTACCCAGCAAAACTGAGTATAATACTTCAGGGGAAAATATGGTCTTTCAATGAAACAGAGGACTTTCAAGCATTCTTGATGAAAAGACTAGAGCTGAAAAGAAAATCTGACTTTCAAACACAAGAATGAGAAGAAGCATGAAAAAGTAAACAGCAAAAAGAAGTCATAAGGCACTTACCAAAAGTGAACTGTTTACATTCCTACATAGAAAGACAATATTTGCAACTCTTAAAATTTTTCAGTATCTGGGTAGTTGGTGGGACCACACACACACACACACACACACACACACACACGTAAACGTGTGCATGCATGCATGTACACATACACACATGCACGCACATACAGAGACAGAGAGCACAGAGTGAATTGAATAGGATGGGACCATATCTTAAAAGAAATTAAGGTAAATGGTGAGAAAAAAAGGTAGTGGGAGGAAAGAGGGTGAAATGGAATGGGGTAAATTATATCTCATTCAAGAGGCAAGCAGGACACTTTTTAGTGGAGGGAAAAAGAGGAGAGCTAAGAAAAAAACAAGAAGTTTACCCTCATCACATTTGACTAAAGGAAGGAATAAAATGCACACTCATTTTGGTATGAAAACCTATCTTACAATACAGGAAAGTGGGGGAGAAGGAAATAAGCAAGGGGGGGGGAATGATGGTAGGGAGGGCAATGGGAGGAGGGAGCAATTTGAAGTCAACACTCAGGGAGGGACAGGATCAAAAGACAGAAGAGAAACAATGGGGGGCAGGACAGGATGAAGGGAAATAGAGTTAGTCTTACACAACACGACTATCATGGAAGTCATTTGCAAAACTACACAGATATGGCCCATACTGAATTGCCTGCCTTCCCAAAGGGAATGGGTGGGGAGGGAGGGATGGGGAGAAATTGGAACTCAAAGTTTTAGGAACAACTGTTTAGTATTGTTGTTGCTACTAGGAAATAAGAAACACAGTTAATGGGGAATAGAAAGTCATCTGGCCCTCCAGGACAAAAGAGAAAATGGGGACAAGAGAAGGGAGGGATGATAGAAGAGAGGGCAGATTGGTGATAGGGAAAATTAGATTGCTCGGTGTATTGGGGTGGGGGAGGGGATAAAAGGGGAGAAAATTTGGAACCCAAAATTCTGTGAAAATGAATGTAAAAAGTTAAATAAATAAATTTTTATTAAAAAAAAAAAACAAAAACAAAAACCAAGGTCAGACATGCAATGCAGCAGGGTCCGAAGAGGTCTCTGGTATTCAGCAAAGGAAAACTAAAACTATAGAAATAACCTGTGTTGATTTGATATCCTTTGCTATTTTTCCTACTTAGCACAAACCCTATAAACTGGTCACCCTGAAACACTGAATCTTTCCTGCACCAAGTTTCTCCCAGAACTGGAACCATAATCAAATCCAAACCACCAAAGCTACTACCCAAAGGAAAGGGCATATCAATCTATTCCCCCTACCCATGTGACTTTCCAAACCAAATACCCCTTCTGCCCCACCCCAACCCACCCCTCGTATGATACTCATGGTTTCCTAGCATTAGAATGTAAGATACTTAAGTAGACTGTCTCACTTTCTCATTTTTTATATTTCTATCTCCTGAATTTAACATAATGTAAAGAGTTTAAGAGATGATTTTTCATTCATTCAAATTCCCAACAAGCAGGAATGTTAATGAGTAACTCTCTCCACAATTAAAATCAAGTACTATCACATTACTGTTTGAGGTTTCCTCAACCAGAGGTAAGGTTCTCTGGGGCAGAGGCTAGAAGTATTACACTTCTCCACAGGGTCTGGCATAAAGACGCAAAGAGAAGGTTACTCAGTAAAGAGTTGTTTGGTGAATTAATCAATGATATCACTGACAGTCCCTTTAAGAAAACAATGAAGTCACACAATGGAAACTTAGCTCAAGAGGAGTGTGGAAATTATCAAGTTTACCAATCCTGCCAAACCCTTCACTATCGTTACCAGACAGCTAAGTCTCCCACCAAGGAGAGCTTCTGAAGAGTAGACCTCTCTCTCAAACATGCCAGACACCTGGGATGGTAATAAAGAGACTTAGTTTCAAAAGACTTTATAGGACTGGGCCAAAAGAGAAAGCCTAGATAGACATCACCCAAAGTAATTAAGTTTAAGTGGCTGCTAACAGTCAATAGAGTACCTGAGAAGTCAACAACCAACCAGGTAAGCTGAGTAGGTGCTAAGCGTCAATAAACTTGAAAGCTAGCTTTGCCAAGGGTAAAACAAATGCTGATGTTATCTGGGGGTAACTGGCAAATAACTCCATATTCCAGACTTTCGGCAGGCCAACAGCTCAACTTCCCAAATACTTTTCCTTGCCTTTATGCATCTATTACAGGACAAGTCCAGTCATTTCATACCCTTCCCCTTTCTTAGTGGTGTACGTTTGCCGACATCTCAAAAAGCAAACAAACAAACGCACCTTTTTGGGAACTTTACAAATATTTTCTCTATTACTATAATCAGGGAAAAAACTCATCACAAATGTTATTTTCAAAGTACCACTTTACAGACTGTTTTCTGGACATTATTTATGGCCACATCAGGATTTGAGAGGATTTGAAAGTACAAACCATAATCTGGAGTTGGAAACTGATGAAAATGAATAAAAATGTATTTTTTCATCAATAAAATTGTAATTTTGCTCAAAGTTTTCTCTGTTTAAAAGTCCACAAATGTTTCACTTCCCTTGGTATGCAATTTTCTCGTGCTCATCTTTGAGGCACCAAAAAAATATTAGTATTCTCATCTTCTACCACAACACACACTCACAAAGGTCAAGTTTGTATTTCCTATAAGTTCCAACCAATTTCTGTCTCAGTTGGCAATATGAATTTCATTTTCAGTCACCTAAAGTGATGGCCTGTTCTACAGTACTGAATGGTGAGCATTCAGGAGTACTGTACACAGAAGCACGGGGAAGGCTGAAAATATTTGCTTTTCCCCTAAGAAAATATGTAAATGTTTAGTTTGACTCCTCCTGTATTAGCTTTTGTACTTTGGCCACCAAGAAGTCATGTCAAAGGCTTGAGTTTTAGGTCTCTAGACTAATTAAGTCTTTAAGACAATTCCATTACCTTTTTAGGAATTTAAACATAAAAAAAAAAAAAACACAAAAACTATCCTGTTTCTTCTTACACCTCCTGGGACCCTGGCAACCAGGTTACCAAGGAGGCTCCCAAAAGTCCTTTCCATAATCCCCAAAAGTAATCCACAAAGGTTCAAAGTTCACAACCCAGTTCAGCACCACCAACTTCCTTGCTTTCAACAGTCCCAAGCTGTTCGGAGGTCGGAGTAGAGGGGCATAATTCAGTACCAGTACAGATGGATAAAAAGGGGTGAGAAGGCTGACCTGACTTTCCCTAGGATACTCAGGAAGTATCACAACCTTCTATCACCGCCATTCTTTTCATAGCTATGTATTCCTATCAAAAATCAAACGCATTCTCAGTACTAAGGGCAGAGGCAGAAAAATAATATATACTGTATCTACAGCTGTAAATGACAATAATAACAAATGAAACTGAATGCTGTCTATAATGACCAAATCTGGACCCAAAGATGATGGTGTTGTGTTCGTCCTTCATTGCCAAAGAAGACTATGCCATCAGAGAAATGATGATACGACTTGAACTTGACTTTGTTTTGAGTGAGGGAGAGGAGCAAGGTCACCAGCCTCATTTCTCCTCTAGACCCATCTGAATCCAGTGACCAGATATTCATCAGTGTCACTGGAGATGACCAAAAGATATGGGCCCAAGGATATATGAGAAGATACTGCAGTCTCCTCCCTCTCCTTCCCCAACTCATTCTTTGCAGAGGTGCAGGATCATAGGTATCGAACATTGTGTGCAAAATCCAACTTTTTGATATGTTGGCTAGTTTTACAAATTTTTCTTCCTTTTTATAATTTCTTTTTTATTATAATGGAGGATTCCATGAAAGAGGCTATATATTCATATACCATATGCCATGATATATGGGTAGGTAATAAAAACAGAGAAGACATAGATAAAAATTTATTTTGGAAAAAAAACTGTAGGTTAGGGCATATGAAAGAGGTACATGAGTATTCAGTAATGAAAGTCTATTTTCTAGACTGAAAAATTGATTTGCATTTTTAAAACACTGAATTTAACAAACATTTAAATTTGTACTACTTGGTAGTTACGCTCACCAAACAAGACAATCTATTGCAGAAAGTACAACAGTGATCAGCTAATTTCAGTGTTGGAATCAGCTGAGAAACCAGTTTCTGTGAACTCCAGTTTGTCTTGGGACCATTTTGTGTCTTTCTCCTAGTGTAGATCATTAGGTGTCAGCTTGATGTGTGTAGGAAGTACAATAAGGAGATGTTAGCATACAAAATATAACATCCTGTGCTGAAAAATGAAAGACAAGAAATTTGAAATTGACAGCTGCTTAGGTTCAGGTGTTAAAAAGGAAGGAAAATGAAGAAAAACACATGCTTATTTGTAAAGCAAGTTAACTCTTCTTAAATGAGTAAAACAAATAAATCTATTTAACTTGATCAGTATCACACAAGATGGGGTTTTTCCCCCATTAACTATGAGTTAGCTAAGGTAAGTCTACACATCACATCATATATCATTTTAGAAATATGTGTACCCAAACTGCCAAATTAATATTCAAGAAACCCAGGTCTGATCATGCCAATCACTGGTTCAAGAATTTTTAATGGTTCCCTAGTTCCCCAAAGACAAAATAGAAACCTCTCAGCTTTCCACAATCTGACTCCCAACTACCTTTTCAAAATCTCTTTCACAGTTGGTGAATTCCAAATAATGTAATCTCTTTGACCAAGAGCAACAGTCCATCTCTCAACTTCTTTAAAAAGTCTTGTCTGCCCTATCTAAAATGTACTCTTTGCTCATCTCCACTTCATAGACTCCTTCAAGACTCCTCTTAGCACAAGCAGTTTACAGAGGAAGAAACTAAAGCTATCTATAGTTATATGAAAAAATGCTCTAAATCACTACTGTTCAGACTGATGCAAATCAACACAACTCTGAGGTACCGCATCGACAAAACACAAGATGACAAATGTCAGAGAAGATGTGGGAGAGCTGGAACAGTAATTCATTGTTGGTGGAGCTGTGAGCTCATCCAACCATTCTGGAGAGCAACGTGGAACTATACCCAAAGGGCTACAAAAAAATGTGCACACTCTGACCCAGCAATATCCCTTCCAGGACTGTATCCCAAAAAGATGATAAAAATGGGAAAGGGTCCCACATGTACAAAAACATTCATAGCAGCTCTCTGTGTGGTGGCCAAGAACTTAAAATCGAGGGGATGCTCATCAAGGGCTGAGTAAGTTGTGGTATATGAATGTAATGGAATGCTATTGTGCTATAAGAAATGAGGAACAGAAAGACTTCAGAGAGGCCTGGGAGGACTTACATGAACTGATGCTGAGTGAAAGGAGCAGAACCAGGAGAACATTGTACACAATAACGACAGCGTGCGAGGAATTTTTCTGGTAGAAATTCACAGCAATGCAAGGTCCTAAAAAATTCCCAATGGAATCTTGAAGCAAAATGCCTTCCACATCCAGAGAATGAACTATGAAATTGGACTGCAGAATTAAGTAGACCATTTTCTCGTGTTATATTTTTGTTTTGTTTGATGGTTTCTCCCATTCATTTTAATTCTTCTATGCAACATGACTAAGGTGAAAATGTATTTAATAAGAAAGTATGTGTAGAACCTATATAAGACTGCACGCCCTCTTGGGGAGAGAGGGGAGAGGAAAGGGGAAGGAGGAGGGAAAAATCTAAGACATATGGAAGTGATAGTAGAAAACTGAAAAATAAAATAATTATATATATACACACACACACACACATAAGACTTCTCTTAGTGGCCAGGCTACCTCTTATCAAATGCTATATCTGATTTCCCTCCTTCCCCCAAATGTTAGTACTCTCTCCCTCCTCAAATCATATCACATTTATTTATTTGCCTAATTATTTCATCCCATCAATAAAATGTGGTCTCACTGAAGGTAAAGGTCAGTGCTTTGTACAGAATAATTGTTTGCTAAATTGCAGAAAGAAGTTTGTAAGTGTAAAATATTTAGAACATGAGGCTTAATTTCTCCATTAAAAAGACAATATATAGTAAATGATCTACTACTTTACACAAATTATATATATGCACATCCACACATATATAGATTCCATCTTTTAAATGACCTCAGTTGGGAAAAATATTTTCATAAAAAGAACTTCAAAAATTTTTTTGACTACTGATAACATTGTTAACCAAGACATAAGAAAAGGCTCTTATAAAATTTTATAATAGGCCTGTATGCCCAGGTCAAGCTCAATCCTAACCTGAACAACCAAACACTATAACTGCACATCTGCATTTAATACATTCCTGAAAAAGTGATTAAGTAAAGCAAAAATATGTCTATCAAATCTTATTTTACCACTGACTTCCAGGATTCATTATGCTTCCAGAGCTATGGTCCCCTGGGGTATAGAGTGGGGGAGGGAGAAAAATGATACTGGCCCTAACACATAGTAAAAGTCATAATTACTAATCCAAATATTCACTTCAAAAAATATTTATCCTGTTCACTGCACAATCTCTATGTATTTAATTCTCCCACACAGAGGAACAAAAGTAAAATATGAAATCAACCCAGATGGTTTTTACAAACTCATTAAAAACACACATATATTAAAGTACAGCACATAGTTGATTACCATTTTATGAAATGTTCTTACAGACTCTATGGGAATTAAATTAAGCAGTCACACTGACTATGCCAATATTCCATGTAGTTGGTATACCACTAATAATTTTACGTTTATATAAGATTTTACGCTTTTAAAGTATTTTCACATTTAGAACTGACAGGGACACCTTAGGGATGATCTCACTCAAGTGTTTCAAAGAGAATCGTTCTCAAAATAAATCCAGAAGTTCCAAGAGAAAAAAAAAGTTGTAATTGTAGACAAGTTCCCACAGAACATCCATCTACTTTGCTGTCAGTTATACCATAAAAAAATGAGTTTGTTCAGCTGATACACATCACCATGATGACTGAAACTGACCACATGACTGAAAATTGGCTTCTTTTATTGCATTGAAATTAACCACTGAATAAATCCAAAGTCATACGATGCCCAATCAGTTGGTTGCTGGTCAGTCTTGGCAGAGAATCTGTGCTTATCTGTATGATTTGGAGGGTTTGGAAGTGGGGTTTTTTCGTTCTTTCTTTTTTCCCTCTCAAAATGTGCTTTGTCCTAATATGGATAATTGGTTAAAATTTCTAGGTTTGAAGAAAGAAGGCAACAAGGGTTTCAGTAATCAAGACTCGGTTAAGAAAAAAATACACATGATTCAAGTCCAAGGACAAAATAAAACCAAATACAGCTGAAATATAAAATAAAACTCAACTCTCTAGAGTTTGGGTTTACTTCTGCTGATGCAGATATATGCCATGTATTGCTACCAAAAATTTTAAAAATATATGTAGTTTCATGGTTCTGGCACATTCAGAAAGGCATTTAGAAACTAAATTCTTGAATTTGTCAAGCAAAATGCAACAAATAAAAATAGTCTCCTTCCAAATACTAGCTCATGAAAGTAAAAGGCAAAATGAAAATTGTTGTGAATCATCTTATAAAGTGAGCTACTGACTGATATTTTCCTGATTGTTTAAAGAATGATTATTGGTTACAGTAACATCTCGTTCATTATGTTGTTTGTTGGAAGCTAATCTGTTTCATGCATTGTATAGATGTAGATGTGACCAAGGAAAATAAACGTGCCTGGAGTCTCACTGGTAATTAAAAGCCAAGCCCAGAGTAGAATCTGGGATTCTTGACTGTCAGGTAGGCCTCCTTCCCTTGCAAAACAACCAATCTAAACCTATAAGATAAAGATATTATTATTAGCCCTATTTGATGGTGAAAGGAAGTGGAGACCCCAAGAGATTAAATGACTGACCCAAGTTGGAGACAGATCTCCTAACTTTCACTCCAATGTTGTAATTACTACAAGAATCTCTCTTATTTCTACATGGATATTCCTGCTTAGTATCTACAAGAATCAGGGAACTGATATTTTCTGCATGTAATGAGGAGCTTTATGCAAGTTCACTATTATATTTATTTATCAAAAATCAATCTAGAAGAGATATTTTTTGCTTTCTAAAGCAGATTATCAGTTTTCCTAATTTAATCTGTGATCTATTACTTGTAAAAAAAATATTTATAGGTACTAACATCTTTGAAGTGAGACTGATCTGTGACTTCTTTGAAGTCTTATTTGGGGTCTAAGAAAAATGCCTGAGAATCATTTCTACATGTAAATTAAATCTCTATTTTAAATGTATAAGATAAGTGAATCAAGTTAATACATGTGAACTGAGGCTAACCTGTATTTTCATATTTTCCTTAGCTAGTGGGGATTTTTGGTTCTTGAAAGACTAATATTCAAGGTTCATTTCTCTTGAAGTGTTCCCAAAATCAGAAGCTGAAAAGATCAAATGGCTTAAGGAATTTTTAATAAGCTTTAATGAGGTATTAAAACTTTCTCCTACATTTTTTAATGAATCCATATCAGATCAATGATACTACATCATTTACATCTGATGAATTTTTGGTAGCTTTCATGAAACTCAAAGCTTCAGTCTAGATTGTCACTGGACAGAACACCGGATATTAAGAAGTCACTTCTATAGTTAAGATCATGAGTCATTTAATGTAGCTATCATGTTTATATACTGACTATTCAGATTGTGCATCACAGTTTTTTATGCTTCTACCATTAATAGAGGGTTGTGGGACCAGCACAACCCAGTATAGCAAAAAAAAAAAAAAAAAGTAGAGTATATTTATTTCATTAACTCAATAAACATTTACTGAGCAAGGACCTGTGTTGAAAACTGCCTTACTGTATTCTGGGTTCTACACCAATGCTCAGCAAATGACAGCATGTGGGTCAGATTTTTTATTCTGCCTGCTTCTTACCCCTGCTCTATATAATGTCCTCTTCTTGCATGCATGCATGTATATATACATATACAAATGTACACATACACATACATATACACATATTTTGGTTTTACATTACCTGCATTCCCTCCTGTATTACTCTCCATACCATTCCCAAAGACCCATCATTTATAAAAAATAAATATTTTAAAGAAAAAAAGGAAGAGGAAAAAATTCAGCAAAACTAATTACTATATTGAAAAAATGACATTTGTATGCAATGTTCAACACCCATGAACACCTCACCTTTGCAAAAAAGTGAAGGAAGATGTATTCTCATATCTATTCTACTAAGGGCAAACTTATTCTTTGTCATTTTGAAAGGTTAATTTCTACTCTTTTGTGGTGATTATTGTATTTTTCATTTATACATTTTTTTCATTATGCATCTTGTTTTCCATTTCTGCTGACTTCACTTTGCATCAATTAATTTAAGTCTTTTCCATGCTTCTCTTAATTCATCATATTTGTTATTTCTTACAGAACAATAATATTCCATCACATTCATGTAATACAATTTGTTTAAATATTCCTCAAGCAATCAACATCTACTTTGTTTCCAATGCTTTGCTACCATAAAAAGTGATGCTATAAACATTTTGCTAATTATGGAGTCTTGTTTTTTTTTAATCAATGACTTCCTTGGACACTTTGTACAGTCTCTAAGTCAAAGGGTATGGGCATTGCTAAAGTCCTCTTTGTAGTACAGAGGTGTGCTAGTGAACAGTATGTTCAAAATACAAGCATTATCATCAGTTTTAACACCAGATGGTGATCTCGCTAGACTTCAGTTTGTTCATCTATAAAAGAAAAGAATTGGTCTGGTCTTTTCAAGTCTAAATCCTTCCATCCACCTTCTACAGTGAAATATTCCATGATTCTCCACCTAATACCTTTCTGTGCGCCCCACCACCACTTTCCTACCACAAAGTGACTTCCTTCACAAAAATTATCTTTTATTTATTTTTGCACTTCATTAAGAATTTGACTAATGTATAATGAGAAAATGTTTCTATATATAAAGTAAAAGAAAAAAGGATCACTTGTAAAACGTTTAATCTCTATACATACAGCTTGCTTTTGAAAAATATATAAAAACATGCTGATTGCATGTATATAATCCATATCAAAATGCAAAAATGTATCAGGGAGGGGCAAGGTATGAGGGAGGGAGGGAGAAAATTCAGAATTCAAAAATTTTTTTAAATGAATGTGAAAGGTTGTCTTTATATGTAATTGGAGGAAAATATTATTTTCTAAAAATATCAACATGCTACACTTTAAAGACTGTCCTCTATTTCCCCTTGAACTTACTTTCTGTTCTTTTCTGTGCATTTTATTCATTCATTCATTATTTAAAAGTATTTATTTCTCCTCTCTCCCTCCCCCAAAGCTGAAAAAGAAAAGGAAAAAACCATCCACATTGGTCATACCCAAACACGTATGTCTCATCCTGCATTTTAAGGCTATCTTCCCTCTAGCAGGAAGTGGGTGGCTTCTCTGGACTGTGATTTATCATTACATTCATTCACTGGAATTTCTAAAGTCATTCAAAGTAGCTTCTTTTTTTAATAATGTTATCCTTATATAAACTGCACTCCTAGCAGAATAGGAGCTCCTTGAGGGCTGGTACTGTTCCTTTTTTTTTTTTTTTTTTTTTTTTTTTTTTTGCTTGTTTCAGTATCCCCAGGGCTTAATAGGTGCTTGGTATTGTGACTGTGTTTGTCCTCTGTTGCCTGAAGAAGACCACTCCATCAGAGAAATGATGACATGACTTGCACTTGACCTGGTGTTGAGTCAGGGAGGGCTGTGCAAGTTACCAGCCTCATTCCCCCTCCAGATAAATGCATGGTGATAGACTGATCATCAACTGTTCTATGAACTTGTACTATGCAAACAATTTCAGCCTCCAGTCCTTTTAAGTCAGCAACTTTTTTCACGTCTCTAAATTTTTTTTCCTGAGCTTTAAAAAAAAAATCCAACAAATTATACCAACACAAACTATCTGACTCCCCTTAAAATTAATATCTGGAGAAAATATCTTGCTCTCATTATTGTAATGAGTTAATCTGGCTACTTCCTAAAAGGTAGGAAAAGTCATAGTTTACAACAAGAAAGTACCTCCGGGGTCATCTAGGACAGCGGTGTCAAATTCAAACAGAAAAGATGGGTGGGAACTAATCTATACGTAAGTATCCTGGCTGGCACATTGACTTAATTTTTTTTTTAAAATGTGCTATTATCTATGTTGTATTGCATTTTTATTTATTTTATTAAATATTTCCCAATTACATCTTACTCTAGTTAGGGCCCTAGAGAATGTTGTGTTACATTTTTATTTATTCTATTAAATATTTCCCCATTACATATTAATCTGTCTGATTTGGGCCCGAGAGTACATCTTGGACCACAATGCAATTTGACACCTTTGATCTAGAACAACACCTTCAATTTACACGTGTGGAAACTGAAGTCCAGAGAGGTTAATTGTCTTGCTGAAAACCAGAGAAAGAAACAGGATTGGGATTTTAATTAAGTTTCTCTGACTCTTAATCCACCATTCTTTCCACTTTACCACAATGCCTCCAAATAATATGAGATAATGCCCTCTTTTGTTAAAGGCATAAATTCTTAGCACATCAACCTGGATTCCCCAAAGTATCCCAGTCTAATAGCTTTTAACTTCCTTTCCTCTTTTCTTTCCCTGAAATTTCCTTTTTCCTCTTTTTCTAACCAAGTCAGGGCTGAGCTAGGGTGGTGGTGCAAAGCCTCTAGAAAACCTAGCCCATGTCCCTTTTCAGATGAAATCTGAATAGAAAATGAGATCAAGGCCAATCTCAAAGGAGAAAACAACAACAGGAGAGATTACAGAAGGGCAGAGAGTGTGTAACCTGAGTAGTTTTTGTGGAAGGAGGTAGGGAGAGGAGGAAGGGGAGCTATATAACCGTTTTCTAGTTCTGGTCTATTCCCTAAATTCCCTCTCGGCAATCATCCATCAAAACAGCACAAGGCCAATGTTCATTCATTCATCCATCCTTGCCTGGCAGTAGTCTACCGATGGCATCTGCTAATCAGACTTGTGACCCCTAGTTAAGGGAGTTAGTTGGTGATCAAGGTAAATATGTTATCCTGCAACACTGGGAGAAAGTTATTTCCCTCCCCCAATGAATTTACCTAACACCACCCCCTTTCAGTAAATCCTCAGGGGAAAAAAATAAGATCTTTCAGCTTTAATCTAATGTATTTCAAAAGGGAGAAATGACAAAAAAGTGTTTAAAAAGGGCTAAAATCAACAACTTCTTACATAGAAGGGCACGTCAATTTTGTTTCTGTGTTACAACTGCTACAAGATAAGCAAAGAACATTTTTAATAGGGTTTTTAAAAAGGAAACAAAAGCAATCAATTATACTTTTGTTGAATTAACCAATACTATGTTGTATTAACTAATATTTTGTTAATATTACAACTGGAGTTCAACATTCCTCTCCTTGCTCTCAAAATTCTCCCTCTAAATGGGTCAAATTATAAGCAATTTAAAAGGTAGCATCAAAACCACACCCATAAAAATCTTATCTCAGTCATTACTGAAAAAAAATAAAACTATGGTCTAACATTTAAGAACAATTTCTCTCCTTACTTTTATGAAAAAGTCGGTTACTGGATGTGTGAACATGTCACCATGGCTCCATCTTCTATCTCTGCCTCAAGAGAACTAAGATAATTAGACACTAGTAACCTAATTCCTTACTTCCATTTAGACTAAGTGGTTGAATTTGATTTTGTTTGTCTGATAACAT
Organism: Bettongia penicillata ogilbyi; assembly: GCA_023548195.1. Taxonomy (NCBI): domain Eukaryota; kingdom Metazoa; phylum Chordata; class Mammalia; order Diprotodontia; family Potoroidae; genus Bettongia; species Bettongia penicillata. The sequence continues at coordinate 4,484,537 of JAJHZJ010000291.1, forward strand.
ACAATCAACCTCTGACTACTCCTCCTTGTAGAGCCTCCTGGTTACATAATAAAGAAAAGAAATTCACAAGGACCTCCTTGTATCACAATGGAATTTGATAGAATATGAATCCAACTTGGATTCTACCCAGGAGGAATGATTACTGTAAGGGCCAAATGGATCTCATGGTAACAAAATTTCATCTATAACACATATCATAACCCATAATAGAGGCTTTAGTAATGACAGTAGAGCAAGTCTTCGGGGTACACTATAATAAATGATTCTTTTTTTAAAAAATCATACATAGATGTTATATCTTTGTGATGCTGAATAGCTGCACCAATTCTTAAAAATGGAATGGTATTTGAAGTCACATCTATTGAATTTTATGGCTCATGGGTCACAGGAGTTCTATAAAACCTTAGTGACTACGCCTTAGACCCCACCTCCTTGTTTTAAAAGTGAGGAAAGATGGAAAAGACTTGTCAAGGTTATAGCACTTCATGAGGCCAATACATGAACCCAGATCTTGACTCCCCCCCTTTACTATTTTGCCTCAGTGTACAGATGAAGGTGTTCTCTAGTATTCCTGCTCTGCTCACAAAGATTTGGGTTAAAGAGAAAAGAGAGGATGAGATGGGAAAATTATTGTTGGTATAAACTGTCTCCACTTCCAAAATGTGGGGGTGGGACCTAGATTCCAATTCAAGTAGGCAAAATCAGAGGGTAATGTTAACATGATTCTCTAATATAGCACATACGCTATTCTGGGGAAGGGGGAAACATTTCACTAGCACAACCCAAATTCTGTAAGGGCAGAGACCTTCTTTTCCATGTTTTGTCTTTCTATGCTTGGTATCTGGCGCTGTGCCTTAGTGAATTGATTTGAATTACCCAGTAAGTCTTGAAATTCTGGGGTGATGAAAAAAATAAGAAGTGTTGGGAATGGGTTTGCCTAGTATTCTTAGATTTTCAAGAGGAATGTGAACTCATTTAAGGGCATTTGGAATTCATGTGTATATGAAGATATATGCAAAATTCTGGCAGGCGGAAGCATACCATTTTGGTGCAAGAGAAAAAGTTACTGGACAGCATTCTCAGTTAAGAAGTGCCGGGGGAAAAAACAATTCTAATTGTTGCCTACAAAGCTGATTAAAAAATGAAGGTCAAGTTCAAAGATCACTGGGGTTTACTCTTAATAATCCCTCTGGGCCAAGATCATAAACATGGAGAAAACACAGGAAGAACGCATGTTATCCTAATTCAGTTCACTCATTTAGAAACATAGGAGCAATAAATATATAACTCCTTTACATTTATATTTCATCCTTTGTCTTTCACATCTTCTCTCCTGCCCTTCTATCTCCCCATGTGGATGCAGAATTCTGTTTCAAACCTAACCAATATTCCTCTCTGGAAAGTATAATATAATTTCATATTGTGTGATATGTGATTGGGAACAAACCTATTCTTAAATTTTCTCAGAGCTGAGAAAAGAGGCACTGAAATTCTACTTGTTAAGGTGCCTCCCCCACAAATCATTTAACATAAGCAACGGAGGAAAGATCTTCTGGATTTGAATTCAGAATATCTAGACTTCTGTGCTAGTGCCGGGTCTGCTGGGACTAGACAGCTAAACCTGCACAAATTATTTGACCTCTTGGGACCTGTTCCCACGTCTATATATAGTATTTATGTGAATGTTGGCACTTGTTCAGTATTTACTGGTGAACTTCTTTATCAAAAGCCAGTAATTTTTGTTTACAACTGCGTGTTTTTCTTTCAAGAGTTCAATTCATTTTATTAGCAAGGTTTTCTTTTTGTTTTTATTCAGCAAAAAACATTGAGTCTGCTACACTATTATCATAATAACATTTGAGATTACTACCTCAATTAGTCAACCAATAAGAATTCATTGAGCTATTTGCCTGAAACCGCATTAGACTCTGGGATATGAAAACAAAAATGAGACAGTCCTCAAAGAGTTAGATTCCATCCAAGGAGAAGCATGTATGCAAGTAAAGACATACAAAATAGATAAAAGACAATCTGGGGGAGCACCAGCAAACAGAATCGTAAGGAACTGTTTCTTGGAGAAGGTAGTGCACAAGCTCAATTTTGAAAGAAACAGAATTCTAAGAAGTGAAGGCAAGAAAAAGGTATTCCAGGTATGTGGGTCATCCTGCACAAAAGCTGAAGGTTAGGAGTGTACAGCAGCACGACAGCTAGTTTGAATGGACCTTCATGGGTGTATCTCACTCAAAGTGAGAGTCAGATAAGGCCTTAGCCTAAAATGGTCAGAGTCTCCCCTTGCATCCTGAGCCATCTCCAGTCGTGCTGATGAATATCTGGCCGCTGGACCCAGATGGCTCTGGAGGAGAAAGCAAGGTTGGTGACTTTGCATGGCCTTCCATCACTCAAACCAAAGTCAACTGCAAGTCATGTCATCATCTTGATGTCAAGGTCCTCTTTGAGAACAAAGAACAAAAATCCACAATAACCTGTCTCATTCCAATATAAGATGTAAGTATCTTGAGGGCAGAACTGGATTTTTTGCTTTGTTTTGGTTTTGTTAGTATCTAGCACATAGGAAGCACTTAATAAGTGCGTGTTGACTGACTTACTGATTCGCTGGACCCTAGAGTTCACAGAAGTTGCATTTAACTAAATATAAGGCAAAGTAGTAGCTTTAAATTTTTAATGAAGGCAAATTTTTCCTCTAATTTCTTCCTTACCCCCTTTTTTTTAATTATCGTATGCCATTGATAATTTATTAGGTAATTTGTTTATAAAATCTACTAACTTGGTGCCTTTAGAAATCACAAAGATGACCAAAAAAGGAAACCTGCTGATAAAACTAAGATTGAAGAATGGTTATTCTTTCCCCAGCGACCATTATAACCCAGATTCCCCCAAATCTAAGAGAATTTAGGCTGCTAAAGCCTTTTCCTACACCAGGATCAGGAGAACTAAAGAGTTTTTGCCAATAATATACAAAGAGCACCATTACCCAAAAAGGGAAAGTTCTTTGTGACAAAATAGTCATTTCTATATCCTGGTTGGCTGGCCCATGCAAACAGTACTATAAACAGTACTATGAACGTTTGATTACAGCAAATTCCAAATTATGAATAATTCTCTACAACATTTTTCCTTAGTTCTCATCAATGTTAAGATTCACTTGTTATGAGGAAAAGACGTTGTATGGAGATTGTTGCCTTTTCACCTCAAATATCTGAAGTACCACACAAAAGGGCCAACAAGGAGACTAGGAATGGAGGTGGAGTCTATGCATAAATGACATTTCCCCCCTTCACCTCCGGAGATCCCAAGTTTTAAATAGAATACAGTTATTTCATTAAAAGAATCTATAGGCTGGAAGTGTAATTTCTAGCAACTAATGTATTTTGATATAGCTGTAACAAAACAATATGAATACCCCACGTACATTCTCATGAAGATACTTTACCCATAGGTGTCAAATACTAATATAACAAAATACTGTTGTAATCAATTAGCAATTATTTTTGTATTTACTAAATATTGTTTTGAGCCTATGAAGAGACAAAAAAAGTATAAAACATGGTACATATATATACTAGTTGAGATTATATATAATCCATTTAATAAAATAGGACAATCTAATTATAAAACAAGAAATCATTGCTTTAAAAAAAATCTTCCCTATCAATTTCATTTCAAGTAATACTGAATACCAAATTCTAGTACAATAAAAGAGTCTTGATCCAAGACAACTCTAAAGCACTTATGAAAAATGCTATCTATCCCCAGAGAGAAGAACTGATGATGCCTAAATACAGATTAAGCATACTTTCTTAGCTTTATTTTTCTTGAGTTTTTTTCTTGTCTATGTTTTCTTTCACAACATGACTAATATGGAAATGTTTTGCATGACTACACATGTATAATCTATATTGAATTGCTTGCCTTTTCAATGGGGAGGGAGGTGGGGAGGGAGAAAGGAGAGAGAGAATTTGGAACACAAAGTTTTAAAAACAAATGTTAAAAACTGTTTTTACATGTAACTGGGGGAAAATAAAGTAGTAAAATAAAAAGTTAAAAAAATAAAGGTCTTGAGAGTTTATCAAAGATTATTAAAAATGTGATCAGACTGAATTGTGCTACTGAATAACCTAACTACATTTTTCTCAGTGAAAGGTTCTTTATCATGAAATATATGCTGTAACATGAGGCTGCCCAACCTGTGGCCCTTGGGCCACCCAAAATCCTTTGGTGGGCTACAGGTTGTGTAGGTCTGCTGTAACATATAACTAGCTACCTATCTGATTTTTCTTTAACTAAAAATTGTCATTTACACATATACTATTCAGAGCAGGTGGGGCAATGATATCATTTGAGGGAGAGAAGGCAAAACTACTCAACTTTTACATTGCTTCTGTTTTTTCCACAAAGGAAAAGTAATCTTGGAACTGAGAAAAAGGAGAAAGGTTCTATTAGGAATGTTACTTTATGTAACAATGTTACAAAGAACTAGAATTCTTGAAGAGAAGACTTACTAGAGAAAAATGATGGCTATTTTGAAATATCTAAAGGAATGACTTATGGAAGCAGGTTAGGACCTTATGGCTCCAAAGGGCAAGAAACAACACCAAGAGATAAAAATTACAGGAAGACAGATTTCCTCTCAACATGATGAAGTTGTGACAGAGCTGCTATAAAAAGAATGTAAATGCAATATGGTGTAGTTCAAATCCTAGTTCCATCACCTGTGTGACCTTGGGCGAGTTTTTGTATCTCTCTGCTTAGTTTCCTAATCAGTAAAGATGAGGGAATGGGACTGTATGATCCTAAGGTTCCTTCCAGCCCTCCATTTGTGAGCTCACATGACATCGTTCCAAGTGTTAAAGCAAAAGCATAATTCCTTCACTGGACAGAAAATTAACCCAAATGACTACCAAGATCATTTCTAATTCAATGACTACATTTAGATTCTTTGTAAATAAATTTATTTTTTTGTTTGGAGGGGGGAAGGCAAGGCAATTGGGGTTAAGTGATTTGCCCAAGGTCATATATCTAGTGTCAAGTTTCTAGGTTTTGAACTGAGGTCCTTCTGACCCCAGGGCCAGTGCTCTGTACCATCTAGCTGCCCCGGTAAACAAATTTATTAAGTCTGTGTATCACCCCCCAAATTATACTAAACTACAGAATTTTCACAAGGCCCTCCTATACTTTACCAAAATAACCCAAAAAAAATGTACTAAATGTTAATCCAGTTGCAAACTGGATTAAATATTGAAGGGACCTCTGAGGTCATATTTCTAATCCACAAAAATGCCACACACATAACCCAGGAAGCCTTTGTTTTTGATAATCTGTTGTAATCCCCACTGTAGCTGTTCTATACTCTCTCTCCTTTCCTGCAAACTCCCCAAACTCTCCAAACCCTCCCTTTCTTCCTCCTCATTCACTTTTGAGAGGAAACCCATCTCTGAAATTTTCCAATACTACCAAGAAAAACTTTAAGTAGGAAAAACTTTTAAGTACTAAAAAAAATTTAAGTAAAAATTTAAACATTGCCTAGCAACACTCAGTAATTTTAACAAGTTGATAGTGATAAAAGACTGTAAAACCTTAGATTTGAACTCATCATGTCCAATGAATCTAAACCAAAATGCCTCACTATGAGAAAATACTCTGAGAGCAAAAAGAGTGCTATTTTCCACCTTTCTATGCACTGTGCCTTCCATATAGTAGGTACTTGTGGTAGGAACGATATATTTATAATATTTATTTTATATTTTATATAAATTATGTAATTTAAACAATCTTAAGGAAACAGAGTTCTGTCCTTCAGACTGGGTTGATCCAAAGGGCTAGCCAAGGGCATAAAAATCCTATCCCATAACTACTTAGGGCTCCAGAGTTTTTAAGCAGACTTCTCATTGCCCTGTGGGGGTGGGGGTGGGGGTGGGGCACCTTTTGAACCAAAGTAAATGAAGAACTGTATTCCTTCTACACTCACTATCAATAAAGTTGTTTTTAATTGTATTTTAAGATCCATGAGAGTTTTGCTGCATTTTAATTCCAGACCTGAATCCTACACTAACCTATGGCAGGCCTGGCTCCAAATATTAAATAATGTGGTTAGCAGGGGCTGATTACAAGGACCTCTGGTTAATTTCACTATTAAAGTGAGGGAAGAAAGGGAACCTCCAGTGATTATACAGCCAGACACAGGGGCCAGGGATCTTATAGTGGCAGTGATTTTAGGCATATTCAAGGGATTCTCTCAATGGGATAAGGAGTCAGCTCACACAGACTGTAGGATTAGCAAGATGAGTATTTAAAAAAAAGATTGCCTATCCTCTGGCAATTATTGGCAGTTTTAGGAAAGCTACCATAAAGAAAATTAAAGTAAGTTATTTTACAAATAAAGATGAACATTTTTGCTTGGTAAGGACTGCGTCTTGAAGGTAGAGGACCATGCCTAGTAACAACTCAGGTGAAAATAGCAACGATAATGGGGGAACAGAGAAGGACAGGCTGTAAATGGGAAATGGAACCGGATCTCTGACCCAGAAGTGTCACAGAATAAATGTGTTAAGCCCTGCTGAGGTAGAAGCTATAAGAGAAGAGAACAGACTGGATGAAAGACTGGAAACCAAACTCCTATATGTAGAGAGAGCCTTGGGGCTATCCCATGAGGACTCCAGGACACCACCTTCCATGAAATAACCAAATTACTTTCTCCCCAAAAGAGGCAAAAGATCAATGGGTTTTCACCACCAAAGAACATGGGAAGTTATAGGAAAACTACAAAGAAAAGTTAAAAATCACTGAAAAAATGACTAATGAGGAATGAGAGTGTAGTCTAATGAGGAGAATGCTGAGATTTTGTCCATTGTCATCTTCCAAAATTCAGCCACCTCCTTTGATGATATCGAGTGGCTAAAATAGGGGGTTCATATACTTGGTCCCACAAAAATTAATTCTCCCTATTGTATATTCCCTAGTCGGGGAAAGCAAACAAAGGAGGTGAGTATTTTTAAAGATGTTTGGGAGATGGAATTTATGTCCCCACCCAGAAATTTCCTACTTTCTACGACGACTACTCAGTTTCAGGTCTAATTAGATCCCACCTTTTAGGCACAGTCTCATCTGAATGGCATCAGACTTTCACTATGGACCTTCCCCACCAAACACCACCTCCAGTCTCCTACAGGCCTGACTAGAACAACTAGAAAAATTTGAGGCGTGGGCAGCTGGACCGTAATGGGCAGCTAAGTGGTGCAGTAGATAATATACCAAGACGAGAGTCAAGGAGGCATGAGATGCTAATTAGCTATGTAGCCCTAGGCAAGTCACTTAACCCGTTTGCCGCCCAAGTGCATTACCAAGAGAAGGTCTGCCAAATATATAAAGGGCTGCTAAATACTGGCCACCAGCTTGCAATTAAAACAACAGGTGGACAGGGTATCCCAGTTTCTGTTAGGGGTTCTGAAGGGAAAGGCCACCTTTAGGAAAGCAGCACACTTCTTCAAGTGCAAGTAAGCTTGTTAAAGCCTGAGTGGTGGTAACTAATGCACAAATACATTGTGAGCACAGATACCTCTACAAGTGCTAACAGTCCATAAACATTTACTAAGCACCTACAATTTTCCAGGCACGGTGCTAAATAGAGTAGCTTCTATGTTATTTACTGTAGGCAGCCATTAGCACTATTTGAACCATTCTATCCCTCATTTATGGAGTGGAGAGCAAGTCTGCCTCTTTCAAATGGAGGCTTGCAAGACCTAATGCAAGCTATCCAGCATCCTGGCCCCTGAGTTTTTATAATACAGTAGGGCCCATGTTCTTGAAGGTCTTTCTCCATTAGGCCCGGGGTAAATAGAAGCTTTGCCAAGCACCAATAGGTGGCCAGATCAAATTAGGCTACAAAGCTTCCCAAGATGGCCACTCAGTAAGCCACTTCTGAAAAAGTCACTTGCCAATTACCGGACACTCACTGTTCCTAAACCAATGACACAGGGCAATAACACCACCCGTCAGAGTTGCCTATTATGAGTTGTATAATACAAGATGGTTCCTCTAACAAGATGGGTAGGGTCAAAGAAACTTCTACTGTTAAATGAATTTTTAAAATCAATACAAACCTGAATTCAAATATCACCTCCAATATTTAATATTTGTATGACCATAAGTAAGTAACTCAAACCCTCTGAGCCTGTTTCCTAATGGAAATGTATAACTGACCCATATAGTTATCACTTCTCATCATAATTTTATCACAGGATAAAATATACAAACTTTGAAATATTACATAAATGTCAGCTATTATTACACATAGCACTATATCACACAATATATCATGTTATAACTGTTAAATGACATGTTATACTATGTTATACTATATAATAAATGTTATACTATGCTATATTATGAGAGGCAGCTAGTTAGCTCAGTGGATAGACCTTAGAATCAGGAAGATTTAAGTTCAAATCTAGCCTCAGACACTTACTAGCTGGGTGACCCTGGGCAAGTCAATTAAGCCTGTTTCCCTCAATTCCTCATTTATAAAATGAGCTGGAAAAAGAAATCACAAACCACTTCACAGTTTCTTTGCCAAACCCCCCAAAAAGGAGTCATGAAAAGTCAGATAAGACTGAACCGATTGAACAACAAAGAGGGTATTTTTCTCACTGAGAATATCCTATATCTATGAAATCACAAGCCCTGTCCACTGGGAGGAAAAAAATACTATTATTAAGTGTATTGGATGCTCAGGGAAGAGGTTATCAGGTTTGGAGACTAAAATAGGAGAAAAATTTAAGAGCTAAGCAAAGTAGGATAGATGGAGTTTCGTTTCCTCTAAGCATAAATATAAAATGAAAATTAGTTCACATAACCTTTACATTTCAGTTTCATGTCTAGCTTCAAATGTTGCCTTCCTTTCTCCCATCCCCCAGCCCTCCTTCAGGTTTTCCCCTGCAGCTTCCACTTCTTGGCTCGTTCAAATGCAAAGAACAAAGAAAACACATTGAATCCATTAGAAGGTGCACGCTACAATTTTTCATAGGATTCTTAAAAGGTCACTACTTGGGACCCAGTGCATAAATTCCACGCAACAACATTTTCCCTTCTCACTGGGACCTCCGTGAAGAAACAACCCCAAGTTACAGGGTACTACAATTACATAGATGTTTAATTATCTTAATTTATAAAACATGTGGCCTAAGTAAACCCAAAATTGGCACTGACAGGAATAACAGGCTGAGCTTCAAGCCACATGAATGGGATGTAACTCCTATGGAAACCAGTTGTAACTGCCCATACGTAAGAGCTGGCTGATCAGGACTCAAGGTCAAGTGGGAGCTGTTTTCTCTTCTTCAAAAATAACCTCCTAGAAAGAGGAAAGAGTGAGTCAATTTGTTTCTCCCCTTCTTCATTTCTCCCTCAGAAGTCTACATGATTGACGTTATTTACTTAGTATTAAACAAATAGCTGTGTTTTTCATTTTTATTTAAAAGTACTCAGTCATCTTTCTATTTGTGCACCCTTTTGACCATAGCACAGGTTACTTACTCAGTGCTCTAGCTACTAAGGAGTGACAGACACCGAGTAGACTATTCCGTCAATGAACGTCCTTTCCTAACCCTGAGCAAAGGCTTGCTTCTAAGTCAAGCCAGGACTCCATTTTCATCTGTAGTAGAAAACCTGAAAGGTCTGGCCTACTCCTGGATTTTCCCTTTGTCCAGAAAACCCAAGGAAGACTAGACTCCACAGCCAAAATTCAAGCCCTATATATTCTATCAGGTCTTGAATCCTCCCAGGTCATCCCCAAACTGTCTCAGTAGGCTCAATCCACAAAGTGCCAGGTATACTTCAGGACCACTTCCCAAGAAGGTGGTCACCTGTGCATCAGAAAGGGGTGTTTATTGTCATTTTAATCAATCAAGGCACCAAGAAAAGGTCATCAGGCAGAAAACTACCTCTTCCTTCAACTATTATACAAGTCTTCTAATTGGGCTCCCCAAATCCCTTCTCTCTCTAACCCACCCTCCACACAACTGCCAATTAACAATTCAGAAGCACAGGTCTGACTACAGCCCTCCCCAGAGCACAAAGCTTCAGCATTCAACTCAACTGGCACGCTTTTTTACATGAACTATTCATGAAACCAAGTTTCGCTTACCTTATACCTGTACAATTGACTTTTGGAACCTAAATGCCCAACCTTACATTTATTACGTAAACTGAATCTTTGCTTAGGTTCATAATCTAACCTGCTGATACTTTCCACTCCGCTGATTCGGTCATTCTGTCCACCCTAGAGAGAGCCCAACTTGCCGGTATGTGCTAGTATCATCTACATTCCTTCTACAACTCCATCACATTTACAGATGAAAGTGTTCAACAGGACAAGGCCTTGTAAAAGACAATTAAATGAGCAGAACCAAAGAAAAGCTAACAGAACTTCAGAGCAAGGTGAACTTTCTTTTACTTTGCATTCCCTTCTGTTTTTATGAACCTATTTGGAATTGTATCACCAAGTACTAAACCTGCCTTTATTACTGTTTTTTAGAAAAGTCTCCCAAAATAGCAAAATGCAAGCGAAGACAGGCATCCTCTCTTCCTCACTAATTTAGCCCAATGGAGGGAAGAAAGCATATCTAAACTTCCAATTTCAGTTTTACCAATATATAATCTTTCTGACCCTCTAAGAAGCTCACTTAATTTCTCTGGGCCCTCAGTTCAGCATCTGAACTGGTTGATCCCTATGATTCCTTCCAGCTATAAAATTCTGAGAAAAAGTATTATGATCCTGCAGATATAAGCAACCACAGATTTCTGCAGAAATCAAAAGGATGCAGAAAGCCTTCCCTTCAACAAATTTAAAAGGTTATGCTTAAAGCTTGCAAACAAGAAAAAAAGGCATCACGCAAGCAATATTCTAGAATATATGTATACACTATTAGAATTTGAGTCAATTATTCCAAAACTTCAAGGACATCTAAGTTCAAATCTGTGGAACTGCTTGAAGCAAAGATGACAAAGTCACGCAAGAATTGGCTATGACTAATTTATGGCACCTATGTAGTTCCATATATCTAAAAACCACCTGACCACTAAAATATGCAACATCTCCCGGAAAGAAAGTGTAGTTGGAGGCGGTTCTTCATCTACAAGCTCCATGCTTCTTCTGAGTTCTATGCAACATCGCTAGTAGTAATTTTTCTGAATATTAAGTAAATATTTTAATGTTGGGTAAATGAGGGAGAGAGGAGTTCTAACTTGTAAAAGAAATTCCAAAAAAAAAGTGAACTCCTCCTATCTGTGAAAATTAACACCTATTCTACAACCTGAAGTTTTAGAGTTGCCTGGAGTACCCTATATCCAGTATATGTCAGAAGACAGCAGAGAACAGGAGATGGGATGTCAGTGATGTAGACCAAATACTGGAAGGTCAAGAAGGGTGAAGCCTGGGGGAAAAAAAGCTTTAGTAATTAAAATATAGTTGGTAACCTTTGAAAGAGTAATTTGAGTAGAGTGGTGAGGCAGATTACAAAAGACTGAGGAGTTAGGTATTAAAGAAGTAGAAACAATCTGTAGATTGCTTTTTTCTAAGAGAGGGAAGATAGAAAGACAGACAGACAGATAGATAAATATAGATGGATGGATGATAGATGGATAGGAATAGGTCTGGAACTATACTACATGAAACTAAAGTAAGACAGCATAAAGACAGGATGTTTCTTAAGAGCTAGTTATTATTTTACATTTTAATTGCAATTAAGTTCTATTACAACTGCCTAGTTAGGAATGTGATACACAAATTGTAAAAGTCCATAAAAATGCTTTTCTTAAAAGATAATGCACTTTTGTGGTTATTTGTTTATAATGTTTCTGTGATGATAACTAATTTTGATGATATAATCTCAATAACGTGCTGCTGCGTTGTGTAGATGCTATTTTATATAAGAAGGTCCACATGATATTATGCTTTCTTTATGGTTGTGACAACAGTTCCTCTCTCTCTGCTGTTACCTATCCTTCCTTCCACTCTTTTCTTCTAAACAACACAATTCATTTGGTATTAACTTTACTCAAGTATTAAAGTACTTGAAGTAGCCAAGAATCCTGCTACGCACATTTTTGCTCTCAATTTTCTCCAAGCATTTGTAAAAAACAGAGCTGAAAAGGGAACTTATAATTTGCAGATATAACTGAGGCCGAGAGAGGTCAGCTACTTGGTAGCAGAGCCAAGAAAAAGCTGCAAGGTTTCCTGACTCCAGTATGTATATAAGTCTATCCATGCACTCACACGCAGAAAATTAATGACAACAACAAATTCCTTTAGCTCTTCTAAGGTTTAAAAAGCCCTTGGCCCACAGGCACTGCTACGCTACTGGGGAAATAGAATCCATTCTAGAAAGTATTTGGGAATTATACTAAGAAAAAATGACAAAAATGCTCAGATTCTGTGTCCCAGAGATCCCCCTTCTAGGAATACAGCTCAAGGAGTTCAAAGAAAGAAAGGTTCTACATAAACCAAATATTTATAGCAGCATTTCCTAAAGACACTTGATGATGAGGGAATGGTGAAACACATTCTGGATAAAGGTGTAAGTGAGTATTATTACCCCATAAAATGATGATTATGAAAAATATATGGAAACATTAGAAGGTTTATATAAATTGATAGAGAGCAAAGTAGGCAAATGCACAACATCAGAGGAAAGAACAAAAGAAAGTGGAATTCTTGACTGGAGAAGAAATTTTAAAATGCACTTCCCTCTATTGTGGAGGTGTGGTGAGTATGGCTATGTAAGCTGTATATACAGAATATCCTATACTGTCAAACTTGGTTCATGTGTTGCTTAATTTTGCTGGACTACTTTTTTTCCTGCTACCTAAGGAAGGATGTGAGAAGGATAAATCTGGAAAGGAAAGTAATATAAAAACCAAATATATCAATAAAAATGAACAATAAGAAGCATTTCCACTTTCTCTCTATCCTCACAGATGATGGTAACATTTATACAGTCAGGCACTGTGCTAAGTGCTTTCCAATTATCATTTCACTTGATAGGTATTATTACCATCCCCATTTTATAGATGAGGAGACTGTAGCAAACAGACGTTAAGTGATCTGCTCAGGACCACATGACCAGTAAGTGTCTGAAGACAGATTTAGAACCCTGGTCTTCTTGATTCCAGGCCAGCTACCGAGCGGCCCCAGGTAGATAGAAATAAAGTAGTAAGACATTTTGTGTTGCACGTGGAAACCAACTCACTATTTTATAGGCACAGCATGTGCATACATATGTGTATGCATTTATGTGTATGCATTATATATGTATGTACATACATGTATGTACATAATATATATATCTGTATGCATGTATCTGTGTGCATATGTACATATGTATGCAATGTTACAGCTACCTGATTTTTCAATCAGGCAGCATTTAAGTGCCTCCTATATGCATCAGTAATTTTGTTAAGCTCTGGGGGTTACAGAGAAAGGCAAAAACCATCCCTGTCCTCAAGGAGTTTACATTCAAATGAGAAAGACAAGAAGTATTTAAACAAGTATATACCAAGATACAGGAATGATGAACTGTGTTCACTCTTCATTGCCCAAGAAGACCATGTCATCAGAGAAATGATGCTATGACTTTCACTTGACTTTGTTTTGAGTGAGGGAGGGCTGTGCAGGTCACCAGCCTCACTTCTCTTCCGGAGCCATCTGAATCCAGTGACCAGATAGTCATCAGGATGACTGGAGATGACCCAGGATGAGGCAACTGGGGTTAAGTGACTTGCCCAAGATCACACACCAACGAGTGTCAAGTGTCTGAAGTGAGATTTGAACTCAGTCCTCCTGACTCTTGCATTGGTCCACTGCACCATAGCTGTGCAGCGCTGCCCCTATAGCTGCCCTTATATTATATATATATATATATATGTGTGTGTACACACCAAGATACATACAAAGTCAGAATTGAGCTGAATCTCATAGAAGCCAGGGATTATAAGAGGCAAAGCAGGGGACACTTAGTGGGAGAGGTAGGAAAGAACCACCTCAAAGGCTGGGAGATAGAAGTGCAGTGCCAGAGGAAGAACAAAAGTAAGGCATATAATAATAAAAATCTGAATCATAGAGTGAGCAGAAGGGAGTCAAGGGTGGAAAGACCGGAAAGGTCAGAAGGGGTCAGGTAAGTGAAGAGCTTTACATTCCAAGAACATGAACTACATATCTGATCTGGAAGTAATAGCGCATGACTGCAGTTTTCCGAGTAGGAAGGGGGGAAGGGTGACTTGGTCATACCCTCACTTTAGGAAAATCATTTTGGTAGCCATTTTGTAACCAGAAGGCTACAAGAGTCAGGTAAGAGACGGCAAGCATCAGAACCAGGATGGTAACTGTATGCGTAGTTGAACTAAGGGTATGTGGAAAATGATCATACTTCAGAATTCTCTCTCTGAGCTTCTCTTTAAAAAAAAAAATTCACAGAAATAATTCAGCAAGAACTGAAACACTTTATTCATGCCACATTTTTGAAGCATCTTTAAAACTGTAAGAGTCAGACTAATGTAGAGTACTTCATATATAGTCTGTTTATACTTAAATGAGGGCAGAGAAGTGGAATAAAATATATTTACAAATATATTCCATGTGTGTTTTCACCAATTTTAATAATGTATGCGTGGGATTTTTAAAAAGTACTGAGCTCTGTGGAGACAAAAAAGGCAAGAGGTGTTAAAGTTTGAGTTGAAGAAATCTCATTATATTCTTTGCTTTCTTTCTTTTAAAAAGATGCCTTCTGGATATTACTATAAAAGAAGCATGAGGAAAAGAATAAAGTTCAAGATAAATATCTCAGTTTACTAAAGCCTAAATGGATATATAAATCCTGACAAGTGTTAATGATATTTTGGCATAATGTGTCATGTCAATATATAGAAATGTACAAGTATTATTCCCTTTAGACTCTTTAATGTGCTACACAAGTATTTCTGCATAATTTTAGCTACATGCAGCTGCAGCACAACTTTACTAGTCACAAAGGAAGAAACAGATCCTAATACCAAATAATTCCACTCCCCAAAATAGAGGCAGACATTTCTAACCCTTTAAATAAAAAAACAAACATCGTCTGAAAATTCCCCCTGAGAGGCTTGTGGTTGACAACTTTACCTTGAGCAAATTTAAAGCCAAGAATCTAAGTTTGGAAGGTAATTCCTTCCTGTTCTTCTTCCTCCAGCATGCATGTGGGCTGAATCATGAATGGTACTTTTACAATTATTCTCTACAAGGTAACCCCAGAAAGTAACAGAATTAATTGCAAAAGTGGTTTTTCTCCATAAAATTATATGAAGTGATGCAAATAATCTATCAAACACAATGTGGATTCAATTCAATTCAACAAGTAAACTCTTTAGGAAAAACAATATAGCACAAATTAAATACAAAAAATATTCCAATTAAGACAAAATAATTTTGTTGGGGGAAAGAGAACATTCACAATTGGTAGAATCATGAAAGAAAGAAAACCCAAAAGGCGGGATTTTAGCTTTACCAAGATGTATCAGTAGTTGATTTCATCACTTTTTCAAATGAAATGATCTATGTGAAAGTTGCTTTGCAACTAATTCAACTGAACAAATATTCAGAATGCTTATTATTTTTGAGGCACAGTGATGGGGCCTAGGAACACAAAAGCAAAAATAAAAAAGAGCCCTCTGCTTAAAAGAAGTTTACATTCTATTGAATTATGAGCCACTAGGTAAATGGACCACATCATTACTCTATCTCATCTCTTCGGATCCTCAGAACAACCCTGCAATAGTAGGTGTTATTATTATTACAAATGAAGAAACTGAGGCTAGAAGGTTAAGCAACTTGACCACTGGGTCACCCAACTATTCGCTGTATTTGAAGTAGTATTCAAACTCAGCGTTGTTTTTAAAATCAAATAAAATAATATATGTAAGGTACTTTGAAAGCTTTAGTGTACTACATAGATGCTGTTACTAACTGGTTATTATAACTAATCCTACACCCCCAAAATATTTTTAAATTACTGAATCTCATACCAAACTAAAGGTCTCAAACAAGGAACACAATATAAATAAATAAAAATATTAGTTGAGTGGTACACAAGAAATCCCAAACAAAAAGTGGTAACAGATAAATAGCATTAGATTATAGGAGGCAGATGCTTTCAAGGCACATCTATCTCTCCAAAAACTACTATGTTCTAACAGTCTAATCTGTAAAGTTACATGGGCTATCTCCAGTCGTCCTGATGAGTATCAGGCCACTGGATCCAGATGGCTCTGGAGGAGAAGTGAGGCTGGTGACCTTGCACAGCCCTCCCTCATTCAAATCAAAGTCAAGTGCAAGTCATGTCATCATCTTGATGTCATGGTCTTTTTCGAGAACGAAGGACAAACACAGCAACAACACAGGACAGCAATTTCTGCAAAGTAGTGGGGTAGGAGAGAAAATGGGAATCAGCCACCAAACAGATATAGAATTACACTTTTTTCCATTCTTTAATGAGCAGAAGTCAAGTGGAAAGATTCCCCAAGGATACACAACTCTTTCAATTTTCTCCATTGGAGGACACTCCCTTCACTCTAACCACCTCCATCCCAAGGATAGGGCCAGAAGCAACGGGCATATTCTTTCTTTTCACACCGCCAATTTCAAAATGTTATTTGCCAGCTGTGGCAAAAGAGGAAAAGACTTTCCTCTTGTGAAGTCCAAGAAATCTGTACACAATTAATTCTCTCTCCCCATCTTTGCCCTGTTGTCATCTAGCATCCCTCAAGTGCTTCTCCCAACATCTTCCAAGACTTCAGTCCCTAGCTCACAAGTGTTCTCTCCACATCCCCTGCCATCATTAAGTTTTCAACATTCATGTTGATGACCACTCTAACAAGTTGATCACAAAATTCTCAAAACTCTTTATCTCCAAATGACCTCTTTCCCCAACCTTCAGCCAGCCACTCACCAACATGAATTATAGTATATAACTTTAGACCTGACCATCTCTCTGAACCTTACAACCAGTCAACCTCATCCATGTCTCACACCCACACAAAATCTACTTCTTTCCACACACTCCTACGGTTCCACTTCATCTCTACCATTTTGGCTTCTCTTTCTTCTAGACTTAGCTACTCTGATATTTCACTAGATAAGGCATATACCCCAAGGAGGTCAAAGTCCTAAGTGCATCTTAATATTTACAGCCACGACTTTTGTAATAGCAAAGAACTGGAAACAAAGTAGATATCCATCAATTGATGAATGGCTAAGCAAATTGTGATACATGAATGAAATGGAATATCACTGTGCAGTAACAAACAATGAATATTTAAAAAGCAAGAGAAATATACAATGACATAGAAGTTTATGCAAAATGAAATAAGAAAAATCAGGAAAAAATATAAACAATGAGTATGATGCAAACGGAAGTAATAGCAACAAAACAATTAAAACTGAATATTTCTAGATCATAAAGACAGGTGTTTTCACAAAGAAGAGATACAGTCGGCCTCTACCCTCTGCTCCCCCCATCTTCTCTGCAGAGCTGCAGTACTATAAGCATGGAACACCTGCTTGTAACAGTAGCCATGTTCACTGTCCATTAGTTTTGTTGATATCTTTTCTACTTTTTTATTGTCATAAAGTATGGTTCTCTGGGAAGGAGAGAGAACATACTGGGGAATGTATGTGATGTAAAAACAAAAGCTATCCATCAAAATGTACTTTTTTTATTCCACTAGCTACTATCTTAGAATCCTTTGCCCCCAACGTTCCACTATTCTCAACATATTTATGAATCTTCATCCTTCAGTAATCCCTACTATCTAGCACAATTAAGTTGTGTAGTAGATAGATCACTGGATTGAGTCTGGAAGACCTGAATTCAAACCCTACCCAAGTCACTTAACTAGCTTATCCTTGATCGTTTCCCCATCTGTAAAACGGGGCTAATAGCTCTTATAGGAGGCTGAAATGAGGTAACATGTAAGATGTGACACAAACCTTAAATAAAGCACTATATGGATGCTAACAAGATTAAGCTTATTAAACTCATTCTAAATTAATGGTTCAGAATCTTGGCTTGAAAATCCTACTCTGGTTTTGTCTTCCAGTTTAATTTCTTATTTAAAATGTCTGAAATCTATTTTCTCTCCTCTCAGTGCAAATGAACAACACCTCTCCCCGTCACACTTAAAGCAGATAATCTATGCTTCTACTTCACCTAGAAGGCTGGCCTAGCTTACTTACATTCCCTGTGTCCTTGACTTGGATGGTCTTTCCCTGACCCTTCCAACCACCCCTTCTCCCTGCTATTCGCTTCCCCTTAATAAGGGAGTTCCTCCAATGTCCATCCTCTTCCTGGACAATTTCATCTTATTCACACCAGGTTGCCCCTCTATAAGGATGACACCCAAACCTTCATTTACATTCCTGAATGAACTCTCTTCAGATCTCTTTTATCAGACCTCCCAAAAGCCTGCACATTTTCTGTCTAGAGAAAGCTCCTCTGGACCCTCCTGGCTTCAGTGATTATCAATAGTAACTGTTGCTGTTTCTCTTCCAACCTGATGTTCTTTGTTCTTGGCCTCATTAAACAGACCTATTCAATGAGCGGGCGTTGCCTCACCCTAAGTGACTGCCTGCATAGACATTGGCATAAAGGGCCCACAGTCTCCCAGTGCATCCTGGGTCATCTCCAGTCATCCTGATGAATCACTGGATTGAGATGGCTCAGGAGGAGAAGTGAGGCTGGTGACCTGCACAGCCCTCCCTCACTCAAAACAAAGTCAAGTGCAAGTCATGTCATCATTTCTCTGATGGCATGGTCTTCTTCAGCAACAAAGGACAAACATAAATGCCTGCACATTTTCTGTCTAGTGGTACTTATAACTCAACAAGTACAAAACAGAAATTATTCATAGGACCACAGATTTAAGGGCAGGAAAGAACTTTAGAGATTATCTACTTCATCCTCTATCTCTGCCTCACTCCGAGTTTTTAAAGAGGAGGCTAACATCTAGAGATGGTCGGTGATTTGCTCAAAGTCACACAGGAGTGGTAAGCAATAGGCCAGGACTTAAACCAAGGTCCTCTGACTTATCCAGGCCTTTTTCCACCACAACATGCATTCAGTAAATAGATACCTTTCCCTCCTGATCATCCCTTTACCATGAATGTTTCTACCAACGGCTGTACCCATTCACCTAACTTCTCACCTTATCTTTGATGCTTTCTTCTCCTTTGCTTCTCAAATCCAAACTGTCATCAAATGCTGACGTTCCACATTCCCAACATTTTTTATTCCATACCCTCATCTTTGTTCCCATTCCCACCATCCCAGTACAGGCCTTCATGACCACCCATTTAGAATACTGCCAAAGCCTCAGGATTACTCAGTGCCTTTGCTCACACTATAGCTCCCTGGCCTATGAAGTGTCACGGCCCGGCCACCCCACCCCCACCCCCCACCCCCCCCCCCACCCCCCCCCCCCCCCTGCCTCCTCCACTCTATAGGTTGAATTCCTGCTCATCTTTTAAAGCCAGCTCAAACACTACTTCCTCTTTACCTGATTCCTACAGACCTTTGTTTTAAACCAGTTGCTGCATTTGTCTAATACACAAGACTTAATTTATTGAATGCTGGTTTCTAAAAGAAAAGTTCCCCACACCTTAACTCTCAAACTATATTAATGACCAAATGTTCACAGTACAAGGTATATAAACTCAGGAGTTCTTCATAATTTTTACGTCTTGAATCATACTTTGGAAGTCTGGTAAAGTCTATGAATCCCTTCTCTTAGTAATGTTTATAAATGTGTAAAATGAAATACATTGGATTACAAAGGAAACTAAAATGCACAGAGCCCTGGCTCCACAGTCAGGAAGACCTGAGTTTGAATCCAGATTCAAACACTTACTAGCTGTGTGACTTTGACCTTTGTCTGCTTCAGTATCCTCATCTGAAAAATGGGGATAATAACACCACCTACCTCTCAGAGTTGGTATCCTGATAAAATGAAGCAATATTTGTAAAATGTTTTGTAAACCTTAAAGCACCATATGAATGCTTTTAGTTAATTATCATTAATCCAGTTATCAAAATCTTTAAAAAAAAAAATATAGGACTCAGGTTAAGAACTTTAGCTCTAGATGCTAAATGCTGCATGTAACAATGTCAAACAAAAGTTGCTTTACCAACTGGTTTTCTAAATTGTCACATGGAAAGGCTCTCTTAAGAACATGGTAGAAACTGAACTGTAGTGGGAAATGACAGTAATATAAAAAAAGAATTTTTAATACCTCATAAAAACTAAAACTACTTGTAAATTTAAGTATTATTTTTAAAAATATACCAATGACATAAAAATAATAGCCAACATTTACACAGTACTCATGTGCTACCTCCTCATTTGATCCTCACAATATCCCTGGGATTAATACTATTGATATTATTATCCACCCATTTTGGAATGGTAACCAAGGCAGGAAGAAATTAAATGACTTGACCATGGTCATATGGCTAGTACATGCCTAAGGCAAGATTCAAATTTAGGTTTTCCTGATTCTAAATCCAGAACTCTATCAATGACACAAAATATGTAACTTTACTACAGAATTTTCCCATTCACCAAGTAAGAGCTACTAGCTTGCCTTACAAATTCAATCTGAACTGTGCTGAGATAAGGGTTCTGGGTTTTGAGTCAAAAGACCAGTCTTACCATCCAGGCACTACCAATTAGTAACTATATGACCACAGACAAATTACTTGAGTCTCAGTTTCCTCATCTGTAAAGTGAGGGTTTGACTCTAAAGTTCCTTCCAGCGCCAATATTTTACGATTTTATACAAGAAACTGAAATTAAAAAATAAAAGTTTTCATAAACCAACAGGCCTACCAAAATTCCATCTGGTCTATAAAATATGCATTGGGTACTGCCACGACTTGGACTCAGACCTACACACGGATCCTGGCTCTGAATGTTATTCAGTTTGACCTTGGTGGAAATCTTATTTCACCCGTGAGGCTCAGCTTCCTTGGTTAAATGAAAGGGTTGGAATTATGACCTCTATGGTTCCTTACATCTCTAAATACCCACTGAGCCACAAGGCTAAAAGACACAAACATCTCTTTAGAGAAAGAATATTCAACCAGTAGATTGGGATCTATGAATAGTCTTTGAAAGCCTACATAGTTTATCTCCAAGCAAGAAGCAAATACCAGGCCACTCTCAGCAGGAGGATTTTTCTGGAATTTTCCCCCTCTCCCACACCACTGGGTTATCTCCAGAGATTTCTCAAAATAAAAGCAGTATCTCTTCAAAAAAGCAAACCAAAAAACCCCAGAACTCTTAGTCTATGGAAAATATAGCTCCAATGGGTAAGTGGTCACTAAAATGGATGGACATGAACATAAGTTTTCCAAAGAAGAAAAGTGAGCTGTCAACAGCAATACTAAAAAATGCTCCAAATCACAAAGGAAAAGCAACTTAATTCTGAAATTGACAACAAAAACAACAAACGATGGCGGGAATGTGGGAAGATAGGCACACTACTCCACTGCTGAATTGGCCCAACCTAACCACTAAAGAAAACAACTAGGAATCATACTTTTTAAAAATCACTAAATTGTAAATATCTGTAAATATGACTGACCCAGAGATGCTGCTACTAAACATGGATCCCAAAGAGATAATGACAGAAGGATACACTCGCTCTCTTCTCTCTCTCCACACACACACATATACCTATACACACACACATATATACATATACGCACACATATATATCAAAATATTTATAGCAGCATTTTTTGTAATAGCAAAGAATGAAAAGTAGGTATAGATTAAGAGGGAAATAGCTTGCAGTATATGAATGTAATGAAATATGACTGAATCATAAGAAAGGACCAATTTAAGATACTTTGATAAACTTGAGAAGACTTGAATGAATTCATGCAAAGTAAGCAGAATCAAGAGAACAATTTACATAATGACCACAACCACAAATACAAACACTGCCCTGAAAAACTTTAGGAGTCTGAACAATGAGCAGTTGATGACGTATGCCTCCTGCCTATGCGGAAAGAAGGGATGGATGAAATGGGCAGGATAAGTCATATTTTGAGACATGACCCACGTACTGATTTGTCTTGCTTGACTATGCTTATTGGTTACAAAGGAGGGTTCTAAGGTTGGATGGGATGGTCAATGCGCAGTGAGAGTGACTTTTGAAAAAAGCACCAGTTAAATATTAAATAAAAGAAAAATACAATCAAGGGTTTCTCTTCAGAGTCTGATGAAAACCAAACCAAAAGAGGCAAAATCTAAAAAGGTCCACTACCCAAAACCACTTAACTAGCTGAACTTCAGTTTTCTTACATCTGCAAAATGGGGATGACAGTAACTGTACAGAGCCTACCTCAAGAGGCTGTTAGAAACAAGGGACATCTCCTTTTCACATAAGTTGTTTCTCCTAGGAAGGATTTTTAAAATACTGTGCCACATATGAATCCCCGGAAATGTTCTAAACTGGCATAAAATCAGCAGTGTGTTTTACAAATATAGATGTAAGAATTTTTAAAAGCCAGATTACAATTTAGACAAAATAGTATCCTTTTATTGATTTCTACTGTCATAAAATGACAATCAAGGTCTCAAAGTATGAGAATGTTTGAGTTTTATTATACAACGGAATCTGCAATACAGTTGTATTATGGTTTGGGATTAAATTGTAACTGATAACAGGTCACTGCAAGCATAATGAATCTAACCATATAGAAATGCATTCTTTCCTTCCCCAATTTTCCTGAATAAAAAATAAATCTTTAAAGCAATGGATTTTTGTCAGATGAAAAGAGAAACTGCAAATTACATTTATATTTGTAAAACATACCACTGTGTGACCTGAACCACAGACTTAGACTTACAGTGTCTCAGTTTCTCAACAGTAAAGCAGAAAGCATAATGATAAGTGAGAGGACTGTAATGGACATGGTTAAGACCTAAAATTGCTTCCAAATTACCCTGAAATACAAGTGTAAAATAATAGCTAATCTTTCTTAACTTTTTTCAAACTCTTAGAAATACTTTTTACAAGGTTTCTTTGTGCTGGCAGTATTTGCTTACAGGGAATTAATAAAAATGTTACAGTGCTGTCATATTCAATAAAGTCCTATTTATCCATAATCCAATCAGAAAATTCAAAAGAACTAGAATGTTTTCAACACTATACAAAACATCTTAGGTTCATTTTAATAATTAAAGATTACAGGATCTTACATTTCTGAATTATCAAAAGTTTGTTACACT
This sequence comes from Bettongia penicillata ogilbyi, assembly GCA_023548195.1. Taxonomy (NCBI): domain Eukaryota; kingdom Metazoa; phylum Chordata; class Mammalia; order Diprotodontia; family Potoroidae; genus Bettongia; species Bettongia penicillata. The sequence continues at coordinate 4,507,871 of JAJHZJ010000291.1, forward strand.
TAGTATAATTTTATTGCAAAACAATTTTTATTTTTAGAGAACATCAAATATAGTACCTAAAATGCTCTCTTCCCCAAATAATAAACACTCATCTACTGTTTTCCTAAAAAATACTATTTCATTTCCTAAATAAAAATAAATGATCACTTAACTGAAATTACAATGCAAAGCAAAATGTAGGCTGGAATATTAAACACAAGCAATAATTCATTTGGTATCATTATTTATATACAACCTGCTACCATAAAAAAATCACTTTGAAATGTGAAGTTGATTTTATCCCTAATCCCAATATATAAGTTGACAGGTGGGTGACGGTGAGTGGAGCATGGAGAGTAACCCAGGCAGCTCTTGGAAAAGACAAACACCTTATGACTAAAATAATCCATTAATACATGAATTCTTAAACTGGGATCCATAAACTTTTTACTCTTTTGGATAACTATTTCTATACAATTGATTTCCTTTGTAATCCTATCTATTATTTTATGCATTTAAAAACCTTCAGACAGCTAAGTGACACAACGTATAGAGTGCCAAGCCTGGAATATGGAAGACTCATCTTCCCCAGTTCAAATGTGGCCTCAGACACTTACTAGCTGTGTGACCCTGGGCAAGTCATCTTACAATTCTATTTAGTTTCCTCATAAAACGAGCTGGAGAAGGAAATGGCAAACCACTCCAGTGTTTTTGCTAAGAAAACCAGGAAGAGTTGGACACAACTGAAAACAACAAAAATATTCTGAGAAGGTATCCACAGACCCTCTATCCCAAAACTCCAAAGGGTTCTATGGCAAGGTTACAAACCCCTGGCAGTAAGAGTTCCCATGTGCTTCTTAGCAAAGTAACCAGTATTAAGCTAGATCACTCACCTCCTTTTTGGTTTCATGGAGTAAATTCAGCCTGCCTTGGGAAATTATATTTCTAAGTGGATGAGTTGATTAAGTCTTACTAGGATGTCTTATGGCAAAAAAGTGGAACTGGGTTTCCTAGGGCTACAGCAAAAAGGTACACACTTCAGCAAGTTCTATCAACCTAAGATAAGGCTTCAAATATGGGCCTAGCAACTTACCATACATCTGTTGGCCAAAGACCAACTACTTTACCTAAGTAGACAAAAAGACAGACAGACTCATCACCAGGTTGGCTATACGGCGATATTAAATTCATCTACCAAGTTAGAGAGTGTCTATGGCTTAGGAAGTACCCACAAAAATACAACTGGAACTTTTTAAAGAATTTAAGCATATGAGTAGCTTCTGGGTCAGATGAAGTCAATACGGCATCAGAATTCTATCAAAGTAAGCTGTGCTTAAGACTGAGCTGAAATACATCCCTAAATCACATATGGAAAAGGCGAATTTTTAAGAATTTGGTATGTCTAATCACCAAGGGTGAAAAACTTTTCCCTCATCTTTGTATTTGTAATAAAGTATACAAATAAAACCAAGGGTGAGTTCTGGCCTATATTTCAGCCTAAATTTTGGGATTCCAGTTCCACAGGAAGTAAAGGGGTGAAACCTGAAGCAGTATTCAAAGACAATGCTAGCCTTAAAATTCGTGTAACATTAATGGCTTTCCCTGCTTCCTTGGCCTTAATGGACATCCAATTTATCCAGGCAGTCTGGAAATGCAGTGAATATAAACATAGATGCCATCACATTCCAAATTTAACGAACAAATTCACTGGGTACATTCTAGGGCATTTGAATTTTGGATTGTCTGAGTAAACAACAGAAAGGTAACAACCCAAGGTTTCTGGCTGTTTCTCAAAATTAAGAAATACCAAAGCAACCAAAATTGACCCAATGTAATGGTCGATGATTCTTCCACTGAAGCCCAGAGGACAATGTGTTTAAAAAAAAAAAAAAATTAAATGCCTAATTAGAATCATAGATTTAAAATTAGAAGAGGCTTTGGAGGCCATCAAGTTCAACCCTCCCCCCAACTTGACTTCTACAGTTGAGTAAACTGAGGTTGAGTGACATTAAGTGATTTTCCCGAAGTCCCACAGATAAGTGTCTAATACAAAATCTGAATTCAGGTCTTCCTCACTCGATAACTTGTGCTCGATTCACTTTACCAACCAGTTGCCTACAAGTAGATGTTTTGGAAAATTTGCTTTGAATTTTGGGATTGTTACTTCTAAGCAGAGAATCTCCTTTCCTTTTGACCCAATTCTTAACCATTCTTTACAGACCAACTAAAATCCTGGACAAGTCCATGGTGATCTCTTCCTCTTCCAAATTCTATCAGCATGTATTGTCTGTGCCAGCCAAGTGGCACTTATTATATAATACTTTATATTACAAATCATCACTTGATGGGTTTATGCCTTATAGGGCCCTTGTCTAATACATTCTGTATCTCCCACAGTGTCCAACAATTATATTTATTGATAGCTTGCTTGCTGATTGTATGTACCTCTCAATTCCAAAGCAAGACGTTAAAAGTACCACGATGACAGTGAAAACGAACAGTATCATTACTGCAAGAATCTCTCTCCTTAATCTTTGTACTCTTTTTTTAGTATTACCCCATACTATAGAGTTCTATTTTTAAGCTCTTCAGATACTTTTGATCTCATTCTCCATAAGAAATATTTTTTAAAATATGCAAAACTTCCTTTTAAAGAAATAAAAATATTTTCCTCCATTTTAATCTTTTAAATATGTCTTCCAAATAATTTTTGAATATTCTTCCCACATTTGGAGTAGATTCTCAATGAGTATTTGATCATGACAAGGTATTAGCATAACCATTTTTAAATCAAGTTCAATGACACACTGCTAAAGAAGTACATGTTGGAAGTCAATTCCTTAAGGTTACATCTTTCCCCTGAGATTCTGAAACTCTTTCTCTCAGACCATGTGTTCTTTTCCCTTTCCAAACATGTTGACTTTTAAATTCTCTTCCCACATTCAGTTTTGACTTTTTGTTGTTTCATTTTAGCCAGTGTGGTCAACTGGGCCATTGGGTAGAGACCTATAAACAGTGCCAGGGGGAAGAGGAAGGAGAGAAGCTAAGGGAAAAAATACAATGTCCATATTCTGGCTGTAAAGAGGTCAGCTATTTCCTTCACACTAAAAATAGTCATGTTAAAAAATGTTTATCTTTCCAACTTGAAAAAAAAGCACAGTTTACAAAATTATTTTCATCTTGCTTCCTGATTAAAACATTTTTTTTTAAATGTACTTGGTGGTGAAAGATAAACAGCCTACTGTCCACATGGTACATTTAGTTTTCAAAGAGGGAAAAAGGGCAAATCCAAGATAATCGAAAACCACAACAGAGATATTCCTTCCTTACACTGCACAAAATCATTTATTATCACTCAACACCAGGCTTCAACGCCACACAAATGTGTGTAAAAACAAATCTACAACATGAATCTTACCACCAGTTAAAATCACAAAAAGTAGGGCAGCCTGTGAAGGTTAATTGTTTTCCTTCCAAGTAGGAAATAGGGATAGAAATCTTCAGTTAGGACCTCAAGATTTCTGGTTGGGTAAGGCCGGAGAATACTTCTCAACTCTTAGGTATCCCTCAAACGTGATCCATCCTCTTTCTCCCTGAACGAGGGAATTCCTGGCCTTTAACAATTTTCTGGCTACTTTCTGCCAAAGGTTAACAGAGAGAATATTGGACCCTTGGAGTAGGTACGTATGTGAGCAAAAGTATGGATTTATCTTCCCCCATCGTCATTTAAAAAATAAACTTATACTATATAATTATTTTTTAAAGTCATAAAGCTAAGACCCAGCAACAAATTGTTTATAGTAGCAAACTTTCAAAAAATTTCTTTATCCTGAGAGCTCTTTTATTTTTGTGATAATCCCAATTTATTGGCTGTACTATGAATCAATCATCTTTTTAACAAGGAAATTTCTGGTTCTGATATTCACAGCAACAACAAAAATTATAATAAATCTTTGTTAGCCCTTTGGAAGACTTCCCCTGGACCAGAGATGGGGAGAGAGCTATGCATTAAAATCTATGCCAAGGTTAATATTTCTATACCCAAGTCAAAAAAGTTTTACCAAAGTCATATGTACACATGACTAATATATGTATGTACACAAGACTATGTGTATATGTACGTACACATGACTATGTATATATGTACATATACACACATATTCTCTCAGTAATCCAGAAAAAAAATGGGAAGAAAACTTTGACATCCTTTACTTAGAATAATAAAACTGAACCAAAACAGTTGACTTTAGATGTATTTAATAATTGAAGATTAGCAAGTTGAGATTATATAATATTCAAATTACCTGTTTAAAGTTAACATGGTTAGTAGATGAACATGATCCAACCTTTGGTCTTCTAGCACTATTCTAGTTCCAACACTCTCTGCACTATTCTTGGCCACTATTCAAGGCCTTCAAAAAACCAAAAATGATTTACAAATGGCAATGTGGATATCCATAAACATGCAGAACTAAAATTAATGTTTATATTTCTGGCTGAACTGTTTACATAGCTAAATGGAGAAAACACGAAGTAACTTATTTCAAAATCATAGTATAGGATAGGGAATCACATACACAAAACGCAATAACCGCATTATAACTACTCCACAACTGAATAGACTTGAAGACTTGGACCAGACAGCTGTATGACCCTGAGTGAATTATATAACCCTTCTCAGCCTCAGTTTCCACAGCTGTAAAATGGAGATATTATCACACTGTGAGGAAAACACAATAAATCATAAAGCGTCATGAATGGCAGCCAAATGAAACCTACCATAACTGATATATATAGTATTCTTCAGTTTATGAATCACTTTCCTCACCAATGAGAAGGAACACACTCATGGGGCAGAGGCCCACCAACATACAAAAGGAACTCTAGGTTCTCAAAGACTATGTAAGCAGAGAACAAGGTGTGGTATTGTGTGTGTGTGTATGTATGTGTGTGTGTGTGTATCCACCTCTTCTAGTATGGATGGAAAGTCTATGAGGGATGACTTCTACTTAGCATCAAAATATAAGTGCCTACCATGTTCTAGGTGTGAAAGACACAATGTCAAAAACGAAATGGTCATGTACAAGACAATATATACAGACCAAGTACAGACATAATGATATATTCAAAACAAAAGGAAATTTAGAGAGAACATCACAAAAATACTATGAATTCAGAAACGCTTTTAAATAAATTCTATTTTATTAATCAGAATATCTATATACATTTGAAAATAGCAAGACCTATATGTGTAAGATATAGCTGGAGAAGGTATATTTGATTATAGTATGTACTAATCAGTCAAGGAGTGTATTTTGTTGATTGATAGTAAATGACAAGTATGTAGATTCCTTTACCTCTCATAATCACTCCAGGTCTAGCCAGCCCTTTCACTACAAGTTGCGAACTTCTGACTTCCAGGAAACCCTAGCAATGGGAAAAAGGACTTTTAGCTAAGAATGCGGTTAGCTAAATTTGAAGAGGCTGGTCCCCGGAGCCAGCAATCTATAAAACTTACCTACACCAGAGAGGAGGGTTTGCAGTTAAGTGAAATCACTACACATCAAATAGTAATCTTATGAAATAGGTAAAACAATTACAGTTTATTCCCACTTTGCTGATGATGAGACTGTAGTTCAGAGACGTGACTGACTTTGTCACATGGATAAGAAGAAGCCAATTTTGTACTGGAACCCCAGGGTGCTGACTCTGGGTCCAATACCCTTTTCCATTCTGTGTGGAAAAGGAAGTGTTGTTGGGGTTCTGATAGAGTTTTGAGGGAAAGGATTGTGATAAGGTGGGAGCTACCGCTGACAGACTCCAAGCTAAGAAACTATAGCCAACTTGGCAACCTTCTTGGTGACTTAATATACTGTAAACTAGAAGCATTCAAAAGAAGTTCTAAGTAGGGGCAGTTACTTTGAGAGGCAGAGGGTCAACAAATGAAATTACCCAACTCTAGACATTTCATCTCTTCCCCGCCTCCACAGGGAGGTGCAAACAATTAAGGACAGGCTAAGAGGTAGTGTAAAACAGCAAGAATGACAAAAGTATTGTGGCCAGTCTCTTACAGGAAGATCCCTGAGGGCAAGAACAAGTCTTCTGGAAGTTTAGTATAGTGCTCAGAATAAACTTACTCAATAGTTTACACAGGTTGCCTATTTTAATTCACAAAGTTTCACACGGTTTAGAATGATTACGCCCTGGACACAATTTGCTACCCCCTGGACTGAAAGAAGAAAGTTTCCTCCTACCTTGATCATAATTACATTCATTAACAGACAATAATATTTAAACAATGTTACTGAAATATTTTAAATCCTTTTTCTTCCCCAGACGATCTTTCAAAATGAGTTCATATTCTCTACTTGATTTGTACAGATCTCTTCCTATTTGAAACTTCAGGGCAGACAGAGCAACTCTGACACCCCTGAGGCCTAAATACACATGGGACAATCGAACGGCCTGATAAACTTCCCACTTTTGTCCCACAGGTGTGTGAAGTTCAAAAGTGTGTGCAAGTGATCAGATTCAAGGAAAGGCTCATTAATAGTCAGACCATAAAGAGGTACCTTTCTTTCTTTCGATTATTATCCTACATTTGTTACCCAGTTGCAAGTTTCCCCTGAAATAGACATTCTATGTATAAAATCAGGTATCTCCAAATAATGAGCATATTAAAGTCTTAATTGTCTCACACTATATTTACTATCTCATAATCTGTTCTAATATTGTTGCACACCTTTTTTGATAAAAAATATTCACGGGCCACAGCCTTTTTTTTTTTTTGAAGATAAGTACACATGGCCTGAGCAGAAAGGTTTCTCTTTCCCTCCCCCTCCCAGTCTGTTGCTGTGCCCCTCCCCCTTTCAGGTTAAAAGTGAGTTCTAGTGCCTGCCAGGAAAAGAAAAATAACATGTAATAAAGAGGAGGGAAAAAAACTTTGTAGAAATAAGAAATACTTAACAGATGCGATCAGAGCCTGTCCTTTTTTTTCCTAAACAGTGTTACTGACGTGAAATTAAATACCTAGAAATCTAACTTTTAATATTTTAACAGCAATAATGCCTTTGAGACTACAAGAACATACAAGTCCAGGGGTGGGCAACCTCCTAGAACGGTGCCCCCAATTATATGTGAAATCAAACCCTATTAAGCCAAATATCAAAACAGCTGCTCGGATTAAAACAGTGCAAAAGTAGCAAAGTGGAAAAAATAGCCAAGAGTTGCTGGAACTAAGGTGCTCTCAGGGGCTTTCATAAGAGAAAAGTCTCTCTCTAGCAATTTAAAAGGGGGTGGCAATCTCTTTGGTGGGGCACCCAGAATCCAGAGGAGCAAGCGAGGCATCTTTTCACATTAACAACGCAAGCAACAGGTCTGCAATTTTGTTTTCTTGCGAAGTGGGCAACCTCCTGCACACACTTTAATAAAAGCCACCCTCAATCTATTTCATAACATTGAACACTGTTCACACTAGTTTGCTGAAGGGGGAGGGGAGGAGAGTGGCTTTCAAGTTACTTGACAAGTATGGCAAATTGTGCTTCAAAAAAACACACAGACATGCACACCCACTAACTTATTTAACTATTTGGAGTTCAACTTTGATCAATTTTCTCCAGAGTAATTCCAATTCTTGCTGTATCTAATACTGTAGATGAATGGGAGTCCCCTCCCCCACCCCTGGGCTGGTGGAAATTCCACACCATCTGCAATGTGAATACCTTACATTTAGCAGTTTTTCCAATTAAAAATACAGCCTCTGAAAGCCAAGTGATTATTCCAAAAACTCTCCTCCAAACTTATTGATCTTTCTTCTCCAGTTCAAAACAAAAGGGGGGGGGGGGGAACCAAAAAAAAAAAAAAAAACAACAACCCACAAGCCTAAGGAGCACTTCAGGAGACACCACATTTTGTTATCGTTCAAGCCTTAAAAAATTCACCACCGTCTCCAAACCTAACCCAACAATTACAAAATAGTCACAATTATAAGCCTTTCCTTTAAGAAAGCCGGCCACTTTGTCCAGATGATTTAAGACAACAAAACCACATAACACACACTATAGACACTCAAGAGCAAAATGTGGAGAATCCTAAGAGAAACACAGTCATAAATCCAAAGGGGGGTGGGTGGGTGGGGGGCTGTGCTAAAAAATAAATAATCACCACCACCACCAAAAAAAAGGAACCCAGGGAAGTTTGTTGCGGGGGGCGGGGGGCTGGGGGTGGGGGGGTGTTATGGCAAGCAGGGGCCGGTTGATCAGAAAATTGCAATACACACACATAGACACACACTCCACCTCCCTTCCCCCCTCTCTGCTCTCTCTGTCTCTCAGTCTCTCTGTCTCTCTCTGTGTCTCTCTCTCTTCTCCCCCCCCTCCCCAAAGGTCTAAATGATGAATAATCAGCCCTCCAAACTCACCTCACTCCAAGTGTATTAAAGGCAACGCTTTTCACTCCTGGAAGCAGCGGGGGAAAAGCCTCAACTTCTGTTGGAAACACACAAGACTTTTCTTTCACTTGCTGTACATGGTGTAACTCTTCTTTTTTTCCAAGGTCCCAGCAAGCGTTAAAGGAGACTGTAAATCCCAACTCTCCCCCCTCCCCCTCCTCCTCCTCCTCCTCCTCCTCCTCCCCCCTCTGCACACACCGAAATGCAAAGGAAGTCCCAGAGAGTGGGAAGAGGAAAATGGAAAGTTTTTTTTGGTTTAGGGTTTTTTTTTTGGGTGCGGAATGGCGGTCAGGAGGTGCTGCTGCTTGGCTGCTTGCGGCTCACTATTTCATTAGCAGAGTTAGTGTTTGATGTGTGTCTGTGTGTGTGTCTCTGAGTGTGTGTGTGTACGAGGTGAGGGGTGGGGGTGGGGTAGGAGGAAGAGAGAGAGAGAGGGTGAGGGTGGAGAGGGAGACAGAAACAGAAGCAGCTACCCCTCGGGAAGAGAAAAGAGACCAGAGATCCACGCTGAGACGGAGACAGAGACAGTCAGCGAGTGACCTCCTAGGGGGAAAAAAAATCCAGCGTGCTGACCTGAACTAGGAAAAGGAGGGGTGGGGTGGGGAACCACCTTTTTTTTCCCCCTATTGCATACACACACAACACACACCCCCTCTCCAAAATCCAACCCCTCCCCCTTCGGCAAAAAAAAAAAAAAAAAAAAGAAGGAAAGAAAAAGAAACTTAAGCCACAACTAGACCAGAACCCAGCCAACCACCACCACCCCACCCTGGGCGGGGGGAGGCCAAAAAAAAAAAAAATTTTCCCCCCAACTGTCCTAACGTAACCAGCATTTAGGTTGTTCCCTTCTAAAATTCGGCTGCTTGAAAACACCTACCCCTCCCCCCCTTTAAAAAAAAAAATATATATATATATAAGCTTTGTTGTATGCAATTTTGCAAAATAAGCCCGAGTGGATGAGCAGTGGTGTGTACATATGTGGATGAAATCTACATACATGCATATGGCATTAACTTAGGGACAGTAGGATTTTGTTGTAATTGTGGTGGTGGTTCCTAGTGTGTAGAGGCGTTCCAGGCATCAAGATTTGTTTGCATTATCTTATCCAGGTTTCAGACATTTGCAAAGTATTTTTATTTCTCATGGTTTACTTTACACAGATCTAACTACAATTCTATAGATCTCTCCCTCCTCCATATATGGGGCAATCGCCTAGCCCTTGTGAGTTTAATCCAAACACTCCAAAACATACTTGGTTTTTTGCCTGGTTCCTATATTTTAAATGAGATGGTGGTCTAATTTTGTTTGGGGGGTTTTTTGGGGGGGAAGGGGAGATATTATGGTAAGCCTTGTATTAAGTGGCTAGTACTGTACTTAGTAATCCACAATATAACCTCATTTGATCTATTTGTCTGCAAGAAAAGAAAAAAATCGTTACTTTTAAGGGGCAGGTTATCAAAAATGTAAACATGAAAAATTCAAATGCTATATTATTATAAATCACGAATGACGTAAAACTATTGTTTCTACACCATCATTAGAGCACATCAAAAAGATAGACTTACACAGTCTCCATAATTGTGAATCAGCAGAATGGATTTTTATTATGTATCAGTTGCAATTCAAGACCCCCAAAAGGTTTTGTTGATGTTCTTTTGCCTTGAACCTGCCCTTCTTTCCTTATTTGTCCCCTGGATTTGTACAGATTGATACTGAGGTATTACATTCAATCGAAAAAAGAAGGGTACGATACAAAACCAATGCAACTAAATGATGCAACATTGCCCTGGTTACATGTGCTTCCCTTCCCCCAATCTCTTACTGGTGGGAGTGCTGTGTTTTTTCCGCCTGTAGGGTCACATTGTGGTTGATTGATTCTCCTTTCGCCTTGCTCAGTCATTCAGATTTGGAAAGTAAATAACAAGTTGACATCATTACAGCTCTCTGCATTACTGTGACACATTCCTCTGGTACCACACACTCTCTATTAGCTGCGCAGCAAAACAAACCCTCCCTCAAGCCTGGGAGCCCAGGATTTTGTTAGTTGCTTTGTCAGAGAACTGAACTTGGTAAATAGCTTACCTTTCTGTTTCAACTACTTAGTTGGTGCCAATACTTAAATTATGAAAAATCTGTAGAAATGCTAATATGAACCAAGCTTTCTGGCTGCCAGTATAGGATTTGCAGCCAGTTTACATCAACAATACCCAGTTAATTAATAGAATTTAGTATTCATCCTGGCTTTTTAATAATGCCTGATGATAATTACTTGAATTTGGAGGGGAAATGAATTTCTTTCCTTTAGAGTTAACCATTTATCTTATAGACATAGATTCATAGGAAGGACTCTAAGAGAATATTGAAAGGTCATCTGTCTTTTTCCTGGTAGAATTACACTTGAAACAGACCTGTAAATAAGAATCTAGCACCGAGGACAAATTCAGTTGCAGAGACAGTGGGAAATAAACTTCTGGACTTGAGACGGGTGGAGTGAAACCTAGGACACTCACCCACACAGGAGCAGACCAAGAGTCCAGGTTCCCTCTTTTGCCAGGTGAGGAAAATGTCACAATCATCCCATGTGAAAGATGTAATAGATATGCCCAAGGCAGTTGGTTCGTTCTTGTACAGGTGAACCGTTCAAGAATATACCCTAGGCTTCTCTAGTAGGATTGCTGACTTACTCCTACTCCAAAAGTACGAATGGGGGAGGCATAGACAAGGCAAGTGGTACTGAGACAGTACCAACACTTGAGCATGGCCCCTTTACTCATGTGAGTGCCCTTAAGCCTCCCCAAAGATATCTAGTTATTCATTTATACATTTTCCACAGGAAGACTTTTCTAGAATGTTCCCTTTGTAATAAAGTTATATATAGTCTAACCTGAATCCATCCTGCTGGAAAATTAGCCTATTTCCTTTCCTCTAATTCCAGGTAAGAAACTGGATTACTGCTGAATTAATCTGCTTTGCTCATTCTTCATTAATAGTCTGTTAATAGATAAAAGGTAAAAAGAAAAGAAAAGAAAAAGGAAGACAATGAAATAAATGGTCTACCCAGCTGAAGAATCAGGAGACATGAGTTTTAGTCTACATTCTACCACTAAATAAGAATAACTCATAACTTATATAGTGCTTTGCAATTCACAAGTCGTTTCCTAGATATTATTTCTTTTCCATCCCTGTGATGTAGATGAGGAAAGGATGATTTTACAGAGAAGTAGACTGAAGTTAAAGTTATTTGATTATGTTCGTACAACTGCCAAGTAGACTTATACTCGGGTTGGAGAGTTAGAGAAAAAAAAAAACAAAGGGGCATAAAACAGAGTAAGGTAAGGCACTGTCAACAGTAACCCCTCAATAGCACACATTCTCTCTGGGCTGCCTCCCCCTTTTCTCCGTTAAAAGAACACAAGAATCCACCAGCAGCAAACACATTCAATATTCCCCCACAAACATTCCCATAAAAGAATCAAACAAAAAGGGAATAGGAAGGAGCGTATATTAAATTTCTCATTAGACTGACTTACAGGCTGGTTTTCATTAGCTCTAGGGCCCAATTCTCACTAGGCCCATCCTGAACTCTTTAAAACTCTTGACATATTGGTCAGTATTTTTTTTCCTTTTTTTTCCATGGCTGGCCTGTTAGAAAAAGCATTGTAATGAGCTTTGCTTTGCAGCTCTGCCATTGACCACTGAGATCCTTGCTTTCCTTTGCTGTTAAGTGGAAGAAATAATGCCTGCTTTCAGGTTCCTCTTTCCCATTCCATTTTACTGATTAAATGGATTTTAAGGAACCTTGTAACTTTGTGGGGAAGTGGGGAAAGGACTGTGCCTAATCAAGTTGTAATTTAAAGGTTACAATATATAATCTCTAAGGTCTTTTCCAGCTCAAAAATTCTCTGGTTATATGATTCTAATATGATTGCTTTTCCTGCATAAAATGAAAAGTGCCAGACAGTATACAGAGATCAGTCTTGCTAGTAAATAAAAAAAAAAGTCATTTCAGACATACTCTGTAATGCTATTCCTCTAAGAACCAGCTGTAAGTAAACAAGTTAGAGAAAATGTTCTTTATTCCTCCACCAGCATACAATCCCTATCACCACTAAAGTCTTACTTGATTCCAGGGCTAAGATAGCAGCAAGGAGATGGGAATGAGTGAACATTTTATGCAGCAGCCCCTGGGATATGTAAGGGTTAAGTCAGAATATGTTCTTGCTTTCCTAAGGTAATAATAACCCAATTAGTGGAGGAATGGTGGTTGCATTGATTTTTACTTGATGTAGTTTATAAACAATTTTTTGCCCATAATAAGTACCCAAGACTCACCCATGTAATCAATATAAAAAAACCTGTGATCCCCAAACCATATTTATAATACTGGCCTTCTATTCTAGCATTTGGTTTCCTCATACAATTTACTTATAATATTCTAGCTTTTGCGTACCTCTTACAATTTTAATTTATTATACCTAGGCAACTAGGTCATCCAGTGGTTAGAAGGCTGGACTTAGAGTCAAGAAGATATAAGTTCATATCCTGATTCCTATGTATTAGCTGTGTGACCTTGGGTAAGTCACTTAACTTTCATTTTCCTCTTCTTCCTCGCCTATGAAATGGAGATAATAATGGCATCTATCTTTCAGGGTTGTTTTGAGGATGGAATGAAATATTTACAAAATATTTTGCAAACTTTAAAGTATTATCTAAATGTTAAGCATTATTGTTGTAAGAATTTCCAAAGAAAGGAATTAGGGGTATCTATGTGCAAAAAGAATAAACATGGAATGCATTTGGGAAAGTCATCAAGCAGTTCAGAAAAGAAAACTCTTCTTACTTTTCATATGAATTGGGCATATTTTCCATTTTTTTTTCTCTCTGATACATACTCTTTAGAAATTGAATAGGCCAAATAAAATCCTGGATTTGGAGTTTGCCTGAGTGTCACTTACTATGTGAACCTGGAAAAGACCCTTAATTTCTGTGAACCTTGTGTCTTTATAAAATGATAGTAATGCTTGTATTCCCTCCATTTAATGCTTGTTTTAACTTTTATACAAGAATCCAAGAAATGGAAACAATGGGATATAATAGAAAAAGAGGTAGTTCTGGGTAGTTTGATCTAAGCTTAAATCTCAACTCTGCCACATGTTACCTGGCTAAACCCTGGTCAAATTATTTCATCTCTCCAGACCTCAGTTCTCACATCTTTGAAATGAGTTGGTTGAACTAGATAACCTTCAAGGTCCCTTTGTGCTCTCAGTATATATGGATATAACATATGTTAAGTTCTTTGTACCCACTGAGCACTATATAAATGTGTTCTCACTGTTATTTCTATAAGCCTTGATAGCCATACATTTGTTATGTATATATAAATCACATACAACACAAATATGTATGTGTATGCACATGTTACATGTATGTGATATTTCCATGTGCATGCACATGTATATACATGTGTGTGCATGTATGTATAAATACATGTGCATGTACGTATAAATATATACGCATATGTATATATATATACATGATGGGGAAACAAAGGCAAAACCATTTCAGACTATAGTTTTCTCATCTATAAAATAAGCATGCCAGATTGAATAACCTCTGCGGTTCCTTCGTATTCTAAGTCTATGTTCCTCTGTACCTTAGCTCTGCACTAAACATTCTGAGTCTAATACCAGAGACCGTCGGTGGTCTCGGGTAATACAGCAGTCAGGAGAATGTGGCCCAAGGACTGGTGATGAGCTCATAGGAATCGAAGGTAATAAAGATAAGGAAAGGAAAATGTCCTGTGCCAGGTATTGTGCTAGAGCAAATTACAAATATTTCCTCAATTTATCTTTACAATAATTTTGGGAGATAGGTGCTGTTTTTAACCCCATATTACAGTTAAGTAAACTGAGGCAAACAGAAGTTAAGTGACATATTTAGCTAGTAAGAATCTAAGTTCAGATGTGAACTCAGGTCTGCCGGACTCCTCTAAGCCTAGTACTTTATATGCTGCTCCACCTTGCCGTTTCGGGATCAGGGAAATTAAACATTTCTTAGAAGCACTGGTCTGGTTGAGCAAATTGACTGTAGGTCTGGGGTGATAGAGAAACAAGAACTAAAAAGGAAGGTGTCTTTTGTACCTGGTTTATCTTCTAAATTGCTCATAGTAACTCATACTGTGGGGCAGCTAGGTGGCACATTGGATACGAGAGCCAGCCTTGGAGTCAGGAGGAGCTAAGTTCAAATGTGATTTCAAACACTAGCTGAGTGACCTTGGACAGGTCATTTAACCCTGTATGTTTCAATTGTCCCATCTGTAAAATGAGCTGGAGAAGAAAATGGCAAACCATTCAAGTAGCTTTGCCAAGAAAACCCTAAATGGGGTCACAGAGAGTTGGACAAGGCTGAAACAACTCAACCCAACAACAAAACTCATTCTGTTGAGGGGACTTAGGACAGTAAGTGGTTAAAGCGGGGTACTTGATGAATGATTAAACACACTCAAAATCTACACATTTTTACCCTTGCATATTGAATGCATAGAAGTTCTGTCTGTTTTCCTTAGCATTGCATGGGTAGTATAATTTCCAAATGGTCATTTTTATTTTGTTGAGGAATATATTTTCGACATGAAGCAGGATATTTGATATGTCTTTTCTATTGCCACCTCAGTTTAATGTAGAACTTCAAGCCTTGCCACTGAACACTCTCATGGAATAGGCTATGATGTTATAAATAGTGACTCCACGAAGATGATCGCCCACACACACAAGCATGACAGCACATTGACAAAGAGAAGCCAGCAGGTCCAAGAAAATCATGATTGAATTCAATGCAAGTGAAATACTGCACTTTTCTCCTGGGCCTTTGTAATGAATTCCTGTTTATTTGTTTGCACCAAATTAACATTCATTTCATGTGACCAGAGATGTCATATACAAATCTTGAATCCTCTCTAAGAAAAAAAAAAGTAAAGCAAGCATCTTGAGACTATTGAGATTATGAATGGGGATTGGCACGTTGCTAGGAACAACCATTCAAAGATGAAGAAGAAAAAAAAACGCACACACAAAACCTTCATCAGCACTCTGGCTGTCCGGTGGCACTGGTGCCTGGCTGGTCTTAATAGACTGCGACTATTTAAGAAATTGTCTCACTATGCAAAATAGCACATTAGGAAAGAATGTTTCATTAAGGTATAAACTGTTTGCTCAAGATAGAGAAGTCTTACCTGGGAAAGGGTCCCTTGGATAACTAAGATAACTGTTTTCTAGAGGATGGAAGTTCTGAAGGGTTTTGAATTTTTAAACGTTAATGCATTTACAGGTGCTAAAACATTTGTAACTCAAAAAATCTTAGAAGGGTGAGATTTTAATACTGGAAGGGAACTTAGAGATTCCCCTTTTCTTATCATTCTATTTAATTATAATTTTATTAATTTTAATTTTTCCTTATTATATTTAGAATGTCCCAAAGTCTTCATGCACTTTTGAGGTTTAACAGCTAAAACGGTATGAGAACTTTTGGGACACCCTATCTAAGTGGAGAACAACATAATATGGACAGTGAATAACCAAGTAGGCATTCGAGTCAGGAAGACCTGGGTTCAGGTATGACCTCTGACGTGTTTACTAAGTGACCCTTACCTAGCAAATCACTGCAGTTCTCTAAGGATTGCAGAAAATGTGTACGACTGTATTGCTAGGGGAATTCTTCCTTAGGAATGAAATCGGAAGTCTAGAGCCCCACCAAAAAAAAATTATATATATATATGTGTGTGTGTGTGTGTACATATATACACATGCATACATACATATATACACATCTATGTTCCTGTGTATGTAATATACATATATTTACATATATGTATCTGGATATATAGGTACATATATATGATAAGAATATATAATAGTAGCTTCATGTCCTTCACATTGTCTTATGTTATTGCTATGTACAAAGAGGGAAATCAGTTTAATTACTAATGAACTCAATATTTCCTTAACAAGCCTAAGCAGTTCCTCACAGTTTCCTCTTCTCTGATAGATACAGTGATACAATGTCACAACATAATGAGGCAGTGGAAACCAACATTGAATCTGTAGTCAGACAAGATCTGCATTCAAACCCTCCCTGACACACTTAGCACTGAAACCGTGAGCAAATTACTTACCTTTTCTGAACCTGTTTTCTCCCTTGTAAATCAAGGATAAAGCTTAAATGCTACACTAAACCTATGGAGAGACTCTGTACCTGTAGTAGACCTCAGATGAGGAAACTGAGGCAAACAGATTTCAATGACTTGCCTAGGGTCACACAACTAGCACATATGAGCTCAGTTCTTTCCATCTCCAAGACTGGCAGTAGATACTGCACAACCCAGCTGCCTATTCCCCAAGTTACTTTGTATCTATTTTGCAAATATTTTGCATTTACTTATCCACAGTAGAAGTTATTTTTGCCCAATAGGATGTAAGCTCCCTGAGGGTAGATGTTTTTATTTTTGTCTCATTATCTCCAGGTCCTAGCACAGTGCCTGGAACATAGTACTGGTTATCTAATACTCATTAAATTGAGCTAAATTGAATTGAAAATCAGATGAGATAATGTCCATGAATCACTATATTAATGTTGACTCTTATTCAGGGTATGACCTTGTGTTCTAGAATATGACTACTGAAAAAGAATAGATTTAGGAATAAGTCAGTATATCTTCTCCTCTTGGCTCTTCCCTCCCTTGTCCCTAGCTACACTGTCACAGTTACTATTACCATAAATGTCTGGGACACCACACTTCTATTTTTGACTAGTGCCTGGCATTGGATAGGGCTGTCTCTTGCTTTCACAAGACATTTGAAACTAGAGACGGGAATGGGGGTGGGGGCTGGGGAAGAGACAGGCAATGGGACTGGGGAGAATTGTGGGCAAAGAGATGATGAGGGAGATAAAAAAGATGGAAATCTGGTAAAATTTTAATAACTATTTTTCACATTTGGCTTTTCCCCACCCCCAAATTAGACCAAATCAGTTCCAGAAGAGTATGTATTACTGCATCAAGAGAAATCTTTCCTGATGATATTTTGGTTACATTTTTCCAATTTTTTTGTGCGCTTATAGTCTGCATTGTGCAGCGTAGTTTCTATAACTCGTTTGCATTGACTCTCAGCAGCAGCTGTTGGTTTCCATTTTCTTCATATAGTTAGGTAGATCTACCCAGTTGAGGTGGAATGTATTAGTTGTTCTGGGCAACTCAGTCCCATTTGTGGCATAACTTCCTGTTAAAGTTTCAATTTTAGAGGTTTGTCTGACCAAGAATGACACAGATGAACCAGCCCCATACTGATTATGATGCTAGCTAGGTACATCGGCCAAAGGTCGAAGCTGTACAGGAGTAGGAATGTTACTGCCTTTCAGACCTTTAGCTTACTTTGGCTTATTTTAGGTTTTCTCAAGCCAACAAAATGATGCATGAGTTTTGTGTCTATTTTCTGCTGTGAATCTATAAGGGAATTTGCTGCCAAAAGAGCCAGAATCTTATGATGACTTTCCAATTGGTTGTCTAAGCAGTTGGGTTTTTTTTTGTTTTGTTTTCTGAAATAGTCTCTTGTGTCAGTGGACAAACTATGAATTTTTCATTAATATAGGTTGCCAGACTAAGTATAGAGGCTCATCACCAGCAGCTCAACCACTAGGTGATGAATTATTTGGCCTTGAAAACCCATGAAACAAAAAAAAAATCACAAAATTGCCCTTAGTCCTGTGCAACTGCCTTCTGCTTACACAGAGATGGTGAGGGTCCACCAGCGAATGAGACCTAATGTCATAAAATTGCATACAATTTTTAGAATATCTATTAACATCAATTTAAGTATTTGCAGCTCTCAATAGAAGATCTTTATCCAGCAATATATGAGTTCATGTGCTATTAGAAAATGTGAACCACGCAATTAGCAGCAAAGTGGTTAGTGCTAGACCTGGAGTCAGGAAGACCTGAGTTCAAATTCTCCCTTAGGTAGTCATTAGCTGTGTGACCTTGGGCAGTTCATTTTACCTGAGTCTACCACTCTTTCCTCCTCAGTAAAATAGGGATAATAATAGTACTTACCTTCCAGGGTTGTTGTTAGGATAAAGGTATATGATATAAGAATAATAACAATGTTACATGATAAAAACTTGAAGACTTTTATAGAGACTTATTATCATTATTATGACTACAAATATTAGCATTCTTGTCCTGCATAAAATCAGAGAAGTGGAAAAAAGTACAGCAAATAAAAGGATAGTTCTCAAGTATGTGTAGGAGAGGCACAAGAAAGAAATTAGTGGAATTAGTTTCATCTTGTGTCCAAACATATCATGAGTTACTTGATCATTTTCCCTGGTAATCTCATGATGACGATAAGCAAAATCACTGCCCCGAAGACAACTGCAGTGTATAAAACAACGCTGTTGTAAAGAATGAAAACATAGGGAAATTCTATGAAGAATCTGATGAGATTATCCAACCAGGTCAACATACACTTCATCTTTGATGACTTGAATATACAGTAGAACAGAGGAGGAGGATGCCCCCCACATCCAAAAAAAGAAAGTAGGTAAATGTGACTTAGAAACAAAAGAAATCAAAGACTTTAAGGATACTTAAAAGTCTCATTTCTGGATTTCTTCAAGAAGAGAAATGGAAGGCCCTGGACACCTAAAAACTGCAAAGATGAAATGGCTATTTAAATCAATCAACAGATATTTTTTAATAAATCAACACAACCATTGTGTCAGGTGTAGACAAAAGGGAAATATTCCCTACCCTCAAAAAACTTACATTTTATTGGTAACCCAATATAGATATACATGTCATACATGTAAATCACACATACGTATATATTATTTGCATAATATGCACATGTGTATAAATTATAATGTGCATATACACACAATAGTTACATAATAGATAAAAGGCCAGTTGTGAGGGAAGGGCACTAGTACAGGAGGGGAGAAAAGAAGGCATAAGGAAAGGAATAATGTAGAGGGGAGTACTTAGTTGAAACCCTGAAAAAGACTTGGGATTCTAAAAGACAGAGATGAGAAGTAAAGATGTTTCAAGCATTGAGGTACCCAATGCAAAGGCATGAAAATAGAAAATGTAGTGTTGTGTATTAAAAAATAGTAAGGGCAATCTGATTGAAGCATGAGGAGAAATAACATGTAATAGGGCAATCTTAATAATTACATAATAATAATGGAGAGTAGGTCATGTTATGTTAGAATTTATATTTGATCCTAGTGGAAATAGGGAGCCATTGGATTTTATTAAATAGGGGAATAACATGGGAAGATCTATACTTTTAAGAAAATGACTAGGATAGAATTTGGAACTCAAAATAAAAAAAAATCCTAAATGTTAAAAATTGTTTTAACATGTAATTGGAGGAAAAAATGTTTTTAAAAAAGGGTTTTATAATATTTTTACCACAACAGTAAGTCATTTACTATTATTCTTTTCTTAATTTAAACAAAAATATCCCATTAAATATTAAATTATTATATTATATATTATCATGTATAATTTATACATTATTTACATTTATTCATATGTATAAATATAATATATTAAATATTTTAAGCAACAAAAAAGAAAATCACTCTGCTAACTAACTGTGTGGAAAATGAATTGGAGTGGGGAGAGAGCTGAAGTAGGGAAACCAATAAGAAAGTTATTTCAAAAATCCAGGTAAAATGTGATGAGGGTCCAAATGAGATTAGTGGTTGTATCAATCAGAAGAAAAGGATATTTACTAGAGATTTTATAGCAGTAGATACAATACAATTTAGTAACTGAGACAATATAATATGGTGGGAAATTAATTTTGAAATCAGAGGCCTTGGGTTCAAAACTTGTCTCTCTCATTATTTTTGTGACCTTGAGGAAGTTGCTTAAAATATTAGGATCTCAGCTTCTTTATTTGTAATAGGAGGGGTCAGAATAGATGATCTCAAGTGTTACTTCCATCCTATGATCCTGTAATCCTATGTTTGGATGGGAGAGGGGTTGGTTAGTAAGAAGTAGAGATGATTGTGAACCTGGGTGTGGTAACTTGAAGTAAAATATCATCTGCCCATCATCTGGAAGGAAATAATCATCTGCCTATGAAGGAGTCAATTCCAAGGGAACAGGTTATGCACACTCAGATCATTGACCAGTAAAACCAAAAATCAAAATCAACATTATGTAGGGGCTGTCTCAGATAACATGTGCCTGGAAATTCCCCTGGAGACCTCTGTGGACTCCAGGGACATGGTGCCTCTGTGCTTGGTTGCTTTGAGAATGATGAACTTCCTGGATCCTTCCAAATATATGGTAGCTCAGCACTTGGGGCTTCAGCGTGATACCAAAAACCCTAAATGGTCTCTATGACTTCCCCTGACTCTTGATAGTTCATATTTTTAATTATGTCAGTTAAAGGGAAAGACATGATTCACTCTATATTTCTTCAATCATCCTAGCAGCATCATACTCTAAAAATGCCTATTGTAATTAAAAAAAAATTTCTTCAATTACATGTTAAAACAATTTTTAACATTTGGGTTTTTATTTGTTTTGAGTTCCAAATTCTATCCCAGAGTCATTTTCTTTCCATATTATTCCCCTATTTAATAAAATCCAATGACTCCCTATTACCTCCAATCACGGGTAGAACATGGGCTGGTTCTTCTCATCCTGGTGTCACGATAACTTCTCTTTCAGCTACAGTAGAGAGACTTCCAGGCTTGTGCCTGGACCCTTGTCTTTCTTTCCCACTCTGTTTCTTCTTCAGAGAAGGTGTCACAGATAGGATGACTGAGGGTTGTTTAGACAGTTAAGAGCTGAAGTGAATTGTGGCTTTGTCTATTTAGCAGATTCTACAATCTACTTTATGTTCTAATGAAGCTTAATTGTTACTTTATGGCGCTAAGTTTATGAATCCTGTTTTAACTTCTTCTGTCAATATTCTGTATGTATTTTTCTGTTTTAACATTTATCATAATAAATAAAAATCTTTCCCACAATTGATTCCTATTATACACCGAGTATCTTTCTCCTAAATTCTTTTGTAAAAGTCATAGACATGAACCAAAATCTAAGTTTTCTTTTTAAAATTAATTTTATAAAAAATGATTAAGCACCCCCACTAGAAAAAAAAAACTTCTGTAACAAATAAGTTTAATTAAGCAACAGGAAGTCCCTTATTGTCCATATCAAAAAATGGGTGTTGGATTATGCATAGTTACTTTATCATCTCCCTATTAGGAGATAAGGAGTTTCCCTGTCAGGTTATTCGGCCTTAATAGCTCATAATTGATCAGAGTTCTTTCAAAATTGCTCATTTTTTACAATGTGTGTTGTTATAATATAAGTATGTTATCCTGGTTCTGCTCAATTCACTCTGGACCAGTTGCCAAGAGTCCTTAGCCTAATTTGTTTGAAATCATCCCTGTTGTAATTTCCTAAAGAACAGCAATTTTTCATTATATTGATGTGCCATATCTTTGTTCAGCCATTCCCCAATTGATGGACATCCTGTTAGTTTCTAGCTCTTTGCTACCACACAAAAAGCTGCTACGAATATTTTTGTACATGTAGGTCCATTTCCTTTCTTTGTTCTCTTTGCAGTACTAGCCTAATGGTAGTATCTCTGGATCAAATGGTATAAACAATTTTAGTAACTTTGGGGTCATAATTCCAAATTACTTTCCAAAATGACTGTACCAATTCACAGCCCCACCTCCATTACGTCACTATGCCTGTTTTTCTGTAGCCCCTCTGACATTTGTCACTTTCCTTTTAATATCAACTTTAGACGTGAGACAGAACTGAACATAAGTTTAAATAATTTATCCCAGGAGCTCTGGGGTCAAACTTAACAAGTCTAAGAGAGAGAACAGAGAGCCTCTTTTCCCTCCCACTGGAGGTTAGGGCTTTGCTTAGGACTGAACTTGGAATGGACTGCAGTATCCTTGGTCCAAAGCAGAAGAGCTCCTTAGTGCAAAAAGGGTAGGGATAAGTTCTCTAGGCCCTTGAGCCCAACAGTGATTAATGAGAGAATTAAATTGGGGTGGGGGGAGGTAAAGTTTAGATGTCAGGGCCAAGTTGAGCTCCAATTGGAAATATATATATATATATATATATATATATATATATATATATATATATATATATATATATATACAATTGGAAATATATATACACATACATACATACATATATACACTATATATATAGATAGATAGATATAAAGACATTGCTTTTAAAAATGAGAAATTTATAAAAGTCAAGGCAGTCACTGCTCATCACAATTTCCTAAAGAGATTTAACCAACATAAAAGGCACCACAACTAAAGATTCTCCAGAACACCTCATTCAGGAAAACAATCTCCTTGTTAAGCAGAGAGACAAGGCAGTTGTTTCTACTGGTATAAAAAGCAAGGTCATTTGTAAAACAGGATACAGGAGAAAGGCAGAAGATTAAAAGCCACGTTACTTCACAAAACAGTGAAAGGAGTGGAAGGGAAATGAAACTTATACCGAAAAAAATGAGAGGCATTGGGGTTCAGTAGAAGGAGCCATGGGTTTGGAGTCAAAGGATCAGAGTTCAAATTCTACCTTTACCATTTAGTATATATGTGACCTTTGGCAAATCACTTAACCTCTTCGAAAGAAGAGGGTTGGACCCTTTAACATTTACAGATGAGGCTGGAAGGAAGGCAACCAACAGGCATAAACTTGAACAATTTGGGAGCATTTTTATAGCAATCACAATTGTTCACTGTGGTTACCCAACATTTGTTGTGCAACATCTGGGAACCTGATAAGCTATATGCTGAAGGGGGAAATGAAGGAAAGCAGCTGGACTTGACCAAGTACATAGAGAAGAAATTGTGCTGGGGCAAAATAATTTTAAAAATACTTTTGGATAAATTTTCAAAGTGTCTCAGAGAAGGGAAATTGCTAAAAAAAAAATTAGACAAAATCATGGGCAGTATTATTATGAAAAAAGTGATTATGAAAAAGGCATAGGGATTACCTATGCCTATTTTCTTATCTCCTTAAGATCTTTATGAGAATGATCTACACATGTATCAAAGGTATCCTTGATGAAAAAATGAAAAGGAAATAGATTTCCACATATAAGTTTCTCTAGCAACCTATATCTTCCTAGTCACACATTTCACTGAAAGATGTAAAGAAAACCAGATCCTGCTATGTATATTTTTTGTTGATTATTTAAAAATGCATATAACTTTATAGACCAAAACACAGCCTAAAAGACAAGATATTTCTTATGCATACATAAAGACTACACAAGGTTCCTTGATCAACATAATTCCAGAAATAGTTTTTAAATGATCCTCTGATGAATATCAATCAAGGTATAGAATGGAAAGAAGTATGTTAGTAAGAAGTATCCCAGCTGTTAGGAAAGGATGTTCTGTACAGAGTCCAAAGGGAAGAGAGATCTCTGATAGATTGTGAAATCTTCCATATTCTTATATGTGGATGATACTGTGCTGATTACATCAAAATATTACAGTCTCTCTAATAGGATCCTGATCATTCAAAAGTGATTGGTCTAACAATCCAAATGGAAAAAAAAGTTGATGCACACAGGCAAGATTATAACATATAGTTAGCTGGTTGAAGAACCCATTGAGTTAGTTAAGCACTGCACATAATAGGAACCACCACTTTGGATGAACAATGAGCCCAGAAGTTATAAGAGAAAGTAAATGAGCTAGATTGCATCTGGGAAATTGTGCAGCGCTTTCAATGATTCAAAGTTGTTTCCTAAAATTCCTCTACCATCACCAACAAAAAAATCACTTTTAATTCCACTAATTTTGCAATGATTCAATATGACTGTAATAAAATAAGTCACTTATAAAGTGTTTTAAGGTTTACAAAAACACTATATCACAATCTTATGAGGAGAATATGTTATTATCCACATTTTTACAGGCAAGACCCCTGAGGTTTAGAAAAGTTGTTTTAATTAAGTTGTTTAATTATGGTTATATAGTTATATAAGGGTTAGAGCCAGGATTTCCTGATTCTGTTATCCTATACTGTCAAATCATGCTAGACATTATGGGACACCAAACTTTTAAAAAAAACTAAAATTGTGGGCAAACCGAAGGCCAATGATGATGTTCATGGTGGGTATGTCAAGTAACCTATAATGTATCATCATCAATGAGAACATTTGGTCAAGAAATAACTTGAAAGATTCTGTCAACTAATACAGAATAGGAGGAAGGCCAGTCATATACCTATAGAAAAGAATCTCATACGGTTAGTCTGCTGCATTAGTCTTCAGAAGATGTTAAAAGATGTAGAAGAGGCATACTAGTTACAAGAGTTTGCTTTTGTTTTCTTTTTCCCAATGGGAAGGAAGGAGGTGAGAAAAGAAAATAGATTTTTGCTAATTAAATTTTTTAAAAAATATTTAAGGGACCCACAGGAAAATCTCCAACGGTTTGAGTAGCTTTTCTATGGCAGAATATTACCAAGAATAAGGATGTGGAATAAGACAGAATAAGAATATGAATGAATGAATGACTTATTAAAGACTTACTATGTCTGTTATGTGTATATATATATATGTGTGTGTGTGTGTATATATATGTGTGTGTGTGTGTGTGTGTGTGTGTGTGTGTATTTTACCATGTCCCTTAGTTATTGTTTCTTCTTTGGGCAGCTAGGTAACGTCATGGATAGAGTGCCAGGCCTGGAGTCAGCATAACTTCTTGAATTCAAATGTGGCCTCAGACACTTACTAGCTGTGTGACCTTGGGCAAGTCACTTAACTCTCTTTGCCTCAGTTTTCTCATCTGTAGATTGAGTTGGAGAAGGAAATGGCAAACCACTCCAGGATCTTTGCCAAGAAAACCCCAAATGGAGTCATGAAAAGTCAGATACAACTAAAATGACTGAATAATAGTATAATACATATAAGTTTCTCAGTAGACAGTGTCCTGGACTTGATATTAAGACCTGAGCTTGAATACAGCCTGAGATACTTACTGGCTTCATGACTCTGGGCAAGTCATTTAAACTCTCTCAGCCTCAGTTTCCTTACCTGTAAAATGGGGATGATAATAGCACTTACTTCTCAGGGTAAGAATCAAATTATCTCATTTGAAAATTATGTAATGTAATGATAATATAAAGCATTTTGGAAACTTTAAAGCACTATGTAAATTCTAGATCTTATTATGTTCCAGGTACTGTGAATGGGTTTGAACAATTATACTAATTAAGGGAGTTTCTGAAGTATATAAGAAAATATAGATTTTTCCCAAGAAATCTGAGCAGGCTGTTATCCTATTTATATAAAGGTTGAAATCTTATGGAAACTAGGATCTTATTCTTCCAGATGAGAGTTGGGAAAGTAGGAAGAGATGAAGAGAAAGGAGGGACATTGACAGCAGTGTCTAGGGGATTCCTGGCCAAAAGCTAGAAATCTTTTTGAAAACAATGCTGCTCCAATTTTATATTTCTCTAGCTTGGATGTGATTGTAGCCAAGACAGATTAGGAAGGACAAGCCAAGAAGCTGCTAGAATTAATGGGGATAATAATATTTGTTCCACCTACTTCACAGGGTAGTTGTGAGAAAAAACATGTGGTAAACAATGAAGTGCTCTATATAAATGTAAGCAATTGAAATAGTAATGGTTCCTGATAATTCACCCTTGAGTAGGTAAGGTTAGTGCAACATCATCTTGTCCACCATTTTGGTGTTGCTGCTCTCTTTGTAGAGTTAAATCACATATTTCTGGCTAATTATCTCATTACAGAGACAAGGTGTCAACCATGCCTGAGTTGTATTCCCTTCTCACTTTCCTGCCTTAGAAGACTTAGCTTTCTTCAAGGCTTAGAGGTCAAAGGGGTCATCTTCTGTTGTTGAGTCATTTCACTCATGTCCAGGTCTTCATGAGCCCACCTGAGGTTTTCTTGGCAAAGATACTGGAGCGGTTTGCCATTTTCATCTCCAGTTCATTTTACAGACGAAGCAACTAAGGCAAACAGGGTTAAGTGACTTGCCCAGGGTCACATAGCTAGAAAGTGTATGAGGCAAGATTTGAACTCAGGAAGGTGTCTTCCTGATTCAAGGGTTGGCTCTCTACCCACTGTGCCACCTAACTGCCCATATCACCTTCTACCAAAACCATTTCCTGATGCCCCTCTCCTTAAATTGACGTAGTTATTTCATCTACATGGATACATGGCTAAGTCAAAGGTTATCTAATGCAACCCAGTAGGACTGTAGACCATATCTCCAGGAGAATAGTAACACCTGACTGTACAGGAACCATTTTTCCTTTTTGTCCTTGTATCTTCAGGCCTAGTACAGTTACTTTCATGTAGTAAGCACTTAATAAATATTAGTGGAGTTGAATTGAATTGAACTGAATCAGTCTGTCCTCAGGAACTATATCATGCTTTGATTTCTTTTTAGGGTTTGGTGGGCCTTGAGTGGGGAATGTTGAGATATTCTTACGACTAACAAGCTTGTCTTTTGTGAACTCCAGGAGTGATCTGTGTGTGTGTTGTGTTGAATAATTCTGAGTTTTGAAGTGATCATAAATACGACCCCTAGTTAACCTCATCTCCTTTTTTTAATTCCTTGCTTTTTTCTTGATGGTATAGAGTGGAAATTTATCAATTTCTTGATCTTATAGAAATGTGAGCAGAATACTCACAGTCCATTATACTACCTGATTGGCTGAGAATGAGAATAAGTTTCATTATAGAATGTACTAATGAGTTTCAACAAAAGGGGTACAAGGAAGAGATTCACAAAATCTGCTTGGGTATTCCAGGCCAGAAGATGCCATTCTTGTTGAGGGGAAGTGGACACACTATCCTGGGAATGTAAGTCATGAAACCAGAGCTGAGAATTGGAAACCAGAAGCAGGGTTTATAAGGTAAACATCGTACAATTTGGGAATAGGTAGTTTTGTTTTGTTTTATCCATATTACTTATGATTCTACCTTATATTTTTTTTCTGAATTTTGTATTTTCCTTTCCCTTGTAAATAAACTCTACAAACATACTTTTGTGGTCTGGAATATGTGGCTGGGGTAAGCAAGAAAAGAGAGAAATAGTTGTTAGAAATGGGCATTTAGAAATCTGTGGCAGAAAAAGCAATAGAAAAAAGTAAGGATTGGTAATGAAGAATTACCTGATTAATCTGAGGAACTGAATCAGCTCAGAAGTCAAGAAAGGTCAGTAGGCTCTGTGACTCTATTTGGGGTTCAGTGATCAGGGATGTTAACAAATGAGGGAAAATCCTAGAGACCAAAGGTTAAGGTCTCCTGTATAGACACTGAGGAGCTGGTGTCTCTCCCTCTCCTTCCCCTCTCAGGAAGCTGGAGTTGTTTCAGGAGACCTAAAAACCCAGGCTAGATCCTTCACAATCCTCCTTTGTTAAAGACAAAAAGAAATACTTTAAATGTGCTTCTGAATTCTTCTGTATTCCCAGTAATAAATAAAGAGGCCACAAGGCCTTAAGAATGGTGCACTTGGAAATCTTTTGATGTAAAATAATTGATGCAATTAGGAAAAAAAAGGAAAAGGTAAATTAAAGTATTGAAAAAATCAGAACTTGGAGAGCAATGTGGACTGTGTTTCTTTATTACTGACAAAGGGAGATTGTGACCAGGCTGGTCAACAGGAGCACAAAATTGGTTTGAGTAGACAAAATCCCATAATCCCAATTCCTTACTCTGGTTTTATATGATCATCAAGCACCCTTCTAGTCTTAATTTGGTTTCCGACATAGACTTCCCTACTGAGGAGCTAATGTGCTGACTGACTAAGCAAATATTAAACTGCTTGGGCAGCTATATTTCTCATTGTAAATTACTAAATTGATTTTCTGGTACAAATCAATCTCATGTGAATTTGAACAGCATGAGCTAGTTTATCTCATGGCCTAATTGTCACTGGATAAGCTGACCAACAAGGTTCCTTAGAGACCAGAGGACAGAGCAGTAAAAGCTTTGAGGCCTTTTCTGACAATTACCTATTTTCCATAACTATTGCTGTCATTACTACCATCTCTAATACTACCATCTCCGCAACTACTACTTTGTACTTTTATATATAGCACCTTGTGGCACGCACACACGAACTCACACAGGGATGATCCCCTTACCAACAAGCTCCCCAACATTCAAGATATTCTGTGGTACATTTTCAAAACCATAGATCATGAGCCCCCTCCAATGTGTTTACTTTTTACTAGTTGGCCAGAGGATACATACAATTGATTCTAAGCAAAGGTATTTAATGAAATAGCACAGTAAGGTACAATTTCTTGTCAGAAGCATGTTTATAAGATCAGAAATACCAAATAAATGGATTTGTAGTTTTGTTATATATCTTGGTACAAAATGCCCAAACCAACTGAAAATCTGCTATTGTATATAGGATTTTCTAAGTATACTCTAATGTTAACTTACATAAAACTCATCAAACACTGCATTTGCAGATAAGCCAAGGTAAAGGGATGCTATTTTGTTTGTTTCAGACCAACAACACCTAAGAAAGTATCATATTTCTATATCTGTATTGCAACATAATTGTATTTGATTGAAACATTAAAAGCCTTACATTAAAAAAAAAGAAATAGTACAGTAAGGAAACAATAATGGATCTTTCACTAAGATCTATTAATGCCTAGACAACAGGCATTGAGGGGTACACACATAGGTAACTTACACAGCTAGACCAGGGGTAGGGAACCTGTGGCCTTGAGGCCACATTCTAGATACTCAAGTGCAGCCCTTCGACTGAATCCATATTTCACAGAACTAATCCCTTCAATAAAAGGATTTGTTCAGCAAAACTTGGATTCAGTCAAAAGGCCATACACAAGGACCTACAGGGCTACATGTGGCCTCAAGGCTCATGTCTTTGATGCTGCAGGGCTGCCAATATCTTCTAGCAATGTTATTATACTGTTCATGCCTGGCCTGTTTATCGATAGTTTCTTGTGGTATGTAGTCATTGCTGGGTGTTGATCTTTGGTGGTCTCATAGGCTCACAGCTAGATTGTCCTTTGCTGACCCTATGGTCACTGTCAGTCCCTGCTAGGCATAGCTCCCCTTAGACAAGGAGGTAGTGGAACTTTTCTGTGTTTCTAGCTTCTGGTTTCAGCTAGACTTCTGGGTGATGTACTCTATTTTCCCTACAGGAGGAAGAATGAACTCTGACATCTTTCTTTTAGCTTTAAGTCACATGGCTCTTTTATAAAGGCAGGATTTTCATTTACATACATAGTCATCAGACTTCTTCGATACTTTTTCTCTGCTATAAAGAGCGTGAGTGTTCCAGTCATCAGAGCCTCAACTGTGATAGGTTTTTCCCCTCCAAAAGGAGAGTCCTTGCCCCAGGGGCCAAACATCTTGAAACTCAAAATAGCCAACCAAATAAGTAATGCCTGAAGTTATTAATCTATTTCTTGATTTTCACTTCTTTCTTTTCAAGATACTTTATATTTGAGCCTTTTTCTGACATAGGGTTATTCCAGTATCTCAGGTACAGTTCAGAATTGGAACATGTAAGATTTCAGTGCTTCCCAAGTGGTCTGATTTAGGTAAACATCTGATTGCTGTCTCCCCCCACTCCTTGAGATCTGCAATTTCCTGCCTGAGTTTGGGTCTGAGCACCAATAAACTGCTCCTGAACCCAAACTGGAAACTGCTGCTTTTCTCACTGTCTTAGAGTGACAGAACCGCAGGTTCCCCTCTGGTCTGGGATCTCTGCTCTGGTTATTCCTCCTTAGACTTCAGAATGGTCCAAAAGCTCCTGCTTCTTCCTGGTCACAGTTCCATTATTTACTTCTGAATTTGTTCCTCTCCACCTAAGGCCTTCCTTACCGTGGAATACCATCCCTGTGCACAGGTGTCCTTCCAATCCACCCTGAATCTATTAATCAGAACTGGATAGTGGGCAACAAAGCTGCTTTGGGCAGCACACACTCCTGGTCAGACACTGTCTCCAGTATCCACAGACTTCTCAGTCTGTCTTCCTATGCTAATCTAGGCTGGAAAAGTGATTCTCTGTGACATTTTCTTCTATTTTTCCTGTCAGCATTCAGTTTCATATGATTTTTAGATTTGTTTGGAGGAGTCTGGGGATAAAGGAGCTTTCTATACAGCTTTTTGCTGTTCTCTCATCTTGGCTCTGCCTCCCCCATGTTTATTTTTTTTTTTTAAATCAAGGTAAGTGATGCCTATAGTGTTCTCTTTGCTTACCAGTTCAGTAATACAGTCAAAAAAAGGAAATAAATTTAGTTTGTTATGACCTATTCTTCATGAAACCATTCTGGCTCTTTTATGAGTAATATTTCCTTTTTTCAGATGTTCAACTAAACATAACTTTATAATCCATTTTATATGTAGGAAACTGATTCACACATATAAGCACAAGGCTATTCCCAAATAGATACATGACAAAAGGATATGAACAAGCAATTCTCAAAACAAGAAAAGTTATCAACAACTACCTTAAAAATGCTCAGAATTATTAATAACAAAGAAATGAAAATTAAAACAGCTTAAAGTTTCTACATAACATCCATCATACTGGCAAAAATGACAAAAAAGAAAATTATAATTAATAGTGGGATAGTGGGAGGACAGGAACCATTGCTGGTTGAGCTATGAACTGGTCCGACAATTCTGGAAAGCCATTTCGTACTATAGCAAAAAATACACTTATATACACCAAAAGTCAACTGTGTGTATTCTTTGGTTCAGGGATACCATTACCATTACTAGACCTCTGTATCAAGAGAGAGGATTGAAGACCAAAGAGGAAAAAAGCCCCATATGTACAAAAATATTTATAGAAAAAACACCAGGAAACATCAGTTGACGAATGGCTTAATGAATTATGGTATATGAATGAACTTTTCCAACTGGATTCCCTATAGGTATCTCAACATGTCCCAGGCAGAAATCATTATGTTTTCTCCCAAATCCCAGTTTTCTTCTGAACTTTCCTGTTATTGATGAGGGCACCATCATTCTCTCCAACACCCAACTTAATAGTCTTGGTGACATCCTCTGTTCCTTACTTTAGATTAAGCCCTGTGTTCAATCAGTTGCCTTATTTTACCTTCACATCTCTTGCATACATTCCCTTCTCTCCACTTACCCAGACATCAACCTAATTTAGACCCTCATTATTTCCCACCTGGAATGTTGTAGTAACCTCTTTTCTGGTCTTCTTGTCTCAGGTCTCTCCAATTCATCCTTCACATAGCTGCCAATGTAATTTTTCAAAGTGTAGGTCAAACCACGTCACCCCCCACACACATAGGTATGATCTCACATTCAATGAAGTCCAATAGGCCTCTGTTACCTCGAGGATAAACTTCTTTGCTTGGCATACAAAGTACTTCACATCCTGGCCCTTTCTTAACCTTTCCAGTCACCTTACATTTTGCTCCCTTCAAGAATTCTTACTGACTTACATTCTGTTCCTCACATACGGTCTTCCATCTCCCATCTCTGTACCTTTGCACTGGATTTTCCCCCTTGACTGGAAGGCCATCCTCTTCAATACCATCTTTTAAAATCCCTGACTTCCTTCAAGAATCTTGAAGATCTTTCTTGGTCTTGCCACTCACATTTGACCTTTCCTTTCCAAACTTTGTTGTTAAATATACCTTGTTTTTCTTTTCATTTTCATTTTTTTTAATTTATGGAATGAAACAAGCATTTTTCTAACCCAGCATGATTAAAAAGATGTTTGCACATGACACTGCAAATCTATATCCATGCAGAAACATATTCCATGCATGGTTTTAATCCCACCAAGTCTTCAGTGATGCTTAGACACTTAGTTATATGTCTTCTGGAATTAGAATTTTTTATACCAGAACCTCTTGTGTTAGGTGACTTCAAGATTTCCCACTTGGAGTTATTGTGTTTATAATATAGCACTACTAGTGTTAATACTTCATTTTGGCCCACAAAAGTTTTAATGATTAGATTCAAATCAAATTTTGATAAGATATTTCCCACTTAGGCACATAATTAAAGCATTTTTAGATTTCTGGAGGGTTGTTTTAAATAATATGGGTTATTTAAAGCATAATTCTTCTGAAATGATGTGGGTTAGGATAAGATTTTTTAAAAAAACCAAAACTAGTACAAGATGAGATTTTTTTCATGCAAATATCACTTTTCTAGTTAAGAGGTTCCAAATTCTTCCTCCTAATTTAAATAAATGATATCCTCTAACTATCTGCCAAGTTGAATTTTTTTAAAAAGTAGCATTGCTAAAACATATGTAAGTCAAGTTCAAAAGTTATATAAATATGACAGGAATAGAAGCGCAGGCAAGAGGACATAAATTGCAGCTGCTATTTAAAAACTTTCTGAAGGAAAACTGAATGGAAGAATCAATGGAAAAGTTGGCAGATAGACATTTAAATGCGGCTAGAATCTCCTCAAGGGTTTCAGACTTCCACACTAAGATCACTGAAAGCACATAATATAAAATAAATGACCCCAAATTTCCCAACAAATTGAAATGCTTATGTCTTTGAACAAATATTTTAAGATTATGGTTGTATTTCCCTTTATGTGATAGATGTGTTCCTGCAAAGTTATCTGTAAGATGATTTTTAAAGTAGCAACACTAGTAGCTGACATTTATGTAATACTTCACAATTTACCAAAGATTTATCTCATCTGATGTC
The DNA here is from genome assembly GCA_023548195.1 of Bettongia penicillata ogilbyi. Classification (NCBI taxonomy): domain Eukaryota; kingdom Metazoa; phylum Chordata; class Mammalia; order Diprotodontia; family Potoroidae; genus Bettongia; species Bettongia penicillata. Next base: position 4,541,050 of record JAJHZJ010000291.1, read on the forward strand.
TACAACAACCCTGTAAGGTAGATAGTTTTTCCCTTTCCCACTTTCTACCCTCCCCCTCTATAAATTAGGCAATTGGGGCTCAAGTAGAATTGGTTAAATGACTTGCACATAAGGATAGACACTGGACCTGTGGTTGCATTGGAATAGAGAATTCCCAAGTAAGAAAGGTCCTTCCACATATACAAATCTGCCCCTTCTTGTCTTAGGGAGCTGCCTAGGGCACACAGCCAGCATGTGTCAGAGACCCTAACTATGTCTCCATCTCTTATGCCAAGCTGCTACAGTAGCTACTTCATAAATATTTGTTGAATTTTAAAATGTGATACATGTCCTAAAGGAATTTAAATATTTAAATAAACCATATAAAAGAAATATTCCTTTAGCATTGCAAATAGTCACCTTGTATAATTTATCTGTTTTATAAATTTGGATTCTTATAAAATCCATTTTCTGAAAGTAAGATGTATTTTATTCTTTTTGTTAAAAAAAAGAAGTCCCCTGGTATGAAATTTCTTAGTCTGTCCAATGTTAAGGACAGCTGACTTTAAGGTTTATAACTTGCTTTCCACAATTCTTCCATTTGATTCTTGTAACAACTCTTAGAAATCAGGTACTTCTATCCTCATTTTATAGATCAGGAAGTTGCAGTTCAGAAAAGGAACTTAGTCACACAACTGGGATGAGAACAGGTAGGAAGCAGGATCCAAACACAGATAATTCCTTAACTTCAGGTCAAGTGTTCTGCCCCGAAAGTAGAGTCACTTAAATAAGAACAATGGTTATCAGAAGGTGTCTTCTTTTCTCATTCTGTCACTTCTGATGAAGGGCAGCATGATCCAAATCATAGAGGGTCAGTCTCAGACCTGAGTTCAAGGGTTACTACTGATGTATATTAACTATGAGCCCATGAACAGAACAAGTCACTTACCCCCTCAGAATATAAATTACAAATAACGAAGTAGAATTTTGTGAAATATTATATGTGAAAAGTTAGACAATCAGAAGTTGCATTGAGATCCCTCAGTCCCATTGGCTTGTTTCTTCCCATATGGACTTTTCCCCTTTCTATCTCTCCTCTCTCCAACTTCTCACAAGTAAAAGGGGTCCCTATGCTTCCAGCCTCTGTAAAAGGGGGAGCAGATACTTGGTGTCTAGAGGGAACTGGTTTGAGGATTAATGGTGGCAGAGACTCTGGCATTTGGATAGTAACATCTTTGACCTCCAAATAGCTTTGACCTTTCAACAGCCACAGAGTGGCTGGACATATGATGGAGACCTTGTAAGTCTGAGGACTTATGAATGGATCTTTATCATTTCATCGAGGAGAAAAGACTACAATTATTAGGAACATAAGATCTTAAGATTTAGAGCTAGAAAGGAGGCCAGAGGCCATCTAGTCTAATCATTGGTTATAGGTCACTGTTTAGAAATGGTAATAAATATTAGTTACTTGTTACATGAACTTACATTGTATCAGACAGCTAATGTAAGCAAAATAGTAAGAGCTAGCATTTGTACATTGCTCTAATGTTTGCAAAGCACTATACTTATCTCATTTGATTCTCACAACAAGGTTGTGAAGTAGGTTCTTTTCCTTTACAGAGAAATCATTTTATAGATGAGGAAACTGAGGCACAGAGAGGTTAAGTGACTAGCCAAAGGTCATACAGCTAATAAGTATCTAAGGTGAGATTTCTACTTAGGTCTTCCTAATTCACAGTCTAACACTCTTACATCTAACTGTCCCTATCAATATAAATAATTTGCATTTGGACTTTGTTTTGTTCAAGTGCACACTCTTTACTCCTTGGAAACCCTTAAGAATAGATATTAACTAAAAAAATGTAAAGATCACATAATACATTTATTCAGGACAAACTTGTCATAGCTCAGTGGATCTGATAAAGAATCCTCATGATATTTTGTGCAGCAGAGAATCATAAAAGTGAGCATAATTCACTGTGCATGATGGTATTATATGTTAACTCTGAGTAGTTAAAAGCGACCAGACTAAGTCTCGGAGGAGGTGGGACCATACCTCGCATACCCATTATGTTTCTCTAGAACAATTTCTCCAGACGCTGTGGCTGGTATAACAGTTTCTTTCTGTCGGTGCTATCATTGTTTTCTCAGTTATCCAAACTGGAAACCTTGAACTCATCATTAATTCTTCATTTTTCCCTTACCTCTTGCTTTTAGTTGATCACCAAGTTCTGTCATTTCTTTCATAAGGTCCTTTCCAGCTCTCCATTCTATCACAGTGCAGACTCAAAGTCTTGGAGGCTTTAGCATCGCAGAATCTCAAAGTTGGAAGAGATCCTCAGATGTGATTGTAACTCTGTTAAGTTGTGCTAGACGCTTCGTGACTCCATTTGGGGTTTTCTTGGCAAAGATACTGGAGTGATTTGTTATTTCCTTCTCCAGCTTATTTTACAGATGAGGAAACTGAAGCAAACAGGGGTAAGTGACTTGCCCAGGGTCACTTAGATAGTAAGTATCTGAGGTCAGATTTGAACTTAGGAAATGAATTTTCCTGACTTCAAGCCTGGAAACTCTAGCCACTGGATGACTTAGACTATGGCAATGTAAATGGAAAGAACAATTAAAACAATCAAATAGGAATGCTGTGAAATTAGAATGATCAAGCCTGGCCCCCAAAAAGATGTAGGAGAAGGCACTTTCCCCAATTATTTGAAGAGGTGGGGTAATATGGGTTTGGAACATTAAATACATCAAACTTTTTCAATGATTGGTTAGTTTTGTTGAACTGTTTTTTTTTTCTTTTTTATTCTTTTATATAAGGGATAGCTCTCCTGGAAATAGATTTGTTAAGAAATATAAATGACATAAAAACAAAGTATAGCAATGCAAACTTACTTTTTAAAGAATTTCAGAGATTTCCTGAATCTAAGAAACTCTGGATAGGTCTTTTCTCATATGGAAATCCATTTGCAATATTATTTTTGCTATTGATTAAAATTGTAGAAAATCAATAAGAGTAAATTACAAAATAGAAACTACATTTCAGTCAATTAAGCAGCAAACATTTATTAAATGCTTCCTATGCACCAGGTACTGTGCTATTGACTAGGGATATAAAAGAAGGCAAATAATATCATTCCTGCTCTCAAGGAGTTCACATTCTAATGTGGGAGAAAATAACAAGGTGCACACAAAATACAGAGACAGTAGATGGAAGATAATCTTAGAAGGGAAGGACACGTAGTTGAAGAGGACCAGAAAAGTCTGCTGCAAAAAGTGAAATTTGACCTAAGGCTTGTAGGAGGCTAAGGAAACTCGAAGGCTGAGATGAGGAAAGAGTGCATTCAACGTTTGGGGGAAAGACAGTGAAAAGACCCAGACACTAAAGATGGACTGTCCTGTATGAGAAACAGCAGGAAGGCCAGTGTAGCTAGATGGATCATAGACTGCATTCAAGGGGTCCTCAATGACTGTTCTGGTGGGATAGCCTTCTCCTGTGATAACAAATCTCTTTTTGCTAATTGTTGAATAACCTATTTGTATTTCTTTTTGCTTTCTTCTAACATTAAACCTAAACTATTGTAGGACAGGCCTAAGTTGGTCCCAGGTCAGAACATATGGCCAGAAACCACTCCCAAAACTCTCATGTGTCTACCAGAACCTACTAGAACCTGGAAGGGCAACTGCTATATGGAAATAGTCCTTGTTACACTTAGCTCGAGCACTGTCTCCTTTGTTGATGCTTCATATATCTCCCCTCTCCTTCCTTCCCTCTTTCCCTTATCTTTCTTCCTTCCTCTTTTTCTTTCTTCCTTCCTTTCTCTTTCCTTCTTTCTTTTTTCTTTCTCTTCCTTCCTTCCTTCCTTCCTTCCTTCCTTCCTTCCTTCCTTTCTTTCTTTCTTTCTTTCTTTCTTTCTTTCTTTCTTTCTTTCTTTCTTTCTTTCTCTATTACAAGGCCTATAGCAACAGACCATGTGCAGAGCATTGTATACGAGGCACTTAATAAATGTTTTTTAAGGGAATACTGACAACTATTATTTATATAGCACTTTAAGATTTACAGTTCAGTTTACAAATATTACCTCATTTTATCCTCCCAGTAACCCTGGGAGGTAAATGCTACTATTATCCTCATTTTAGAGATGAGAAAACTGAGGCAAAGTCTAAGTGACTTGCCCACAGTCACAAAGCTCTGTCTGAGATGGAATTTGAATGGAATTGAATTAAACTCTTTATTGTGCTTAGGCTATATAATATATATCATTGCATGTATGTTACCTTATACCAACATTTGCATTTTTCCATATATAGCTGTCTCCCCAACTAGATTGTAAGACTCTCAAGGAACCAGACAAAGTACTACTTCCTTTTGACTCCCTAATGGTTAGCACAGTGACTTGGCCATGGTAGTTCCTTATTACTTACATTTATAGTTACAAATCATCAAGATGATGATAGTGGTGTAGTGAAATATGCATGTGTATGAAAACATTTCTTACGGTGATATTCATTTACCAAGGAGTGAAATGGGGAGCAAGCAGAAACCTCTTCCCTCCCCTCTTCTGCCCTGGCTATGTGGCTTGCCAGACCAATGGGGTCATGGTTAATCTGCATTCCATGGAGAGGTATTTATTTAATTGTAATAGGATTATATCTGAAATTACTGTGGGGGAGGTACTAAGGTCAGATAAGCTTCAAAAAGAGTTCAGATTTTTAGAACTTCCAGAACCAGGAGCCAGCCGTGATATGGTTTGAGTGGGGCAGAGTGCAGGAAAGCAGACAGGGTATTAGGGGTATGGCACCCTTATGATCTGGAAAATCTGTGTAAAATTATTTTGGCCCTCCCTTCATACCAGAGAAGAAGCATGAATTTTTTCTTTTTCTTTTATGCAGTATTTACAGTAACTTAAAAAAACAAAATATGTTGATAATATACAATACTACACAAATATTTTATGCATTTCTGTGTTTCTAAACTTTTTCTGTGTCATCTGCTTGGCCTTCATGTGTCATCTGCGACTTCTGCAAAAATCCCCCCAAATTCCAATTTAATTTCTTATGCTGACCCTAGATATATCGAAGTCTTGATGGAGAAAGTTACTATGTGGAAGGGATAACTGTTCTTAGAACCCAGCCTTGCACAAGGCAGAAGTTCAATAAATATTTTTGAATGGGTGGATGAACTTCTACCAAAAAGAGCAATGAGAACATTTCTTTCAGACAGCAAAAAGAGCACAACAGAGCATTCCACTTGTCCTCTTTCCTCCATCTAGACTCCAAAAATAGCCAAGAGAAATGGAGAAGTCATTTCAAACGTGCATGTTGGTAGGAATCTAGATAACATGAGGAATGCTTAACATTATTGCCCACTGCTGTGAAAATGAATCATCGTTCTGGTTTGCAAAAGACCTTTGAGGCAGAAACCAAACCATACCCAACCTCTTTGCCCCAGAATCAATAAATAATAATCACTTAGATAATGGGAGTGCACAAAAGTTGCCAGAATTTGTTACATAAGATCCTAAAGAGCAGACCTTGACCTACGAGTTCTGCCACCTTTCAGAAATTCAGGTGCTGACAACAGTAGCCTGGAGTGCAAGTCAGGGAGGACAATTATGTGCAGAAAAAGATCATGCATTTCCTCCTTAAAACTAAGGAGTGAATTCAGAAAATACCCAAGGGTAAAAATATGAGCAAGTGCGGTATTAAAAACTCCTCCGAGGCTCTATGTACTCAGAGCCATTTCGGTTGAATTCAGCAAAAGCAAACAGCCAACTTCAATACACCACAGCTGGATTCAGTGAAAATGATCAATTAGGGGATTCTACCTGGTCCCAAACAGTTTGAATTTGTACATTTTCCATTTTTTAGCTTGTTTTCACCTTGTACAAACGGAGGATCTAAATATGGATTGGAAAAAAAACAACCATACCTGAGTGATGGGTTCTTCATAATGACTTTGCCCAGATTCTAAATGATTTTTTAGAAATGGGTATAAGACTCTTCTCTTCCATCAAAGCAAGAGCAATTTTTGCCATCATTGCATCTGGACATATTTCTAAGGTAGTTAAGTGGTGCAGTAGATGAGTGCTTTGTTCAGAATAAGAAAGATCTGGATTCAGATCCAGCCTCAGACACACTCACCAGCTGTGTGACCCTGGGCAAGTCACTTAACTACTGTCTACCTCAGTTTTCTCAACTGTAAAATGGGGATCATTATCCCACAGGGTGATTATGAAGATCAGAAGACCTGATATTTGTAAAGTCCATGGCACAGTGTCTAGCGCCCAGTAGATCCTTGTTCCCTTCCCCTTTCTGTAAGGGTCAGATCTTATTACAATGGTAATGGTAAAAATATCGTATAACCAAAAAATTCCCAAACCTTGTGGGGAAGTTCACTTATTTTAATCAGATTTGGATACAGTCTCACTATAACTCATGAATGTGGTTGGCTACTTAAGTTGGTTGAAATGAACTTTAATCTATAGAACCAAACAGATGGAACATCAGATTTCTTTTTTTAAGTACCAAGTCTGATTGGAATGATAATAATTGACATGGTTCTTTAAGTTTCACAAAATGCTTTGAATCCATTATCTCATTTGCTCCTTAATGTCAACCTTGTGAAATAATTACTACTTTTATTATATAATTAGCATTTAACAATAACTTGTAATAAATAGTATTATATATAATATATAACAATATCGATCAATAAATGATTTATAATATATAATAATAATAATAGCATTTATATGGTACTTGAAGTCTTACAAAGCTTATAAATGAGGGCAATAATACCACATGGTTGTTGTGAGGACCAAATGAGAACACATACATACAGCACTTTGTAAACCTTAAAGCAAGTAATATAAATCCTAGCCATGGTTATAATTATCCTTATTTTATAGATGAGGAAACTGAGGCCAACAGAGGTTAAGTGACTTAGTTGGGGTCGCACAGATGGTAAGTATCTGAAGCTGCATTTGAGTTCAGGTCTGCCTGGCTAACCTCCTAACCACTGTACCACCTAGCTATTGATAAGGTAAGGTGAGGTGAAGAAGGATTAAGTGAATTAAGTTTCTAAGGCAGGTCCCTTCTGATGCCATGTCTAGCACATTCTATCCACTATGTTATAACGTACCACTTCCCTATAATATAACAACATCTAATAGTCACAAATTAGGAAGGATGGATTTTTCTTTTGATTCTTTTTATTTGAGAAAAAAACCCCACAGCAACCAACCATGATTAAATAGTTATCTCTGGACATTACTCAGAGCTATGATAAGTCACCATGATTGGTAGTTTCTCTTCCTGCTAGTCTCCGTAAAATATGGATCGTGCTCAAAAAGAGCTGACCCAGTCATTTGAAGAGTGTTCCTGGTACAAAGTAACTGGTCATTATTATAAACATAGGAGGAAATGAAAAGGTGAAATGACATGTGAAGGGGGAGGCAGATATGAATATTGCAGAGATTTAGTGAAGGTTAATGAAGCGAAATAATAAACTGGGTTTTAGAGCAGTTAATGTTTATGTTAATGCTGGTGATAAAAAGAAACCGAAGATGGTTGCTTGAAATAGGTGTCTTTCTAACGGCTTTGAGAATGGTGGAGAATAGTGAAGAATGGGAGAATGAAATCTGATAAAGGTAGGGTTGGGCAGCTAAGTAGTCAGTAGGTAGCACCCTGGGCCTGGAGTCAGGAAGATTCATCTTCTTGAATTCAAATCTGGCCTCAGGCACTTACTAGCTATGTGATCCTGGGCAAGTCACTTAACCCTGTTTACCTTAGTTTCCTCATCTGTACAATGAGCTGGAGAAGGAAATGACCAATCACTCCAGTATTTTTGCCAAGAAAACTCCAAATGGGATCACAAAGAGTTGGACACAGCTGAAAATGACTGGACAACCGCCACAAAGGTGGGATTAGAGAAAAAAGATGAGACAAGCCCATGTAGAAAGGACTTTCCTTCCTCTTATGTCCAAGGTTGCTGAAGGAAGATGTTCAGCCCTTGCCAGAAATTTGGAAACCATGGGTTTGCTAGTTAACTGCTTGTCTAGAGTGGTATACAGGGGATTCAGGTAGCAGGAAAAGGTTAAATTGGTTGACTTGTAAAGATTCTAGCATATGTACATTTCACTTAAGAACCTCTAAGGTACCTGCCCATTTATCAACTAGGAATTATTCCAATTGTATAAAATAATTCAAAGCAAAAATATATCCCATGACCAAAGGAATTAAACTTGGGAGAACTGAATGTAATCTAACTTTGATTAGTATACAATACTTTTTTTTTTTTTTTTTAACAGTAGATCCTCTTTTTCCTTCTCCTCTCCATATTTTCTACCACCTAGAGGCAGAGAGCTATTTCTCTGGTGATCAGGTCTGACAACATATGAGCTGTCCAGCTACGACAGACGAGGGAAATTAGCAAGGCATAGACTAGGCACAGAAACATACCTATTCTCCCAAAAAACTGAGTGCTGTGTTCTCCCTGCAGAATTCACATCTTCTCTTTTATTGCCCCAGGTCTCTAGCCAGCCCCTCAGCTCAGCAGCCTGCATCCCTGGCAATTGACTTCAGCTTTCCAGGACCAACTGGTCTCTTCCTAAGTGAAAACCTTGTGTTCATGACTTCCCTTAGCCTCTGCCCCAACATGTGAGGTTAAACTCTTTGCGATGGAAATCTTTCAGTCACAGCCCAGGAAAGGTGTCATCCTGGCCCCACCCCAGGGTGAGTCCAGGAGGAACAATGGGCTCC